>CM016727.1:6023005-6369595 GCA_005771605.1 Scutellaria baicalensis | reverse complement strand
TAAACTTTAATTCTTTAGTTAGTTGATTTTTTTAATTCGTAGTCAATTTTTAATTGGCTTAGTTAATTTTTTTTTTTAGTTTAATTTGTTAATTCGTTCGATTTGTTAGTTAATTCATTCAATTGTTAGTTAATTTTCGTTAGTTAATTATTATTAATTCTTAATTTGTATTTTTTGTATTCGTTAATCCCTTTAAGTTTGTTCGTTAATTCATAGAATTTTTGGTCATGGTTGTTTAATTATTTTAGCGTTTGTAACTCTACTATGATTGCTAATGGAACTAATTGGAGCTTTTGTAGATTTTTTTGAGCTATTTCGAGTTCATAATATTTGATTTTGAATGGGAAACAGAATTTGGGTTTGAATCCGATCTGAGCAGAGGGATTATGATGTTAATTGCTGTATGTATGTCGTTGATTTGGATGGTGATGAATGGAGCTGCTAGGATCCTGCAATTAATTTGTTTCAATTATTAGACAAAAGTGATTTGGTAGATATGAACTATATATATATATATATATATCTTTATCATCAATGTTTACAGCATAGATTATCTCAAGTATGAGATTGATAAGATGAAAGAGATGGATGAAGAAGCAATAATTAAGTTGTGTCGCCTTTGCCTGGTGTTACTGTCTGCAAGTCTTTCAAGTTTCGTGCAATGCATGATTTCAGTATCACCTACCTATTTCTCCTCGATCGATGTCCTCAATGATTGGGCTTTGAAGTATTCAAAGTGTTAAACTAAGCAATAAATTAAGCTCATTAAATTTAAAGGCATATATTCAAACGCTGGCTGAAGCCGGCTTTCATTTTCTTGCAAATTTTATGGAGGTTTTGGTCAGAAAATGGATCTTTCAACAATAGTTTATGCCATATAATCTTAGCATAATTTTGTTCTTATTCACAAATTAATTCTTTTATCAATTAGTGTTTGATCATATTTGTTGTCTGTTTCTCATGGGTCCTTGTCTATTCTATAAGTCTCTCTCTCTCTCTCGCATTTGTCCAAAGGCAAGTTTTCAGTAGTCATAATTTACTCAGTGTTCCTTTTCTTGATTGAACTCAGTTGTTGTTCATAGTTTAATTTTCTGATTATTATTTTGGTTCTATAACTTGTGCTCAATAAGTTTGTACGATGTTGCATGACTTGATTTGAATGATTATGCATGGTTATGTGAATGATGTACAGAAATTAGGAATGGATTGTTAAGCATGCAAGAGAGTAAGTAGCAAAATATGGATGGAAAGTACAGATTCAAAATGGAAGAAAAGAGATAGTAGGATCCCTAATAAGCACAATAGGAAGTTTCATTCAAGATAGATTGATAGACAAAGAGCAAAGAATCCAACACAAAGAACATTGCTCAGAGAGACTAGCAGCTGAGAATGTAAGTCCATACAAAGACAGAGAAGTGGGCTACTCTGATCAAGCTGTTTTAGCCAATCTTGTCTTGATTGGGGAATCGATGCCCTCGAAGAGGCCATCAACACGTCTAACGTGGAAACCAAGATGGCCCGTCTAGACTACGCGCACAAGATGCTACAAGTGTGTGCCAAGTTGAATTAAAAAAATCATAATGTTAAACATAATGTAAGCCTATTTGAACTAAATAGTATAGAAATAGAAGTGTGAATCAATTTTACAGAATAAATTACCATTCATAAACTACAAATTTTGAAAAATTTGATTATATACAACTACGTAGTTAGTTAAATTATTCATTATATATATTTTTAAACTATAGTTTGGTGAGATTAAAGAGATTAAATAAAATAATATTAACGTCATCAAATACATTCAAACATATAAAGTATATGAGATTGTGCTTTTAATCGTGGGATTGTCTAATATATTAAATAACAAAAATAATTAATATAAGGGTTATGACTAAATTAACCTTTCAATATGAATTTTAATATACATAATCTAAACTAATCGCTTATATATAAGTTCAAATATAATTTGATACATAAATGAAAAAACATCAACTTAGACTGAATTACAAAGGTTTCTATTAATCTAAAATCTTGGAACATTCCAATTAATATTTTAAATTATCACTTAGAAAGATTTTTCTTGTTTTGATTATAAATTTTTAAGTATATTACTTCTTTTATTTAATTCTTGAACTTTTTATCGGAATAAGAATTATATAAAATAAATAATGTGTGCATTATATTTCAAAGTAATGTAGATTCCATTAATTTTGCCATCTATATATTTGAGTTTCAAAATCATTATTACAATATTCCACTATTAAAAAAATTGTGAATTCAAAATAAAATAAAATTATGGAACACAGTTTTCATAAATTATAGGGCAACCGTCACAAAATAAAACAATGATTGAAAAAAATATAAAATGTTGTAAAATATCAAAGTCAATTTTTATTGTGGGAAATAATTTTCATAAATCGTGTTCTCCACGGTTCAAGTAATCAATTAGCAACAATATACATGTTGTATTTTGACACTAACCATTTTTAGTGGATTAAAACAATGGATTCGATGCAATGTATGTAGGCCTTTTTAGAACCTTATTTCGCAAATTTATTTCTAAGAATAATGAGATTTTGGGCACAAAATACAAAATAACTATCTTTTACAATGTTTTTCAAGAAACAAAACAAAATATATCTTGCATTTCTTAATCTTAAATCTTCAGAATCTCTAATCCAAATCAGATTCTCTCGATTCCGAATCTGCACAAAATAATTTGAATTAGTAAAATAATATAATATTACATGACAATAAGAATAATCAATATACAATACTAATAAAATAAACACATATTGTGAATAATTCTTCTTCAAAATACAATTAACAACAACAACTTAAATCATTCAAAAATGAACACTATGATCATTAATTATTCATCCAAACTATAAATATATCCAATAATCAATTCATACCCAAATAAATATCCAAAAAGAAGAAGAAGAAATCATTTGATCCATTAAAACATAATGTTTGGTATGCAAAATTTGAGAAATTGTGAATGAAAAAGACATGAGTGAATTCCAAGTTTATTCTCTCATATTTATAGTGAAAATACGTTTATTAGATATGGAATTAGTTCATTATATATGGTATGAACGTAATTGATTGTTATTGTAATTGCATAATTTTAGGTTCTTTTTTGGAAAATATCAAATGTATGATCTTCTGTATAATTAAGTTACAAAATTTGTATTTATTTGGCTAATATATATATATATATATATGTGTGTGTATTATCATTAATTACTAATAAACTTCACATCCAAAAGATGATATAGTAAATTGATTCTTGTAAATTAATAAGTTTCCATATATATAACATTTGTAATTTTGAAATAAGATAATTTTGAAAATATAGGAAAGAATTTCATATCATGATAATTTTTTTATAATTATTTTGTTTATATTCTTAATATTTCAAATAGTTTTATCATTTTTACTATATTTCAGTTACGACACTTCTTAAATTCTTTGATATGAATAAAGGATATTTAAAATAAAATCAATCAATCAAATTGGATATTGATGTAAAATAATCAGTAAATCAAATTCGATTTTTTCTTTCTTTCAAAAAACATGCACATCTCTATTCGCTTTCATTCAAAATTTATATAGAAACATGTTATTTGCTTAGCTATTTTTTTTTCTTTTTGGGAAAAGATATGGAAATACATATATAGGATTAATTTTTATGATATCAAGCAATAGTACTAAATCTATAATTAACTGGATAAGAATTGCTTCGCACAATTATATTAGTAAAATTAATCAAACAATCATAAAATTTAATCCATTATATTGAAATATTTTCATAATCTATATCATATATACACACATATATATATGTATAGGTATATATAAATGATAATAAGATTGTAAACAATTATTTAATTCATATGACATAAAATAGTTATTTATTCATAAAACTGCATTATATATATAATAATAAATTAACTAACATAAAATGTTATATGTGTGTGTCATTCAATTTAAAACAATATATAGGTGTTATGTACCACAATCTATCATCACTCCATATATATAATATCATGCTAATATTCTTTTCCAAATTTAACATTGAAGCATTTCAATGGGAAATCTATTAGAAAAAGGTTATATATATATATATATATATATATATATATATAGAGTGAGATTTCCACTAAAGAGTAGCTTATTTCAAAAAAGATGCATGATTAAGGCAAATTAATTGAATCTTTATAGTGTAATTGTAACGTGATTAATATAAATTACCATATGTATAAATATATGCACATATATCTATATTACATATTTTAAGGATTTTATTCACATTAAACATCATTTTATGTACACATTTTTTCCCATAAGTAGAAAGTGGTTTTAGGCGGGAAAAATTCTCAACTTTTTTTTTTGGAAATGTTTGTGTTTTTATATATATAAAGATATTTATAACTATATATATAACTAATTATTAACAATGAAGCATGATTTGACAACATTATCGCTTGAATTTAAATTTCAGTACTCTGTTTATTTAATAGTAGTTAATTATAAAAAAAAATTAAAGTGAATACTTAAAGCAAAAAATAAAATAATTAAGGATCATTTCTACTATCTAATTAATAACACATTAATTGAACATCTAGTCATATCAAAAAATGCCAGCTCTGTTATAAATTACTGGTGGAAAAGTTTTACCCGTAAAATAGTGTTTATTAGACAATTTGTATGGATTTTTGGTATACTCATCAATCTCAGGTTAGGACCACTATAGATTTAGGAAATCAATGGTACTATTTATTTTGCCAAACAAATTTTTCACCAAGAATGAAGTTATTAATTTAATAACATTTTTGCCTAATACTCTACAACATGCATGTATAGAGTTCGGCCCCTACGATATATATGCCATCTTTTTTATTTTCCTTGTATATAAATCCAATTTCACATTTTTAAAAATAGTTAAAAAAACTATTTTTAAAATAATAAAATAATGATCACTCTTAGCTGCGAAATAATTAGTAAAATTAATCGCTAAACTTTGCTACGAAATATAATGTTTCGTAGCCAATTCAAGTATTTTTTTAATATAATTCACTTAATTCCCAATTATTTTTAATGTTTTGGGCAAAACACACCTTTTGTTCATAGGAAATATTTGGCATCTTTTCTCCTCTTAGTGCCATCAAGACGTGTACAAATTTAGTCTTATTTGAACTTTACGTTTAAACTTAAAAGAACTTTTGTCTTTTGGAATTAAGTGTAAGAAGAGCAACTAATCTTCCAAATTTAAGGTACGGTGGAGTCTGACTAATTTCAATATTTAATATAGTGCATAGCTGGCTAGAACCATCACAAATTTCAAACTTTACCTTTTATTAGTGAAATCATTGATGCAAGTCTATATATAAAGCAAATTGAGTGACACTTGTGTGCCCCGGGGCACGGTGCCCCCAACTTAACCTATTATATGGTGTTACATATATACTCTACAGGTATCATATGTATACTCTTTAGGTATCATATGTATAAGTATACATATGATATCTATATAATATATGTATAACACCAAGAAATATAACACCTATAAAATATTAGAATTAAACACAAGATAACATATATAGTAGTCATGATAAATCCAGCATGTAAACTCATCAACGATGAAGGCCCTTGAAGAGTGAATAAATCTTGCGACAAAGGTATCCTTAACATAACTGAAAGGTATCCTTAACGAGCGAATTTGAGCGCATCCGCCCAGGCGCGTGAGGGCGCGTGGGATGTGCGTGGAAGTGCGTACACGCACGGGTCGGGTCGGGTGCATGGATCTAGGATCCATGCACCTGATGCATAAAAGTTTTTGTGGTGTATATTATGCATTTAAATTGATAGAATAAATACACTTGTTTGAAGATCTTAATCCATGAAGGTTTCTATCAATTTTTAAATGTATAATGTACACATGTCAAGATCCTAACCCATGAGAATATTACCCTCATGGGTAGGATGGAATTAGCCATTTGAGCACTATTATTTACATGCAACACGTGTCCAATTCATTCATAAGTCATCTATATGATTATTTTTTAATAAAGTTATAAATAGATTATTGAGGGCCAAACCTAAAGCTTTAATTAACCACCAAGAAATTAAATGGTAGATTACGGAAATTAAATACCAAGTTAATGCAAAAATTTAGAAAAAAAATTGGGAACTAGATATTGGCCCTGGAAATAATTTTACGCACAAAATATATTGTATGCACTCAATCATTTACCTTTTTATTTGGATTAATATCAATTTCAATATCCGAAATTAGATCTTATTTCAATAAATAGTTTTAGACGGAACTTAACCACTATCTTATTTTTGGGGGAAAAAAATAAAATGTGCCAGCATTTAGCCCTAAAATGCGGCAAAAATTATGTGCATCATTTTACCAACTAATCGTCTGTTGCTCTTCTTCCAAGCCAATTGCCTGTGTCAATCTTATAATTTGATCGTGCAAAATATCATGTTTTCAAATTCGAATTCAATATTTCCACTATATTTATATCTTGTTTTTTTGTGTATTTTTTTAAATTAAAATGTATTATATGATGAATAATGAAGATTATTTATACCAGGGAAAAGTGGTAAAAATACCCCGTATATATACCACATTTACGATCCGAGACTTTAATTTTACCACTTCCTAAAAACTACCCCGTAAGTTACACATTTTTGCCAAAAATAGCCCGTCACCTGCTGTAGGAGGTAACTACATGACGTGGCCGGTTTTTTCAGACGTGGAATATAATTTTCAATTCTTTTTGTTCCACATCAGATGAGAGTGTCCACGTCAACTGATCTCTCTCTCTCCTAGCTTCCGAAAAATTTGGAAGAACAATCATGAAAAATTTGGAAGAACAAGCTTCAAATAACATTGTATTTCTCCACTAATCTTACCAACAATCACATGGATTTATTCCTCATTACATGGGAACTAAAACCCCTCATTCAATTTTGAGAAAACATGCATGAAATTGAAGAACAAAGAAATGGGTTTACAAAGCAATTTTCGAACGGTTTTGGGTAGATTGAGGTTTGTTTTGAGCAATAAACATGAAATTGATGTGAGATTATGTTTGGGCTTGAGGAGAGCATCATTTTGGTATATAATTTGGGTGTTTTGGGTGAGAAATGAAGAAAACCAACATTTTGAGCTTGGAGGCTTGCCATGGCCGTTTTCCGGCGACATAGGCGACTGTTGGGGCTGTTTTTCGAGCTAATTTGTATCATTTTGGTGGGAGGTGATAGAAGATTCAACTTCGATGAAAAATTGAAGTGTTGGAAGTAGTTTGAGTGCAAAAGAGAATTTTCCGGTGATTATTCCGGCGACCGGTGGCGGCTCCGGCGAGGTGGGGAAGAAGAAGACATGTGTTGCAGTAAAAAAAGAAAAAATTCGATTACACATGTGTATTTATAGGCCACGTCAGCATGTAACCGGATAGTGACCTACTACAGCAGGTGACGGGCTATTTTCGACAAAAGTGTGTAAGTTAAAAGGGTAGTTTTAGGAAGTGGTAAAATTAAAGTCCCTGATCGAAAATATGGTATATATATGGGGTATTTTGACCACTTTTCCCTTTATACCACATATTCACTATTATTCAAACTTTTGTATGAAAAAAATAACAATTTCATCATTCTATGTCTATATTGTACATGTATAACACTAATATATTCATAAGATGATGATGACTTCTAAAGATGAAACAAGAGTAGGTATAAGCACCGGTTCTTAAGTTATAAATTGGGGTAGGAAGACTCGAACCCAAGACCTTATTCAGATTGAGAGATGTATCTACCGTTAGATTAAGTCTGTGAATACATATATAGAAACTTAAGAGACACACATGTACCATCCATTTTCCATAAGTTATTATTGTAGTAACTAGGTTCGTTCATGTAACTAATTTATCAAAACAACTTCTTTTTAGGTATAAGAAATTTAATTATTCCCTTCGTCCCAACTGAACTTGCCTTCTTGCCATTTCGATTTGTCTACAAAAGTGTTACTCAATTATCTTAAAAATCAATCTAAAAAAACAAAATGCCACACAAATCAAACATTAATATTTCATATTTCACTCTTATTACAAAAAGAGTAGACTTTAGCAAGAATAGGAAATTCAGTAAAGTCATCACGTGACAATCTGTGCCAGCTGCAAATCTTGTCTTGAAAATTCTGGAATTGGTACTGTCATAATGAGCTGGAGCTCTCTCTATCATGACCTATAACTGTAAACCTGTCTCCTCATCAAAACAACATCCAATTATTCACTTATAAGTTCACAGTTGGGCCTTAATCTTAATATAATGTCAGTCCAATAAATCTATCTCAGGCCCTCATTCCCAACATGCTAACATATGCATGCATGCGTCCACCAAAACCACCTCTTTCGCCTTTTTTTTGTTTTCTTTTTCAGATGCAGATTTTTGTTGTGAAATGAGCATCCATCGAGTGATACATCTACGCTTTGGAAAATTACATTTTTGGTCCTGTCCAAGAGGTCTCGTCCGATTTTGGTCCTGTAATTTCAGTCCAAAATCGCTGGATTTCTCACTTTGGCGGCCAACTTCCGGTGAGTGTTTCGCACTCGCCCCCAATTTCAGATTGGCGCTGAGTTGTTGGACATGTGGCCATATCCGGCTGATGTGGAAATATATCTATTAAAGACACAGGTGCCATGTCATTATCTAAAATAAAAAAATAAAAAACAAAAAAAAAAAAACCGCAAAAACAAAATTAAAAATCTGCAAACTGGAAAAATAGAAAATTTCAAAAAAAGAAAAAGAAAACTCAAGAATCAAAAATGGTCAAAAATGGGAAACAAACCAAAGTTTGAAGAATCCCAAATTTGAGAAAACCCTAATCTGCAAAATCCCCAAATCTAAAGAAGAACAATCCCTACCTACACCCAAAAATTTTGAACCCCCCTATCAAAATCCTTCATTTCAGGAAGAAAAGTGGAGCGATTTTGGTGGTGTTTGGGCGCTGAGGAAGAACAATGGTGCTGCTGAGGAGTGTTTGCCAAAATGATAGTGTTAGACCAAACTACGGTAAGTTCTCTTTTATACCCTGAAAATGTAAAGATTTAAATATTGGTAGTTGAGCATCTTTATGTGTGTGGTCCAAGATTGCTGTCAATTTTTTATGGTGTGTGTGGTCCACAATATAACTTTTACTGTTTAATATTCCTTTCACAGATGCCAAAAAACAACCCTTAGACTCTTGTTTTGCATTTTGGGGGTGAATTTAGGAATTTGCCTAGTGCACAGTATTTGGGTGGTGAAAGGATAATTTTTGATTATGTTAATCCGAAGTTTTTCACTCTTGATCATATTAAGACCTATTCTACCATTAGGGGGGCTAATTTTAATGGGGTTTTTAGGCATCACTGTATTGTGAACAAGGGTTTTAAGCTTATAATTGATGATGAAGACTTTAAACAATTGTTGATAGATCATTTGGAAAAGCAAGAAATGCACATCTACTTAGAGGAAATTAGGGAAGAAGAGCAAACTGAAAATGAAGAAGTAGGAACTGAAAACCCTAATGAAGAAGAAGAATATGAATTTGTAGATGAAGAATTTTCTGAGGATAAGGATTTTGTGATTGGGGATGATGTAAATGATGAGAGTGGGGATGAGGTTTCTGTGAGTTTAGAAGAAGAACCAAATGTTAATGAATGATTCAAGTTCTTCTAGTGATGATGATGTGGTGGAAACCAGAAATGATGATTTTGATGAAGGCAGAATATCAGATGATGAATCCCTGAAATAACAATACCCTGTTTTCAACCCCAAAACAGTCTTCAATCCCACATTTTCTCTGAAAATGATCTTTTGCTCTAAAACTGAGTTTAAGAAGGTTGTTCAATCACATGCCATAAACACTAAAAGAGCCTTGAAATTTGTAAAAAATGACAAGATAAGGGATTATGTGAATTGTGGTGGAAAAAATTGTGAGTGGAAAATGAGATTATTGAAGTTGCATGATACAAATATTTAGCAGTTGAGGGAATATAATTCAAAACACACTTGTGCTACAACTCAAAATGTGAAACTGATGAAATCTTCTTGGCTTGGTGAGAGGTTTCTTTAAAGATTTCAGAGTGATCCAAATAGGAAATTAAGTGGCTTTAAGATGGATGTAATCAAAGATATGAGGTGTAATGTGTCTAAGCAACAATGTCATAGGGCTAAACAATGTCATAGGGCTAAACAGAAGGCTATGAGTCTAATACAGGGTAATCCAGGTGACCAATACACTAATTTGTGGTCATATGTTGATGAACTTAAGAAAAGCAATCCTGGGTCCACTGTTTTGTTGTGTTTAGATGATGACCAAAGATTTGATAGGACAAGGCAGAAGCTAGCACCAACAGAGGCCCAAAGGTAATGTACTTCAAATTTTCAATTAAGTTCATTGTTTCTTTGAATTAATTGTAATGAAACCACTTGCAGGGTAAATGAAAGAGTGTAATGGAGGATGTGGATCATGATCTTGAGAATGAAGAGATTCACATTGTGAGTATATGATCTTGAGAATGAAACCACCAGTTTGTATATTCCATCAATAGGATTCAACTGATTTTTTGCATTGCATAAGAGAAACCACCTCCTGTAGGTTCTGAAAATGTGTCTAATACTCAAGAATATGATGATGATGAAGAGCTATTGGTTGAACTCTTAGTGCAAGAGGAGAGCATGAATCATTACTTGGATAATCAGGAGCCATTAGAGCAAGGGCCATCCATGTATGATCAGTTGAGACAATGCAAAGAAAGTGGAGCTTCTGGAACTGAGGCCTTTCAGTCTGAAGAGGTACTCCTTAATCTTGTAAAAAGTTAAATTAAAATGACATTTGCAGAAACTCAATTGGACAACTAACATGTATATTGGGCTCATGCAGACTAGAGGCTCAAGTCAATATGCCCAAGAGGAAATAAACTTGACACAGATGAGTCAACCTCCAGAGGATTACCCAACTCAAGCTCCATCTCCATTTCCTCCAACTATACCACCAACACAACCAAGTATACCAGCTCCAGCCCTAGCTCCAGCTCCATTTCCACCAACACACCCTAAAGTACAAATTAGGGCTCTAGCTCCATTTACTGGAGGACTCTTAACTGCACAATGGATCAAGGACTCTACAATGCAACCTGAAAAGAATAAGAAATTGGTGGTGGAGGATGGCAAGAAATACTTGGATCTGTCAGTGGCAACTCTAAGTAAAAAGAAGAATGAAGGTGGTTCAAATGATGGCAACTAAGTATAGTAGACTTGTTTTGCTTTTGTTAAGTATGCAGACTTGTTTAGCTTTTGTTTTGTTCTTTTTATGATATTGTGGGGCATTGATCAATATGATGTCCTGGATTGTGTGGCTTTTGTATTTGTTGTTCTGATGTGGCTTTTGTATTTGTTGTGTAACCACTTGGATTATCATATCAACGAATGGGGAAGCTTTTATTTATTTAAATTGTGCTTCATTTTTTTAAAGGACTTGTTTAAGCAACGATCCAATTTATGTTGTGTCAGAAATGATCTTAATTGAATAATTTGCACAACTGCAGTCCAATTGCAAGATAAGGAAAATGAAACTTTTTGCAAGATGGATAAGAAACAAGAAACAAGAAACAAGAAACAATAAATTGGTTGCCATAATCCACCATGCCATAAAAAGGAACCAACTCAATACAAAATTCAGAGCATGCACTACTACTAATCTACATAAAATACTACATAATCTACCAACAAGAACCAAAAGAGGTTCCATAATCCACCATGCCATAAACCTAACTATTACATAAATCAACTCAAGATTTCAGTTTGCCAAAATCCACCAACAAATAACCAGAAAAAGTTGAATCAAGAAAAATCGCTTCCACAATCTCTTAGATTTTTCCTTCAACTTCTTCCTCTCTTCTTTCAGCATTTTGTTAGCCATCATTAAATTTTTTATATCCTTTTTCATATCCTTCATATCCATCTTCAGCTCTGTAATCTCTTCTTTCAACATTTTGTTACTTTCTTTCACTTCAACTTCATTCAAAGTTAATTTCTCGTACTCTTCCTTCAAATTGTCATATGCTTCTCTCCATTTTCCATGTTCTTCATTATCATCCCATACAAAAAAATCACACCCACCTTGCTTCTGTCAAAAGAGGAAAAAAAAAAACATAAATTCACAGACTCAATCACCACTTCAAACACTATGAAAAATCTCAAATAACAAACTTTAAACCAAATCAATTGGATGCACTTACGTTATATTTCAAACACCCCCAAAATTTTCTCCCTCAGCTTGTCGCGGTTTTGGAAGTTCAGAGGATAGCGCGTCTACCACATAAGCACTCGTATGCCGTTGATGTGGCTGAAACATTAGACATTTGTGGAGGATCGACGGATTGAGTTGGGAGGAATTAGGGTTCTTATGGAAATTGGGGATTGGAGATTTGGGGGTTCTTTTTTATTTTGCTCGCTGATTATAATGTTCTCTGCCTTTTTAATTTTGTTTTTACGGTTTTTTTGTTATTTTTTTTATTTTAGATAGTGACATGGCACCTGTGTCTTCAATAGGTATATTTCCACATCAGCCGGATATGGCCACATGTCCAACAACTCAGCGCCAATCTAAAATTGAGGGCGAGTGCGAAACACTCGCCGGAAGTTGGCCACCAAAGTGAGAAATCCGGTGATTTTGGACTGAAATTGGACGATTTCAGGTATAACAGGACAAAATTGAAAATCAGAAAATTTAAAGGACCAAAATCGGACGAGGCCTCTTGGACAGGACCAAAAATGAAATTTTCCCATCTACTCTTCTTCATGCACTTTTCACACATATTAAATATAATTTTGAATAATTAATTATATTAGATAATTATTTTATTGTTATCGATCTTATTACTTTTGTATTTTCAAAAGAGTAAAAAGTTGTTATTGAATATGAATATAATTTAAATATTTTTAGATAATATTAATTATATATATTTACCTTTATTATAGAACTAGAGCTAGGATGATACGGACATATGAAAATATTAAAATACCCACTGTTGACAACTCTTAATATATCTCAATTTTACAATAAAAGCAAATAGTTATTATCATATATGCAAATAAACATTTTTTTATCAGCTTTATTGTATGGGAATTAAGAGAAAAAAATGAAAAAGAGTAACATCGATCAGTGCTAATTTAAGACATGGTTGTAGTGCGGAGATTTCAATATATATTATATGGGGAAACAAAGGAACTCTTATTTGACTTTTCTCACACTCAATTTTCTGACTATTAATTATATTAGTGTTTCACCCGTGCGTTGCACGAAATAAAATATTTAAAAAACATAATTATGTAGTTTGATATGTTGAAAATATTTTATACAAATAACTAAGTTGTAGTATATAAAAATATTTGAATTTAGCTGAATGAACAATTTAATTTATATATCTTCAATTTTATTTATTTATTTAAGATTAACGTGAATATAAAAAAATCATAATGTTAAACATAATGTAAGCCTATTTGAACTAAATAGTATAGAAATAGAAGTGTGAATCAATTTACAGAATAAATTACCATTCATAAACTACAAATTTTGAAAAATTTGATTATATACAACTACGTAGTTAGTTAGATTATTCATTATATATATTTTTAAACAATAGTTGGTGGGATTAAAGAGATTAAATAAAATAATATATTAACGTCATCAAATTACATTCAAACATATAAAATATATGAGATTGTGCTTTTAATCGTGGGATTGTCTAATATATTAAATAACAAAAATAATTAATATAAGAGTTATGACTAAATTAACCTTTCAATATGAATTTTAATATACATAATCTAAACTAATCGCATATATATGTGTTCAAATATAATTTGATACATAAATGGAAAAACATCAATTTAGACTGAATTACAAAGGTTTCTATTAATCTAAAATCTTGGAACATTCCAATTAATATTTTAAATTATCACTTAGAAAGATTTTTCTTCTTTCGATTATAAATTTTTAAGTATATTACTTCTTTTATTTAATTCTTGAACTTTTGATCGGAATAAGAATTATATAAAATAAATAATGTGTGCATTATATTTCAAAGTAATGTAGATTCCATTAATTTTGCCATCTATATATTTGAGTTTCAAAATCATTATTACAATATTCCACTATTAAAAAAATTGTGAATTCAAAAAAAATAAAATTATGGAACACAGTTTTCATAAATTATAGGGCAACCGTCACAAAATAAAACGATGATTGAAAAAAAATATAAAATGTTGTGAAATATCAATGTCAATTTTTATTGTGGGAAATAATTTTCATAAATCGTGTTGTCCACGGTTCAAGTAATCAATTAGCAACAATATACATGTTGTATTATGACACTAACCATTTTTAGTGGATTAAAACAATGGATTCGATGCAATGTATGTAGGCCTTTTTAGAACCTTATTTCGCAAATTTATTTCTAAGAATAATGAGAGTTTTGGGCACAAAAATACAAAATAACTATCTTTTACAATGTTTTTCAAGAAACAAAAATAAAATTTATCTTGCATTTTCTTAATCTTAAATCTTCAGAATCTCTAATCCAAAATCAGAATCTCTCGATTCCGAATCTGCACAAAATAATTTAAATTAGTAAAATAATATAATATTACATGACAATAAGAATAATCAATATACAATACTAATAAAATAACACATATTGTGAATAATTCTTCTTCAAAATACAATTAACAACAACAACTTAAATCATTCAAAAATGAACACTATGATCATTAATTATTCATCCAAACTATAAATATACCCAAATAAATATCCAAAAAGAAGAAGAAGAAATCATCTGATCCATTAAAACATAATGTTTGGTATGCAAAATTTGAGAAATTGTGAATGAAAAAAACATGAGTGAATTCCAAGTTTATTCTCTCATATTTATAGTGAAATATATGTTTATTAGATATGGAATTAGTTCATTATATATGGTATGAACGTAATTGATTGTTATTGTAATTGCATAATTTTGGGTTTCTTTTTTGGAAAATATCAAATGTATGATCTTCTATATAATTAAGTTACAAAATTTGTATTTATTTGACTAATATATATATATATATATATATATATATATATTATCATTAATTACTAATAAACTTCACATCAAAAGATGATATAGTAAATTGATTCTTGTAAATTAATAAGTTTCCATATATATAACATTTGTAATCTTGAAATAATGTAATTTTGAAAATATAGGAAAGAATTTCATATCATGATAATTTTTTAATAATTATTTTATTTATCTTCTTAATATTTCAAATAGTTTTATCATTTTTACTATATTTCAGTTACGACACTTCTTAAATTCTTTGATATGAATAAAGGATATTTAAAAATAAAATCAATGAATCAAATTGGATATTAATGATGCAAAATAATCAGTGAATCAAATTCGATTTTTTTTTTCTTTCAAAAAACATGCAGCATCTCTATTAGCTTTTCATTCAAAGTTTATATAGAAACATGTTATTATTATTTTTTTTTCTTTTTGGGAAAAGATATGGAAATACATATATAGGATTAATTTTTATGATATCAAGCAATAGTATTAAATCTATAATTAACTGGATAAGAATTGTTTCGCACAATTATATTAGTAAAATCAATCAAACAATCATATTTAATCCATTATCTTGAAATATTTTCATAATCTATATCATATATAAAAGCTTCGTCTATCATATATATATACACATATATATATGTATAGGTATATATAAATGATAATAAGATTGTAAACAATTATTTAATTCATATGACATAAAATAGTTATTTAATCATAAAACTGCATTATATATAGAGTAAGTCTCTTGTGAATCAGGTGCATGGATCTTAAATCCATACACCCGGGTCGGATCCGGGTCAGGGGGACCGCACCCTTCTTTTTTTTTTTTTTCGCTCATGATTTTTTTAAAAAATCACATACCAATAGTATATGTTAGACATACCTTTACGTTATGTTAGACATACCTTTAAGCTATGTTAAACATACCAGTTCTGCCCAGATTTCATGCCTTTTTTTTTTGGGGAATTCTATACACACCCCAAACATTTCTAAACACACCCTATCTACACACACATTCATTTTTTTATTATTTTAATGTTCATGTCTATTGTTGGGGTGTGTTTAGTATTATTGGGGTGTGTATAGAATTCCCCTTTTTTTTTTTTTGGCTTGATTTTTTAATTTTGGCACATACCACTACGTTATGTTAAACATACTTTTACGTTGTGTTAGACATACCTTTATGTATACTTAAACATACATTTGTATATGTTAGACATACTTTTGCATACAGTTAAACATACCTTTATATATGTTAGACATACCTTTGTATATAGTTAGACCTACCTACACATGGTTGGTCTAACTATACACAAATGCTGGTTTAACTATACACAAAGGTTGGTTTAACTATACACAAAGGTTGGTCTATTTGAGCGAATTTTGGATGAGCTTCAGCACAAGTCTTTAGCGCGTGGGAGCGCGTGCAGGCGCGTTTTGGGCGCGTGAACAGGTCGGGTCAGGTGCATGGATCTTACTCATAAAAGTTTTTGCCTTATATATATAATAATAAATTAACTAACATAAAATGTTATATGTGTGTGTCATTCAATTTAAACAATATATATGTGTTATGTACCATAATCTATCATCACTCCATATATATAATATCATGCTAATATTCTTTTCCAAATTTAACATTGAAGCATTTCAATGGGAAATCTATTTAGAAAAAGGTTATATATATATAGAGTGAGATTTCCACTAAAGAGTAGCTTATTTCAAAAAAAGATGCATGATTTAGGCAAATTAATTGAATCTTTTATAGTATAATTGCAACGCGATTAATATAAATTACCATATGTCTAAATATATGCACATATATCTATATTACATATTTTAAGGATTTTATTCGATCACATTAAACATCATTTTTATGTACACATTTTTTCCCATAAGTAGAAAGTGGTTTTAGGCGGGAAAATTTTCAATTTTCTTTTTTTGGAAATGTTTTTGTTTTTATATATATAAAGATATTTATAACTATATATATAACTAACTATTAACAATTAAGCATGATTTGACAAAATTATCGTTTGAATTTAAATTTCAGTACTCTGTTTATTTAATAGTAGTTAATTATCAAAAAAATTGTAAAGTGAATACTTAAAGCAAAAAATAAAATAAATTAAGGATCATTTCTACTATCTAATTAATAACACATTAATTGAACATCTAGTCATATCAAAGAATGCCAGCTCTGTTATGAATAACTGGTGGAAAAGTTTTACCCGTAAAATAGTGTTTATTAGACAATTTGTATGGATTTTTGGTATACTCATCAATCTCAGGTTAGGACCACTATAGATTTAGGAAATCAATGGTACTATTTATTTTGCCAAACAAATTTTTCACCAAGAATGAAGTTATTAATTTAATAATTAATACTCTACAACATGCATGTATAGAGTTCGGCCCCTACGATATATATGCCATCTTTTTTTATTTTCCTTGTATATAAATCCAATTTCACATTTTTAAAAATAGTTAAAAATACTATTTTTTAAAATAATAAAATAATGATCACTCTTAGCTGCGAAATAATTAGTAAAATTCATCGCTAAACTTTGCTACGAAATATAATGTTTCGTAGCCAATTCAAGTATTTTTTTGATATAATTCACTTAATTCCCAATTATTTTTAATGTTTTGGGCAAAACACACATTTTGTCCATGCCATAGGAAATATTTGGCATCTTTTCTCCTCTTAGTGCCATCAAGACGTGTACAAATTTAGTCTTATTTGAACTTTACGTTTAAACTTAAAAGAACTTTTGCCTTTTGGAATTAAGTGAAAGAAGAGCAATTAATCTTCCAAATTTAAGGTACGGTGGACTCTGACTAATTTCAATATTTAGTATAGTGCATAGCTGGCTAGAACCATCACATATTTCAAACTTTACCTTTTATTAGTGAAATAATTGATGCAAGTCTCTATATATAAAGCAAATTGAGTGACACTTGTGTGCCCCGTGCCCCCAACTTAACCTATTATATGGTGTTACATATATACTCTACAGATATCATATGTATACTCTTTAGGTATCATATGTATACTCTTACTCTCATATACATATAATACCTGTAGAATATATGTATAACACCAAGAAACATAACACCTATAAAATATTAGAATTAAACACAAGATAACATAGTAGTCATGATAAATGCAGCATGTAAACTCATCAACGATGAAGGCCCTTGAAGAGTGGATAAATCTTGCTACGATCGAGTGCGGAAATAGTTAGATAGACCTGGTGAGGATGAGGCATGGAGCTGGAAACACTCTGGATCTCCATGCAACGCTTTCCCCACGCTATTAGTATGGGACACTCTTCTTCGACGCTAAAGTTGCCAAAAGTCTCACATGTATAAAACCAGTTGTAGAATGTGATTAGGGCTAAGTCCACCAACCCAAACTTGTCACCACCAAAGTAAGCCTTGCCACCCAGCTCTTGCTCCAATATCTTCAGGGCCTCCATCATCTTCTTCTTGCATTCTTCTTGCTCCTCTCCAGCTTCCACGAATGGTATCTTTCTTGAAGGAATAGACACCTACTTCTACATGTACGGACATCAAAACCCCCAATTCACTATATAATTAAATTCATAAAGCAGCAAACCAAACACTGACGAAAAATGAGCTGTATTTTACCTTCTGGTCGATGAAGTCGACCCAGAATCTAGCTTGAGCTCTGTGGTAAGGATCAGAAGGCAGCAATGGAGACTTCTCCTTCCACACCTCGTCTATGTACTCAACGATTATCATGGACTCGCAAATGGGTTTTCCGTTGTGAATCAGAACCGGGAGTTTCTTGTGAACCGGGTTCATCTCATACAGAAGCTCACAGTCCCCGGTCAACGTGTTCTGGGGCCTGGACTCATACTCGATGCCCTTTAAAGCTAATGCAATCCTAACCCTCATTGCGAACATACTCACTAAACCATCTAGCAATATCACTTTATCCTCCATTTTTTTGTTCCTTACACTAAACTATTATTTTGATCAGTTCCCATATATATATAAATTGTTTGGTCATGGCGAAAAGCAGCGTGCCAATATTGTGAAATGAATTTTGGGTCCATTTTTGTTCATAAGAGATAAGTCGTACATATTCTGCCAATATTGTGAAATTAATGTCAGACGTGAATTTTTGGTCCATTTTTTGTCCATAAGAGATAAGTCGTACCTATTCTCTATCACATGCTATTAAAATTCGTGTATTTTAGTCGGCACAACTAATTTCATCCTACCAGAGGTATTACCCTTATGGTTTAGTATCTTGACATGTTTAGATTTTAAATTGATAGAATAAATACACTTATTTTATTGAATATCTACACATGTCAAGTTCCTAACCCATGAGGGTTTCTATCAATTTAAATGCATAATATACACATGTCAATATCCTACTCCACAAGGGTATTACCCTCATGGGTAGGATGGAATTAGCCATTTGAGCATTGTTATTTACATGCAACACGTGTCCAATTCATCAATAAGTCATCTATATGATTATTTTTTAATAAAGTTATAAATAGATTATTGAGGGCCAAACCTAAAGCTTTAATTAACCACCAAGAAAATGGTAGATTACGGAAATTAAATACCAAGTTGTGAAGTATATGGCTGGAACTAAGCTGCAAGCTGAACACTAAGTTCACATAAAATTTTGGTTAAGGCAGAAAGACAACGTTTTTATAAGTGTTGTTGAATTGGAATAAAGTGTTGTAGAAGATTGGTCTGTTCAAAGCGTTGTTAAAGTCTATAAGCGCGTTTCTTACTTATAAAGACGCGTTTCTGATTTTCACTGAAGTTGTTTTTCTTCTCTCTCCTTGAAATCGGGTTTCCACTTATAAACTCGTGTTTGAGCTTAAGCTTACAAGGCTGAAATCTTGTGAACAAATAAGAAGTCGACAGGTGGCTTGGATGGCGGTTGTTTCGGTTGGAAGGTGCAGAAGAAGAAAAAAAAAACAGAGTGCTAAAGGGGCGATTTTCAAGATCTTCCACAGATCTCATTTCTTATCCGTTTGATCTGATTTATCTTTCATTGTAAAGCCTATATATGGCTATATAAGTAAAAGCATGTAAAAAGTAAATAAAAGATTCTTACATCTCTGCAAAGCAAAGTACAATACAGAGTACTTGAAAGTCAAAAATGGGTATTTGGGGATAATAGTTTATATTAATGGATAGATGAAAATAAAAATTTATATTGATGGGTATTAAAGTGAATTGGTTATACGTAAATGGGTAATTCAGGGTATTTTCTCAAAATAAAATGTGCCACTATTTAGCCCTAAAATGCGGCAAAAAATTACGTGCATTATTTTACCAACTAATTGTCAGTTGCTCTTCTTCTAAGCCAATTGTCTGTGTCAATCTTATTTGATCGTGCAAAATATCATGTTTTCAAATTCGAATTCAATATTTCCACTATATTTATATCTATTCTATTTTTTTGTGTGTAGTTTTTAAATTAAAATGTATTATATGATGAATAATGAAGATTATTTATACCACATATTCACTATTATTCAAACTTTTGTATGAAAAAAAAATAACAATTTCGTCATTCTATGTCTATATTGTACATGTATAACACTAATATATTCATAAGATGATGACTTATAAAGATGAAACTAGACTAGGTATAAGCATCGGTTCTTAAGTTATAAATTGGGGTAGAAAGACTCGAATCCAAGACCTTACTCAAATTGAGAGATGTATCTACCGTTAGATTAAGTCTATGAATACATATATAGAAACTTAAGAGACACACATGTGTCATCCATTTTCCATAAGTTATTATTGTAGTAACTAGGGTCGTTCATGTAACTAATTTATCAAAGCAACTTCTTTTTAGGTATAAGAAATTTAACTATTTCCTCCATCCCAACTGAACTTGTCTTCTTGTCATTTCGGTTTGTCTATAAAAATGTCACTCAATTATCTTAAAAATCAATCTAAACAAACAAAATGTCACAAAAATTAAACATTAATATCCTCATATTCCACTCTTATTAAAAAAAGAATTGGTATTTAACAAGAATAGGAAATTCAGTAAAAGTGGTCACGTGAAAATCTGTGCCAGCTGCAAATCTTGTCTTGAAAATTCTGGAATTGGTACTGTCATAATGAGCTGGAGCTCTCTCTATCATGACCTATAACTGTAAACCTGTCTCCTCATCAAAACAACATCCAATCATTCACTTATAAGTTCACAGTTGGACCTTAATCTTAATATAATGTCAGTCCAATAAATCTATCTCAGGCCCAAAACAGAAAATATTATTTTTGGGCCTAATTTTTTTTTTTATACATCTATGTGTGTATATATACATTGTTGGTTATTTTTTTATTAACTGCATTTGGCCCAGCAGAGTGTGCCTTAAATGAAGGGTGAGTTCTTTTGTGTAACTTTCAATTTAAAAATAATTCATAGTTTATTAATTTTATAATTTAAGTTTTAACTATAATTTATATTTATAGTATAATTATATAATGTAATTTGTTGTATTCTTCCGTGCATGCTATTATTTTTAAAAATAATTCATGGTTTGTTAGTTTAAGTTTTTATTTTTAATTTATAGCTCTATCTATTTAAAAATAAATATATTATTTAAGTTTTATTTTAATTTAGATTTCTAAGTTAACTTGTATTTAAGTTATTATTTTGAACTCACTTTG
This sequence comes from Scutellaria baicalensis, assembly GCA_005771605.1. Lineage (NCBI taxonomy): Eukaryota > Viridiplantae > Streptophyta > Magnoliopsida > Lamiales > Lamiaceae > Scutellaria > Scutellaria baicalensis. The sequence goes on along the minus strand of CM016727.1, from coordinate 6,347,726 downwards.
TTTAGGATAATATAAATACCATCAATGATATAAATGCCTAAATTCAATTTGTACAAGATATGTTAGGGTTTTATTTTGAAATTTGAGTCATACCAAATTGATAGGTAACTCTAGAAGTAAATTACCTCTTCATAAACAAAAATATGTACTCATCCTAAGAGATATAAATGATCTCACGTGTCAATTAATGTAATAAAAGTTGAGTATAGTGTATTGGTAATAAAGAGCAAGTCTTATGTGAGACCGTTTCACGGATTATGTTCCGTGGGACGGGTCAACCCACAACCCACATTTCATAATTCACATATAAATTAATGGAAATTAGTTTGACTCATGTGTTAAAAGGACTCGTCTCACAAAAACACTTCATGAGACCGTCTCACACAATTTTTTGTCGGGTAATAAATAAACAAACTATAATTTCCTAGATATATAAGTTGAAGATGCCACGCAATTGCTACCCTAGCTGACATAATTGACAGAATATAACATTGTATTCTAGAAGACAAGTATTATAATTCCTAGCCAGCATCATGTATCAACATCCAATAGTTGGTCTTTGATCGACACTCCCTTTTTTTTCAACATTTACATCGCAAATTTTATCTTTGAAATCCACGAAAATTCAAGAATCGAGTATTATTATATGTTTAATTCCAGGAGATTAATGATGACTATTCATCCATGGTACCAATTGAGAGAAGAATCATAGTGTTTGCAGCTGACGCTATAGATTCTTCTGGGAGCATTAGAGATGGAGATACATGTGATAATTACAATACATGTGGTGCAAATGGCATTTGCAACACTGGAAACTCTCCGCCCTGTAGATGTCTCGACAGATTTTTGACGAGAGGCCAAGAAAGTTGGACTGGAATATCTCTGGTAAGGATCATGAGAAGGTAAGAATAGTGGAGATTTATCCTTGGTCTATCTACTACTCAACAATTATCAAAACAGGGATTTTCTTGTGGATTGGGTTCATTTCAAGCACTTTTAATTGTTGCTCAACTCCTCTTGCTTGTTCTCATTATATCCTTCTCTGCTAATGCAACTCTAGCCCTCATTCCCAACATGCTAACATATGCATGCATGCATGCGTCCACCAAAACCACCTCTTTCGCCTTTTTTAATTTGTTTTCTTTTTCAGATGCAGATTTTTGTTGTGAAATGAGCATCCATCGAGTGATACATCTACGCTTGGGAAAATTTCATTTTTGGTCCTGTCCAAGAGGCCTCGTCCTATTTTGGTCCTGTAAATTTTCCGATTTTCAATTTTGTCATGTTATCCCTGAAATCGTCCAATTTCAGTCCAAAATCGCCGGATTTCTCACTTTGGCGGCCAACTGCCGGCGAGTGTTTCGCACTCGCCCCCAATTTCAGATTGACGCTGAGTTGTTGGACATGTGGCCATATCCGGCTGATGTGAAAATTTTCTCCAACTTGCTTGCTTTTAGTATAGTATAGATAAAGATAATGAAGCATGATTTAGCAAAAGTATCGCTTGAATTTAAGTTTCGGTACATCTCTTTATTTAGTACTAGTTAATAATCCAAATTTTTATAAAGTAAATATTATAGCAAAAAATAAAATAAAGGATTACTTCTACTATCTAATTAATAACAAACTAGTGTAAGCTTTGTGTATTACATGTACAGATCTTTTAATATTAATCAAAAAAAATTGAAAGTTAGTGTTCATGAAAAAAAGCTTAATAACTAATATTGATTATTAATTCTAATTTTAATTATTATGTAAATTAAATCAAATTATGTGAGACCTTTCAATTATAATTTAATACGATTGCAACATTCAACTTTAATTAAAATGTTTTGTCTAGAGTTTAATAAGTTACAATTTTGTTAACAATTATAATTTATTTGTTTTCGATTATCATCTTATTAAATGTATAACAATAATACGATAAAAAAATATTAAATGAATTAATTAAAAATGAAATTACGATCAAAATTAAACTCTTGAGTGGAAAATGAGATTAACCATATATATTGAACATCTTATGCATATATAATAATTAATTTCCACGTCACCTTTGAACAAATCTCCCTTATTTAACACACGAATTTTCAATTAATACTTAAAACCAAATTTCTGATCCTTCTTCTTCTAGCTTAGCAGAGCTTGTGCATGAAGTGCACTAGACTCTTTATGGGTGGGTACATAAACTTATATAATTTGTAGAGTAGTACCTAAACCAAGTTTAATTATAAGCTGCATTGGGCCAAAAGAATTGCTCGAGAAATTATGAAATGATACTATTCGACAGTACCATTCTTGTTCCTCAAGATGCAAATAAATTCATAAGCCTTGATGGGATCAGCCAAGGACTTATCAACACTTTCTCGACCTAGCTCTTTGCCCATTCCATTAATTTGGGACAATGTTGTTCGATGCTAAAGTTGGCACAACTCTCATATGCATGAAACCAGAATCAAGGCCACATCCAAAATCGTCTCCGTCAAAGTAAGTCTAGTCGCACATTCAAGATGAACCGTGATCAGGACAAATTAAGAACCACCTTTCAAAATTAGCCAAAGAAAAAGAAAAGGAGTAGTGGGTACCTTCGATCTTGTCAACAAAGTCAGCCCAGAACCTAGCTTGGGCTCTCTGGTAAGGATCATGAGAAGGTAAGAATAGTGGAGATTTATCCTTGGTCTATCTACTACTCAACAATTATCAAAACAGGGATTTTCTTGTGGATTGGGTTCATTTCAAGCACTTTTAATTGTTGCTCAACTCCTCTTGCTTGTTCTCATTATACCCTTCTCTGCTAATGCAACTCTAGCCCTCATTCCCAACATGCTAACATATGCATGCATGCGTCCACCAAAACCACCTCTTTCGCCTTTTTTTTGTTTTCTTTTTCAGATGCAGATTTTTGTTGTGAAATGAGCATCCATCGAGTGATACATCTACGCTTGGGAAAATTTCATTTTTGTGGTGGAGGATGACAAGAAATACTTGGATCTATCAGTGGCAACTCTAAGTAAAAAGAAGAATGAAGGTGGCTCAAATGATGGCAACTAAGTATAGTAGACTTGTTTTGCTTTTGTTAAGTATGCAGACTTGTTTAGCTTTTGTTTTGTTCTTTTTATGATATTGTAGTGCATTGATCAATATGATGTCCTGGATTGTGTGGCTTTTGTATTTGTTGTTCTGATGTGGCTTTTGTATTTGTTGTGTAACCACTTGGATTATCATATCAACGAATGGGGAAGCTTTTATTTATTTAAATTGTGCTTCATTTTTTTTAAAGGACTTGTTTAAGCAACGATCCAATTTATGTTGTGTCAGAAATGATCTTAATTGAATAATTTGCACAACTGCAGTCCAATTGCAAGATAAGGAAAATGAAACTTTTTGCAAGATGGATAAGAAACAAGAAACAAGAAACAAGAAACAATAAATTGGTTGCCATAATCCACCATGCCATAAAAAGGAACCAACTCAATACAAAATTCAGAGCATGCACTACTACTAATCTACACAAAATACTACATAATCTACCAACAAGAACCAAAAGAGGTTCCATAATCCACCATTCCATAAACCTAACTATTACTTAAATCAACTCAAGATTTCAGTTTGCCAAAATCCACCAACAAATAACCAGAAAAAGTTGAATCAAGAAAAATCGCTTCCACAATCTCTTAGATTTTTTCTTCAACTTCTTCCTATCTTCTTTCAGCATTTTCTTAGCCATCATTAAATTTTTTAATTCCTTTTTCATATCCTTCATATCCATCTTCAGCTCTGTAATCTCTTCTTTCAACATTTTGTTACTTTCTTTCACTTCAACTTCATTCAAAGTTAATTTCTCGTACTCTTCCTTCAAATTGTCATATGCTTCTCTTCATTTTCCATGTTCTTCATTATCATCCCATACAAAAAAATCACACCCACCTTGCTTCTGTCAAAAGAGGAAAAAAAAACCCAGAAATTCACAGACTCAATCACCACTTCAAACACTATGAAAAATCTCAAATAACAAACTTTAAACCAAATCAATTGGATGCACTTACGTTATATTTCAAACACCCCCAAAATTTTCTCCCTCAGCTTGTCGCAGTTTTGGAAGTTCGGAGGACAGCGCGTATACCACATAAGCACTCGTATGTCGTTGATGTGGCTGAAACATCAGACATTTGTGGAGGATCGACGGATTGAGTTGGGAGGAATTAGGGTTCTTATGGAAATTGGGGATTGGAGATTTGGGGGTTCTTTTTTATTTTGCTCGCTAATTATAATGTTCTCTGTCTTTTTAATTTTGTTTTTGCGGTTTTTTTTGTTTTTCATTTTTTTTATTTTAGATAATGACATGGCACCTGTGTCTTCAATAGATATATTTCCACATCAGCCGGATATGGCCACATGTCCAACAACTCAGCGTCAATCTGAAATTGGGGGCGAGTGCGAAACACTCGCCGGAAGTTGGCCGCCAAAGTGTGAAATCCGGCGATTTTGGACTGAAATTGGACGATTTCAGGGATAACAGGACAAAATTGAAAATCGGAAAATTTACAGGACCAAAATCGGACGAGACCTCTTGGACATGACCAAAAATGAAATTTTCCCATCTACTCTTCTTCATGCACTTTTCACACATATTAAATATAATTTTGAATAATTAATTATATTAGATAATTATTTTATTGTTATCGATCTTATTACTTTTGTATTTTCAAAAAAGTAAAAAGTAGTTATTGAATATGAATATAATTTAAATATTTTTAGATAATATTAATTATATATATTTACCTTTATTATAGAACTAGAGCTAGGATGATACGGACATATGAAAGTATTAAAATACCCACTGTGGACAACTCTTAATATATCTCAATTTTACAATAAAAGCAAATAGTTATTATCATATATGCAAATAAACATTTTTTTTATCAGCTTTATTGTATGGGAATTAAGAGAAAAAATGAAAAAGAGTAACATCGATCGGTGCTAATTTAAGACATGGTTGTAGTGCGGAGATTTCAATGGGGAAACAAAGGAACTCTTATTTGACTTTTCTCACACTCAATTTTCTAACTATTAATTATACTAGTGTTTCACCCGTGCGTTGCACGAAATAAAATATTTAAAAAACATAATTATATAGTTTGATATGTTGAAAATATTTTATATTTAATAACTATGTTATAGTATATAAAAATATTTGAATTTAGCTGAATGAACAATTTAATTTATATATCTTCAATTTTATTTATTTATTTAAGATTAACTTGAATATAAAAAAATCATAATGTTAAACATAATGTAAGCCTATTTGAACTAAATAGTATAAAAATAGAAGTGTGAATCAATTTACAGAATAAATTACCATTCATAAACTACAAATTTTGAAAAATTTGATTATATATATACAACTACGTAGTTAGTTAGATTATTCATTATATTTTTTTTAAAACTATAGTTGGTGAGATTAAAGAGATTAAATAAAATAATATATTAACGTCATCAAATTACATTCAAACATATAAAGTATATGAGATTGTGCTTTTAATCGTGGGATTGTCTAATATATTAAATAACAAAAATAATTAATATAAGGGTTATGACTAAATTAACCTTTCAATATGAATTTTAATATACATAATCTAAAATAATCGCATATATATGTGTTCAAATATAATTTGATACATAAATGGAAAAACATCAATTTAGACTGAATTACAAAGGTTTCTATTAATCTAAAATCTTGGAACATTCCAATTAATATTTTAAATTATCACTTAGAATGATTTTTCTTGTTTTGATTATAAATTTTTAAGTATATTACTTCTTTTATTTAATTCTTGAACTTTTTATCGGAATAAGAATTATATAAAATAAATAATGTGTTCATTATATTTCAAAATAATGTAGATTCCATTAATTTTGCCATCTATATATTTGAGATTCAAAATCATTATTACAATATTCCATTATTAAAAAAATTGTGAATTCAAAAAAAAAAAATTATGGAACACAGTTTTCATAAATTATAGGGCAACCGTCACAAAATAAAACGATGATTGAAAAAAAATATAAAATGTTGTGAAATATCAAAGTCAATTTTTATTGTGGGAAATAATTTTCATAAATCGTGTTGTCCACAGTCCAAGTAATCAATTAGCAACAATATACATGTTGTATTTTGACACTAACCATTTTTAGTGGATTAAAACAATGGATTCGATGCAATGTATGTAGACCATTTTAGAACCTTATTTCACAAATTTATTTCTAAGAATAATGAGATTTTTGGGCACAAAAATACAAAATAACTATCTTTTACAATGTTTTTCAAGAAACAAAAATAAAATTTATCTTGCATTTTCTTAATCTTAAATCTTCAGAATCTCTAATCCAAAATCAGAATCTCTCGATTCCGAATCTGCACAAAATAATTTGAATTAGTAAAATAATATAATATTACATGACAATTAAAATAATCAATATAAAATACTAATAAAATAACACATATTGTGAATAATTCTTCTTCAAAATACAATTAACAACAACAACTTAAATCATTCAAAAATGAACACTATGATCATTAATTATTGATCCAAACTATAAATATATCCAATAAATCAATTCATACCCAAATAAATATCCAAAAAGAAGAAGAAGAAATCATCTGATCCATTAAAACATAATGGTTGGTATGCAAAATTTGAGAAATTGTGAATGAAAAAAACATGAGTGAATTCCAAGTTTATTCTCTCATATTTATAGTGAAAAATATGCTTATTAGATATGGAATTAGTTCATTATATATGGTATGAATGTAATTGATTGTTATTGTAATTGCATAATTTTGGGTTTCTTTTTTGGAAAATATCAAATGTATGATCTTCTATATAATTAAGTTACAAAATTTGTATTTATTTGGCTAATATATATATATATATATATATATATATATATATAATCATTAATTACTAATAAACTTCACATCCAAAAGATGATACAGTAAATTGATTCTTGTAAATTAATAAGTTTCCATATATATCATTTGTAATCTTGAAATAAGATAATTTTGAAAATATAGGAAAGAATTTCATATCATGATAATTTTTTAATAATTATTTTGTTTATCTTCTTAATATTTCAAATAGTTTTATCATTTTTACTATATTTCAGTTACGACACTTCTTAAATTCTTTGATATGAATAAAGGATATTTAAAAATAAAATCAATCAATCAAATTGGATATTGATGCAAAATAATCAGTGAATCAAATTCGATTTTTTTTTCTTTCAAAAAACATGCAACATCTCTATTCGCTTTCATTCAAAATTTATATAGAAACATGTTATTTGCTTAGCTATTTTGTTTTTCTTTTTGGGAAAAGATATGGAAATACATATATAGGATTAATTTTTATGATATCAAGCAATAGTACTAAATCTATAATTAACTGGATAAGAATTGCTTCGCACAATTATATTAGTAAAATCAATCAAACAATCATATTTAATCCATTATCTTGAAATATTTTCATATATAAAAGCTTCGTCTATCATATATATACACACACACACACATATATATATATATGTATAGGTATATATAAATGATAATAAGATTGTAAAATATTATTTAATTCATATGACATAAAATAGTTATTTAATCATAAAACTGCATTATATATATATAATAATAAATTAACTAACATAAAATGTTATATGTGTGTGTCATTCAATTTAAACAATATATATGTATTATTTACCACAATCTATCATCACTCCATATATATAGTATCATGCTTATATTCTTTTCCAAATTTAACATTGAAGCATTTCAATGGGAAATCTATTTAGAAAAAAGTTATATATATATAGAGTGAGATTTCCACTAAAGAGTAGCTTATTTCAAAAAAAGATGCATGATTTAGGCAAATTAATTGAATCTTTTATAGTATAATTGCAACGTGATTAATATAAATTACCATATGTATAAATATATGCACATATATCTATATTACATATTTTAATGATTTTATTCACATTAAACATCATTTTTATGTACACATTTTTTCCCATAAGTAGAAAGTGGTTTTAGGCGGAAAATTCTCAATTTTCTTTTTTTGGAAATGTTTGTGTTTTTATATATATAAATATATTTATAACTATATATATATAACTAACTATTAACAATGAAGCATGATTTGACAAAATTATCGCTTGAATTTAAATTTCAGTACTCTGTTTATTTAATAGTAGTTAATTATCAAAAGAATTGTAAAGTGAATACTTAAAGCAAAAAATAAAAAAAAATTAAGGATCATTTCTACTATCTAATTAATAACACATTAATTGAACATCTAGTCATATCAACATATAATTATTAATTTCCATAAAGAATGGCCCCAGCTCTGTTATAAATTACTGGTGGAAAAGTTTTACCTGTAAAATAGTGTTTATTAGACAATTTGTATGGATTTTTGGTAGAAGTGTGAATCAATTTACAGAATAAATTACCATTCATAAACTACAAATTTTGAAAAATTTGATTATATACAACTACGTAGTTAGTTAGATTATTCATTATATATATTTTTAAACTATAGTTGGTGAGATTAAAGAGATTAAATAAAATAATATATTAACGTCATCAAATTACATTCAAATATATAAAGTATATGAGATTGTGCTTTTAATCGTGGGATTGTCTAATATATTAAATAACAAAAATAATTAATATAAGGGTTATGACTAAATTAACCTTTCAATATGAATTTTAATATACATAATCTAAACTAATCGCATATATATATGTGTTCAAATATAATTTGATACATAAATGGAAAAACATCAATTTAGACTGAATTACAAAGGTTTCTATTAATCTAAAATCTTGGAACATTCCAATTAATATTTTAAATTATCACTTAGAAAGATTTTTCTTGTTTTGATTATAAATTTTTAAGTATATTACTTCGTTTATTTAATTCTTGAACTTCTTATCGGAATAAGAATTATATAAAATAAATAATGTGTGCATTATATTTCAAAGTAATGTAGATTCCATTAATTTTGCCATCTATATATTTGAGTTTCAAAATCATTATTACAATATTCCAGTACTATTAAAAAAATTGTGAATTCAAAATAAAATAAAATTATGGAACACAGTTTTCATAAATTATAGGGCAACCGTCAAAATAAAATGATGATTGAAAAAAATATAAAATGTTGTGAAATATCAAAGTCAATTTTTATTGTGGGAAATAATTTTCATAAATCGTGTTGTCCACGGTTCAAGTAATCAATTAGCAACAATATACATGTTGTATTTTGACACTAACCATTTTTAGTGGATTAAAACAATGGATTCGATGCAATGTATGAAGGCCTTTTTAGAACCTTATTTCGCAAATTTATTTCTAAGAATAATGAGATTTTTGGGCACAAAAATACAAAATAACTATCTTTTACAATGTTTTTCAAGAAACAAAAACAAAATATATCTTGCATTTTCTTAATCTTAAATCTTCAGAATCTCTAATCCAAAATCAGAATCTCTCGATTCCGAATCTGCACAAAATAATTTGAATTAGTAAAATGATATAATATTACATGACAATAAGAATAATCAATATACAATACTAATAAAATAACACATATTGTGAATAATAATTCTTCAAAATACAATTAACAACAACAATTTAAATCATTCAAAAATGAACACTATGATCATTAATTATTGATCCAAACTATAAATATATCCAATAAATCAATTCATACCCAAATAAATATCCAAAAAGAAGAAGAAGAAGAAATCATCTTATCCATTAAAACATAATGTTTGGTATGCAAAATTTGAGAAATTGTGAATGAAAAAGACATGAGTGAACTCCAAGTTTATTCTCTCATATTTATAGTGAAAAATATGTTTATTAGATATGGAATTAGTTCATTATATATGGTATGAATGTAATTGATTGTTATTGTAATTGCATAATTTTGGGTTTCTTTTTTGGAAAATATCAAATGTATGATCTTCTGTATAATTAAGTTACAAAATTTGTATTTATTTGGCTAATATATATATATATATATATATATATATATATATAATCATTAATTATTAATAAACTTCACATCCAAAAGATGATATAGTAAATTGATTCTTGTAAATTAATAAGTTTCCATATATATCATTTGTAATCTTGAAATAAGATAATTTTGAAAATATAGGAAAGAATTTCATATCATGATAATTTTTTAATAATTATTTTGTTTATCTTCTTAATATTTCAAATAGTTTTATCATTTTTACTATATTTCAGTTACGACACTTCTTAAATTCTTTGATATGAATAAAGGATATTTAAAAATAAAATCAATCAATCAAATTGGATATTGATGCAAAATAATCAGTGAATCAAGTTCGATTTTTTTTTTCTTTCAAAAAACATCAACATCTCTATTCGCTTTCATTCAAAATTTATATAGAAACATGTTATTTGCTTAGCTATTTTTTTTCTTTTTGGGAAAAGATATGGAAATACATATATAGGATTAATTTTTATGATATCAAGCAATAGTACTAAATCTATAATTAACTGGATAAGAATTGCTTCGCACAATTATATTAGTAAAATCAATCAAATTAACAATCACATTTAATCCATTATATTGAAATATTTTCATAATCTATATCATATATAAAAGCTTCGTCTATCATATATATATACACACATATATGTATAAGTATATATAAATGATAATAAGGTTGTAAACAATTATTTAATTCATATGACATAAAATAGTTATTTAATCATAAAACTGCATTATATATATATAATAATAAATTAACTAACATAAAATGTTATATGTGTGTGTCATTCAATTTAAACAATATATAGGTGTTATGTACCACAATCTATCATCACTCCATATATATAATATCATGCTAATATTCTTTTCCAAATTTAACATTGAAGCATTTCAATGGGAAATCTATTTAGGAAAAGGTTCTATATATATATATATATATATATATATATATATATATATATATATATATAGAGTGAGATTTCCATCACAAATTTCACACTTTACCTTTTATTAGTGAAATAATTGATGCAAGTCTCTATATATAAAGCAAATTGAGTGACACTTGTGTACCCCGGGGGCACGGTGCCCCCAATTTAACCTATTATATGGTGTTACATATATATTCTACAGGTATCATATGTATAATTTTTAGGTATCATATGTATACTCTTATATACATATAATACCTGTAGAATATATGTATAACACTAAGAAACATAACACCTATAAAATATTAGAATTAAACACAAGATAACATAGTAGTCATGATAAATCCAGCATGTAAACTCATCAATAACGGCCCTTGAAGAGTGAATAAATCTTGGGACGATCGAGTGCGGAAATAGTTAGATAGACCTGGTGAGGATGAGGCATGGAGCTGGAAACACTCTGGATCTCCATGCAACGCTTTCCCCACGCTATTAGTATGGGACACTCTTCTTCGACGCTAAAGTTGCCAAAAGTCTCACATGTATAAAACCAGTTGTAGAATGTGATTAGGGCTAAGTCCACCAACCCAAACTTGTCACCACCAAAGTAAGCCTTGCCACCCAGCTCTTGCTCCAATATCTTCAGGGCCTCCATCATCTTCTTCTTGCATTCTTCTTGCTCCTCCCCATCTTCCAAGAATGGTATCTTTCTTGAAGGAATAGACACCTACTTCCACATGTACGGACATCAAAACCCCCAATTCACTATATAATTAAATTCATAAAGCGGCAAACCAAACACTGACGAAAAATGAGCTGTATTTTACCTTCTGGTCGATGAAGTCGACCCAGAATCTAGCTTGAGCTCTGTGGTAAGGATCAGAAGGCAGCAATGGAGACTTCTCCTTCCACACCTCGTCTATGTACTCAACGATTATCATGGACTCGCAAATGGGTTTTCCGTTGTGAATCAGAACCGGGAGTTTCTTGTGAACCGGGTTCATCTCATACAGAAGCTCACAGTCCCCGGTCAATATGTTCTGGGGCCTGGACTCATACTCGATGCCCTTTAAAGCTAATGCAATCCTAACCCTCATTGCGAACATACTCACTAAACCATCTAGCAATATCACTTTATCCTCCATTTTTTTTTTTCCTTACACCAAACTATTATTTTCAGTCCCCATATATATATAAATTGTTTGGTCATGGCGAAAAGCAGCGTGCCAATATTGTGAAACTAATATCAGCCATGACTTTTGGGTCCATTTTTGTTCATAAGATATAAGTCATACCTAGTCTCTATCACGTGCTATTAAAATTCGTGTATTTCAATCCGCACAACTAATTTCATCCTACCGAGGGTATTATTCTTATGGGTTAGGGTTATGATATTGAAATGTGAATAAATACATTTATTTTATCAAATGTGAAAAGAAAGCTTTGGGAAAATAGACATTTTCATTGATATGTAAAAGTTGCACACGCTACAAAAGCTACAAGCTAGCTATATATATATATATATATATATATATATATATATATATATAACAAAGGAAAACCCTACCCACTAAGGCACTAAAGATAAGAGAAATGGCTATAAAATACATATAAGACAAGGAGTAACGTAATGCAAGATGTTCATGACACTTGTCATGATCCTCTCTCTTGTTAATCTGTCCATGGTGGTACATGATCATTAGCTGTATTCCATGCCTTTATTGTGTTGTGTACTTTTGCCTCTAATTTGTTATTCTCATTCACCTTGGTGGTGTTGACGAAACAATTAACGAAAAAAATCGAACAATTTTGTTAACCCCTAAACTTTAAGGGTTAACGAAATAAACTCAATTTTACGAAATTGGTCCTAATTCGTTAACCCCTTAAAGTTTAGGGGTTAACGATTTTTTTTTGATTAATTTCTATTTTCTAATTCGTTAATTGTGTAATTAATTTGCTTTTTATTAGTTTTAATTTGTTCCCTAATTTTTTTATTTCGTTAGTACATGGTTAGCTATAATTTCGTTAGCTATAATTTTTTAATTTCGTTAGCCCTACTTTTAAATTCGTTACTTAATTCGTTAATTTATTAATTTTTTAATTCGTTAATTAATTAAATCCATCTTTTAAATTCGTTATTTGGTAGTTTATTAATTTTTTAACTACGTTAATTAGTTAAGTTTAATTCGTTAGTTAGTTAATTTTTTTTAATTCCTAGTTAATTTTTAATTCGCTTAGATAATTTTAACTTCGTTAGTTTATTACTTTTTTAATTCGTTAATTAGTTAACTTTACTACGTTAGTTAATTTTTTTTTAAATTCCTAGTTAATTTTTAATTAGCTTAGTTAATTTTGTAATTCGTTAGTTTTTTATTTTTTTATTCGTTAATTAGTTAACTTACTTAATTTTAGTAGTTAATTTAGTTAATTTTTGATTCGTTAGTTTATTAATTTTTTAATTGGTAATTAGTTAAATTTAATTCTTTAGTTAGTTAATTTTTTTAATTCGTAGTCAATTTTTAATTGGCTTAGTTAATTTTTATTTTGTTAGTTAATTTGTTAATTCGTTCGATTTGTTAGTTAATTCATTCAATTTGTTAGTTAATTTTCGTTAGTTAATTATTATTAATTCTTTAATTTGTATTTTTTGTATTCGTTAATCCCTTTAAGTTTGTTCGTTAATTCATAGAATTTTTGGTCATGGTTGTTTAATTATTTTAGCGTTTGTAAATATACAGATCGAGTTCCATTACGTTTGTGAGGCATGCCAGGGTACCGTCGCATATATAAATTGTAACACCCCAATTTTTACATAATCTCTATCATCAAATTTCAGACTAGAATTTTAATTCAGTTATAGTGATTTTACTTTGAGTGGTAGTGAAATTATATACGTGGTAATTCAAGTAATATAGTTTGAGTTAGTCTCCTGTGCAACTGGTGTATGTACAATTCGGGTCGGGTCCGGGTCGACCCGGATCCGCGCACTTTTATTTATTTTATTTTTTTTGAATTTTATTTTTTCACTTCAGGTTGTTACCTTTATGTTATATGCATGTGACCTTTATGTTATATAAGTGTGACCTTTATGTATAAATGTAATGACCTTTATATACTCTAACTTAGAAAAAAATGAAGAATTTTAACAAAATTTGTACATATTTACGTTTACGAAATATTAGCTGCACATATATCCATCCATAAAATGCACTGAATTTTGAAAATTTCAATTTTTTTCAAAGTTATGGATCATAAAGGTCATAATATTTGTACATAAAGGTCACAAGAACTGTACATAAAGGTTACAACAATACAACATAAAGGTCTTAATCTGAAGCGAAAAAACCTGAAAATCTTCATTTTTTTCCTAAGTTACTGAACATAAAGGTCATAACATTTATACATAAAGGTCACACTTATATAACGTAAAGGTCACATCTTTACAACATAAAGGTAACCGCCTGAAACGAAAAAAAAAAAGAAAAAAAAAAAGAAAATCCAGGTGCGCGGATCCGGGTCGGGTCGCCCCAGTTGCACCAATCCAGATCCGTGCACCTGGTGCACAGCAGCATTTGCCATATAGTTTATATGATTGAGACTCTAGCGAATTAACGGATAAATATATTATGTTAGTAGCACCTCAAATATTAAATTAAATTCTTTTATGCGTGATAAACTTTTTAATTATTTATTATCATGATGAATCATAGTAATATGTGATAATTCAAATATTATACCTTATGTGATTAGGGCTCTTAAATAATTAGTGATTTAATCATATTAGAGTTAGATTAGACATATGATTGGATTTAAGTAATTAGTTAAGATATAGAAAATCTAGAGAGTTGTTGAGATAAATGAGGAGTCCATCTTTATCCTCTGAAGAGATAGGAAATCTAAACCCTATATATATATATATATATATATATATATATATATATATATCCAAGAATACACCGTAAATTATATTCTAAGCGTATTTTGAAATAACATGAGCAGAGAAGAATAGAAGTAGAAGCCGGCGCATGCAGCTAATTTGTAAGCCTCTCATAATTTTCTTTTTCGTCTTCGTTAATATGATACATTAAGGATTATTGGAAAGGAAAAAGTGGTGTTTGATGTTAACCTTATGTTACTTTAAATGGTAGAGATAATGAAGAAGATCACTTATGTCATATGTCGCATGTATAAAAGATTAGGAAGAAAAAAAAAAAAAAGAACTCACATAATTGTTATAGGTAATTGGATTAGTCCATGAGAAAGTGGGTTTTGTATAGAAATTTTGAATATGAGTGGCTGATTCATGATACTGTGTTCGTAATAGGATAAATTCATACAAAACAATAATATACACAAGGTTAAATGATTTTATTTGATATATGTAATCAAATCAAAATATTAGATCTATATGTATAATTAAGTGGTCGACAGAATCTGGAAATATTCCTTGCAAATCATATAATATTTTTTAGGGTTTGTGATTTGATTATTTTGTTTAACTCTACGGCTTTTGTTATATGTTGTAATAGGTTAGTACGAAATTAAGATTTGATTAATTTATTAAAAGATTTCTATGGCTTCACGGCACAGTGTGATTTTAGTTTCTACAATTTTAAAAGCCAATTGACTTTGTAACTTAATGAAGATCCTAATCAGTATTATAATTAATGAATGGGTAATTAGTTAATGATGTTGAGTTTTAGAGACTCATTCCAGTATGTAAGAAAATGTTAATGAATAAATAAATAAAAACTTAGTTATATAATAATTAATCTATCTAGGATAAGAAGACCATATAGATTAATCAATGTATATATGTCACTAGATACGAAAATTGGGGTAGATGTTAAAGAAATTAATTAATATTAATATTGACAGTAAAGACTAAATCCTAATTACTTTTTTTATCGATGATTTATTCTTTAGATTGTGTTGACAAAGTTTAAAACGCGTTTAAGGGATATTATAAGCGTTGGAAACTCCAGGTAAGTACATCTCTCACCTGTAGTATGAGTAGTTCCAAATTATTTGTTTATTATTTATGTCGTTTTACGTATATGTTGCGTTATGTGAGTATGCTTTAGTGATTGCTAAGTGATGTGCTTACATGTTTGATCATGTACAAGATTCTAGTGAATCACGTTATGCGTGAATTAAGAAAGTATATTGTGAGAAAGTATATTAAGAGAAAATATGTATATGTATATAGTTTTATTTTATATATTCAGAGACTGGTACCAGGGCTCCCAGACTGCCCACAGGAAGAAATTAAGGGCTCCCAGACTGCCCTACAGTTATTAGTTGCTCCGTTTGGATTCGTTGGCTCGCGACCACGAGTTCTGCGGAGTTGCGCGCATTTGGTACCATGTCTGGGCCCACAGTATATTATTTTCGAGTATAATAGTATATTATTTTTCTAGAATACAAGTATATTGATTTGATTAGTTGATGTTTCCAGTTTTCTTTAAAAGTTGCAAGAATAAAATGTTTTGTGAGATTAGATGGTGTGCTTACTAAATGTTTTGCTTATAGTATTTACCTCTTACTGCAGACCAAGTCAAAGGTTATGTGATGAGATAGCAGCACTGAAGGGTGATTGGTGGTGACGGCGGAACCTCGGAATTGGTTTAGTATTTTTTGTGAGTTTGATGCTAAATTTTGTTTCCCAAATGTTTTAAACAAAACTAAAATGTCTCACATGTTTCTTAAGAAAATTTGTTTCCGCTATTTAAACAAAAGAATTTTACAAAATTTTAAAAAGCAGTTTTATGTCGTAAATGTTATGTATGTTGTAATAGAGGTAATAACCCCACTAGAAGGGGGTGTTACAAATATGGTATCAGAGCCAATTTCCGGCCTTCCGTCATGCTATTATCAAACTTCAGTTATGTCGCCTTCCAAGTAAGAGAGTTTATTTCTTTTGTTAATTGGAATAAAGTGTGCTTCGAAATTAAAAGTGTCGGTTTGTGCGTTGTTTAATTTTTCTTATATGAATAATTTTTCTTATATTGCTCATGTTTAGTTGTTCTTTATGAGACTCGACTTATATGCTCCACCATATTGATGTTCAAACTTCTTATGTGATATGCCAAATATATTCATTAAAAAAAAATTGTAGTGATGATTTAATATCCTAGGACAGAGAACAAGGATTGAGATGGAGATAATAATGGTTAAACGAGTTAGATGACCCTAGGATTCATACAGTGGATAAAGTTGATATTATAAGATATCTAGTAAATCACATATTAAGAAAAAATAAACATGTTTTACAAATATCATAGAAAATAGAAAATGCAGCCTACTAGGTGCTCATGGAAAATGTTTGGCGCCTATTAAATGTTTATTTATACTTTAATAATTTTAAAAAAAATTGCTAGAGCATACTACAGTAAAGAAATCTCAAATGAGTAAAAGATCAGGAGAAAATAATAATGTTTAGAAATATTGATCACGAGTAGATGGCCTTGAGATTGATTCAAAAGATAATAGAGGGGCCATAGATAATATAGAAATATAAATTGTGCAGCTTAATCGGAGTTGATGAAATACGTTTGGATTCTAGATCATGAACATCTTAAATTTAATACAAAACTGTTATAGTATGTGAGGTTGGATTAATGTATTCCTCATTCGACCCAAATCAAAGAAATGACCTATAACTGCGTAAAAGAGAAATAGTAATAGTTGGAGATATAATAAGTAGCCTTATTCTTAGGTATTGTTTTTTTTTAATGTACTTAGTTGCATGAATTAAGACCAATAGATCCCAGACAATCAATGATACGAAATAAAAGTGACCTATATTATTTAATTAGTTGGATATCATAACTAAAGATGTTTAACAGTTAATAATCAAGAAATTAGCCTTGAGGAAATGTTTTAACTCAAAATACAAGTTGACATATGAAGAAAAAAAAATTAATGAATGAAATCGTGCAACCTTATTTATAATTCTTAGACGAGCTGAAATAAATATGTTTTTACTAGGAATTGATTTGATAGAATCCTTTATAATATACTATTTCTTATCCAAAATAAGGGTCACAGTATGAGCTTGATTAAATGCAAAATAATAATAATAATGTGATTTGTCTTGTACTTATTAAATTCATATTAGATGAGTTTAGCTGATAAGTTTTTTCAGTAGGGGCTTCAAAGATTTCTAGTTGATCAATTTTGATTATTTATTTAAACTGAGTATAAGGAGGCAAAAAAAAAAGATTTAGTTTTGCCAAGCGAGAAGAAAACGTGAAAAAGGTAGTATCCATAGATCTTAAAACAAAACTCTATATTTTAGCACATATAGTTGGTCATTATATGGAATTCGTAATAAGTTTATCTAGCTATAATATATAAAGTTAATTCATTTTGTATGGACTAAAGTGATGACAAAACTCTTTAATGAGTTGTTAAATAAACTATAAGTTTAAGAGTATTAGCTAAAGAACTACTTAATTATACGTATGTGAATGTGAAATAAACTTATCTAATAATGTTTACCTCAAAAAACCTTAAATTATTAATGTCCATTTTGTACATAGTGGTATATTAGCATGTCCTATTTTACAATCTAGTTGAGTCTAATAGATTAATATATAATTCACATTAAGATCAGCATTAAATGCTTGGAATTAATAAACTTTAGTTGTTAAAGAGATGATCACCTTGATGGTAAATAAATATTAAAGGTATTAAGAGTAGTGTTGACCATTTTAAGACGAGATTTTTCATCTTTGTGTAATATTGAATATCTACAAGAATAACTAAATGTTGTGAGAAAATACGAGAAGATGATTATGTATATATGTTTAGTTTTGCTAAATGTGAAATGCTAAGAAATAGAGTTAGATTGCTATGCAACCAAGATGAATCATTTCATTAGGCTAATTGAGTTATTTAGCTGACGAGTTAAATATGTTAGATAGTAAAATATGCATGAAATAAAGTACACATTAGATAGTATGAGATATTTGATCACAATAGTCATAATCACTACCTTATATAGATAGGATAATCAAAAGAGGTACAAGGGAAAATGCATAATAAGCTATGCAAGAACATTAAGAATAAAGAGAAGGAAAAATAACATACTAAGTGGTAGAAAAACACGTTTAACACATAGAATATATATACGTTAAAACTAAAAGAGTTCGATCCTACGTTAAGAAATCGATATTCATCGAAGTAGAATTACAATATTCGACTAGGAAAACATATCATTTATCATACAAGACCTTAATAAGGTAGAAGACTAATATGACGAAATATATGTTTGAGTTAATTTAGGAGGTTTTAAATAATATTTTGACTTAACCTCACAAATCGCAAGTTATTTAAACGTTTAACATAAGCTAGCACTAGTAGTTATTACAAAATATATGTTGTTCTAATATATGTTAATATCAAGACACTTACAAGAATTGTAATTGAGGATGAAGACAATAGTTATTTATCATGAGTTAAGTGAAAAGCTTGTGATCTTGATTATGTCAAAAATAGTGGTATAAAAGAAAATAATGTGATAATAAATAAGAAGAAGAAGTTGAAGTTGATTTACTTTGACCTAATAACATCAATGTGTCAAGGCGATAATAGTTGATGAATGATAAAATTATGTTATGTGCGATGGAATTGAAGTATTATAGAAAGAAGAGTTTACTTTTAAAATAAGTAAGGAGAGCTTAAGACATTTAGTTGGGCATGATAGCGAGAGATACCTTATAGCCAATCGTTTAGATGAGCATTGAGGATTTTGTAAACTGCCACGTGAAGAGAAATTTTGAAAATACGATTATTTTTTTATTTGATATAATTTTGTATGATTGGTCATTAATAGTACTTAATAAGATTAATTATATCATATAATCGCAGAAAATGTTGAGAGTTAATTTGAACTGAATTAGAAGAGGTTTTGGATCTCTTTCCAAACATGATGATGTTACCTCTAATCTATTAAAAGAAACTTCATGTGAGCTATTCGAAAATTAGTGACTTTCATTATGTGTAAATTCATGATATATTGTTTTTGAATACACAAATTGTTGAAATATTTATATTTTTAGTTTATGTTTGAGACTTGAGAATGAGAATATGAAGGTGACATGTAGTTGTTGGATTTGTAAGTTACAAGAAGAAACATTATAATAATGGGTGTATGTTGTTTGTTTTATTAAGTGCATTATGATTAATGTTATATGATCAATGTTATATATATGTTTGATGTTTTTTGAGTTGAAAAAAAAAAAAAGAATCATGTCAATGAGAAATGAGTGGAAGTATGATTTGTAAATCTCTGTTTGGGATAAGGTGATCTGAGAGTCTCTTGTTGGGATAAGATGGTATGCGGATCTCCCACAGGGGTAAGATGACATTCAAATCTCCCATAGGAATAAGATGATCTTTGAAGCTCCCACGCAGTAAAAGAAATTTTTATTGTCTGGTAAATAATATAATTTAATGGTTCATAAGAAAGTATGAACTGTTAGATGAATGTCATAAGGTTTTAAGAGTTCAGATGATATATAAGATAAGTTGGAAATACAACTTCATAATCAAAAGAATATTATGTAGCTCAGTTTAAAGTGAACAAGAGAGTATAAGTCTTTTTTATGTGTGCATGAGTTGGTTGCATGAGTAGTAGATAGACCCACCCACATGATAAGAGTAGCTATTAGTTGAATAGTTCTATTTATTTTGGACATTCTTGTAAGGGTAAGTTTATTTTCTAATCTTTATTATCATAAGTTCTAGGTGTTAAGTAAAAACGTAATGAGTAGAGAATCTTGATGAGACAATTTCCGATCATAATTATCATAACAAAATAGACATGCATAATGAATAGTTATTACTATGAAGGGTTATTCATCAATACCATTTTTATTAAGCCATTTTATTTTTTCTTTCTTTGGAATTCTGACTCTTAATGGAGAGTTTTTATATTTTTACACCTTGTGAATAAAGCTATATTTTGTCTTCGACAAAGTTTCGAGGACGAAACTTTTATAAGGAGGGAAGGATTGTAACACCCCAATTTTTAAATAATCTCTATCATCAAATTTCAGACTAGAATTTTAATTCAGTTATAGTAATTTTACTTTGAGTGGTAGTAAAATTATATACGTGGTAATTCAAGTAATATAGTTTATATGATTGAGACTCTAGCGAATTAACGGATAAATATATTATGTTAGTAACACCTCAAATATTAAATTAAATTCTATAATCTTAAAAGCCAATTGACTTTGTAACTTAATGAAGGTCCTAATCAGTATTATAATTAATGAATGGGTAATTAGTTAATGATGTTGAGTTTTAGAGACTCATTCCAGTATGTAAGAAAATGTTAATAAATAAATAAGTAAAAACTTAGTTATATAATAATTAATCTAGCTAGGATAAGAAGACCATATAGATTAATCAATGTATATATGTCACTAGATACGAAAATTGGGGTAGATGTTAAAGAAATTAATTAATATTAATATTGACAGTAAAGACTAAATCCTAATTACTTTTTTTATCGATGTTTTATTCTTTAGATTGTGTTGACAAAGTTTAAAACGCTGTTTAAGGTTTGAGATATTATAAGCGTTGGAAACTCCAGGTAAGTACATCTCTCACCTGCAATATGAGTAGTTCCAAATTATTTGTTTATTATTTATATCGTTTTACGTATATGTTGTGTTATGTGAGTATGCTTTAGTGATTGCTAAGTGATGTGCTTACATGTTTGATCATGTACAAGATTCTAGTGAATCACGTTATGCATGAATTAAGAAAGTATATTATGAGAAAGTATATTAAGAGAAAATATGTATATGTATATAGTTTTATTTTATATATTCAGAGACTGGTACTCGGGCTCCCAGACCGCCCACAGGAAGAAATTAAGGGCTCACAGACTGCCCTACAGTTATTAGTTGCCCCGTTTGGATTCGTTGGCTCGCGACCACGAGTTCTGCGGAGTTGCGCGCATTTGGTACCATGTCTGGGCCCACAGTATATTATTTTCGAGTATAATAGTATATTAGTTTTCAAGAATACAAGTATATTGATTTGATTAGTTGATGTTTCCAGTTTTCTTTAAAAGTTGCAAGAAAAAAATGTTTTGTGAGATTAGATGGTGTGCTTACTAAGCGTTTTGCTTATAGTATTTACCTCATACTGCAGACCAAGTCAAAGGTTATGTGATGAGGTAGCAGCACTGAAGGGTGATTGGTGGTGACGGCGGAACCTTGGAATTGGTTTAGTATTTTTTGTGAGTTTGATGCTAAATTTTGTTTCCCAAATGTTTTAAACAAAACTAAAATGTCTCACATGTTTCTTAAGAAAATTTGTTTCCGCTGTTTAAACAAAAGAATTTTACAAAATTTTAAAAAGCAGTTTTATGTCGTAAATGTTATGTATGTTGTAATAGAGGTAATAACCCCACTAGAAGGGGGTGTTACAAATATGGTATCAGAGCCAATTTCCGGCCTTCCGTCATGCTATTATCAAACTTCAGTTCTGTCGCCTTCCAAGTAAGAGTTTATTTCTTTTTGTTAATTGGAATAAAGTGTGCTTCGAAATTAAAAGTTTCGGTTTGTGCGTTGTTTAATTTTTCTTATATGAATTATGTCAATATATTGCTCATGTTTAGTTGTTCTTTATGAGACTCGACTTATATGCTCCACCATATTGATGTTCAAACTTGTTATGTGATATGCCAAATATATTCATTAAAAAAAATTGTAGTGATGATTTAATATCCTAGGACAGAGAACAAGGATTGAGATGGAGATAATAATGGTTAAACGAGTTAGATGACCCTAGGATTCATACAGTGGATAAAGTTGATATTATAAGATATCTAGTAAATCACATATTAAGAGAAAATAAACATGTTTTACAAATATCATAGAAAATAAAAAAATACAGCCTACTAGGTGCTCATGGAAAATGTTTGGCGCCTATTAAATGTTTATTTATACTTTAATAATAATAAAAAAAATTGCTAGAGCATAATGCAGTAAAGAAATCTCAAATGAGTAAAAGATCAGGAGAAAATAATAATGTTTAGAAATAATGATCACGAGTAGATGGCCTTGAGATTGATTCAAAAGATAATAGAGGGGCCATAGATAATATATAAATGTAAATTGTGCAGCTTAATCGGAGTTGATGAAATACGTTTGGATTCTAGATCATGAACATCTTAAATTTAATACAAAACCGTTATAGTATGTGAGGTTGGATTAATGTATTCCTCATTCGACCCAAATCAAAGAAAATAGTTGGAGATATAATAAGTAGCCTTATTCTTAGGTATTGTTTTTTTTAATGTACTTAGTTGCATGAATTAAGACCAATAGATCCCAGACATTCAATGATACGAAATAAAAATGGCCTATATTATTTAATTAGTTGGATATCATAACTAAAGATGTTTAATAGTTAATCAAGAAATTAGCCTTGAGGAAATGTTTTGACTCAAAATACAAGTTGACATATGAAGAAAAAAAATGAATGAATGAAATCGTGCAACCTTATTTATAATTCTTAGACGAGCTGAAATAAATATGTTTTTACTAGGAATTGATTTGAAAGAATCCTTTATAATATACTATTTCTTATCCAAAATAAGGGTCACAGTATGAGCTTGATTAAATGCAAAATAATAATAATAATGTGATTTGTCTTGTACTATTAAATTCATATTAGATGAGTTTAACTGATAAGTATTTTAAGTAGGGGCTTCAAAGATTTCTAGTTGATCAATTTTGATTATTTATTTAAACTGAGTATAAGGAGGCAAAAAAAAAAAAAAGATTTAGTTTTGCCAAGCGAGAAGAAAACGTGAGAAGGGTAGTATCCATAGATCTTAAAAGAAAACTCTATATTTTAGCACATATAGTTGGTCATTATATGGAATTCGTAATAAGTTTATCTAGCTATAATATATAAAGTTAATTCATTTTGTATGGACTGAAGTGATGACAAAACTCTTTAATGAGTTGTTAAATAAACTATAAGTTTAAGAGTATTAGCTAAAGAACTACTTAATTATACATATGTGAATGTGAAATAAACTTATCTAATAATGTTTACCTCAAAAAAAACCTTAAATTATATATATTAATGTCCATTTTGTACATAGTGGTATATTAGCATGTCCTATTTTACAATCTAGTTGAGTCTAATAGATTAATATATAATTCACATTAAGATCAGCATTAAATGCTTGGAATTAATAAACTTTAGTTGTTAAAGAGATGATCACCTTGATGGTAAATAAATATTAAAGGTATTAAGAGTAGTGTTGACCATTTTAAAACGAGATTTTTCATCTTTGTGTAATATTGAATATCTACAAGAATAACTAAATGTTGTGAGAAAATACGAGAAGATGATTATGTATATATGTTTAGTTTTGCTAAATGTGAAATGCTAAGAAATAGAGTTAGATTGCTATGCAACCAAGATGAATCATTTCATTAGGCTAATTGAGTTATTTAGCTGACGAGTTAAATATGTTAGATAGTAAACTATGTATGAAATAAAGTACACATTAAATATTATGAGATATTTGATAACAATAGTCATAATCACTACCTTATATAGATAGGATAATCAAAAGAGGTACAAGGGAAAATGCATAATAAGCTATGCAAGAACATTAAGAATAAAGAGAAGGAAAAATAATATACTAACTGGTAGAAAAGCACGTTTCACACATAGAATATATATACGTTAAAACCAAAAGAGTTCGATCCTACGTTAAGAAATCGATATTCATCGAAGTAGAATTACAGTATTCGACTAGGAAAACATATCATTTATCATACAAGACCTTAATAAGGTAGAAGACTAATATGACGAAATATATGTTTCAGTTAATTTAGGAGGTTTTAAATAATATTTTGACTTAACCTCACAAATCGCAAGTTATTTAAACGTTT
Organism: Scutellaria baicalensis; assembly: GCA_005771605.1. Lineage (NCBI taxonomy): Eukaryota > Viridiplantae > Streptophyta > Magnoliopsida > Lamiales > Lamiaceae > Scutellaria > Scutellaria baicalensis. The sequence continues at coordinate 6,322,771 of CM016727.1, read as the reverse complement.
AACATAAGCTAGCACTAGTAGTTATTACAAAATATATGTTGTTCTAATATATGTTAATATCAAGAAATATACAACACTTACAAGAATTGTAATTGAGGATGAAGACAATAGTTATTTATCATGAGTTAAGTGAAAAGCTTGTGACCTTGATTATGTCAAAAATAGTGGTATAAAAGAAAATAATGTGATAATAAATAAGAAGAAGAAGTTGAAGTTGATTTACTTTGACCTAATAACATCAATGCGTCAAGGCGATAATAGTTGATGAATGATAAAATTATGTTATGTGCGATGGAATTGAAGTATTATAGAAAGAAGAGTTTACTTTTAAAATAAGTAAGGAGAGCTTAACACATTTAGTTGGGCATGATAGCGAGAGATACTTTATAGCCAATCGTTTAGATGAGCATTGAGGATTTTGTAAACTGCCACGTGAAGAGAAATTTTGAAAGTACGATTATTTTTTTATTTGATATAATTTTGTATGATTGGTCATTAATAGTACTTAATAAGATTAATTATATCATATAATCGCAGAAAATGTTGAGAGTTAATTTGAACTGAATTAGAAGAGGTTTTGGATCTCTTTCCAAACATGATGATGTTACCTCTTATCTATTAAAAGAAACTTCATGTGAGCTATTCGAAAATTAGTGACTTTCATTATGTGTAAATTCATGATATATTGTTTTTGAATACACAAATTGTTGAGATATTTATATTTTTAGTTTATGTTTGAGACTTGAGAATGAGAATATGAAGGTGACATGTAGTTGTTGGATTTGTAAGTTACAAGAAGAAACATTATAACAATGGGTGTATGTTGTTTGTTTTATTAAGTGCATCATGATTAATGTTATATGATCAATGTTATATATATGTTTGATGTTTTTTGAGTTAAAAAAAAAAAAAAGAATCATGTCAATGAGAAATGAGTGGAAGTCAGGATAAGATGATTTGTAAATCTGTGTTTGGGATAAGGTGATTTGAGAGTCTCCTGTTGGGATAAGATGGTCTTGGGATTTCCCACAGGGGTAAGATGACGTTCAAATCTCCCATAGGAATAAGATGATCTTTGAAGCTCCCACGCAGTAAGAGAAATTTTTATTGTCTGGTAAATAATATAATTTAATGGTTCATAAGAAAGTATGAACTGTTTGATGAATGTCATAAGGTTTTAAGAGTTCAGATGATATATAAGATAAGTTGGAAATACAACTTCATAATCAAAAGAATATTATGTAGCTCAGTTTAAAGAGAACAAGAGAGTATAAGTCGTTTTTATGTGTGCATGAGTTGGTTGCATGAGTAGTAGATAGACCTACCCACATGATAAGAGTAGCTATTAGTTGAATAGTTCTATTTATTTTGGACATTCTTGTAAGGGTAATTTTATTTTCTAATCTTTATTATCACAAGTTCTAGGTGTTAAGTAAAAACATAAAGAGTAGAGAATCTTGATGAGACAATTTCCGATCATAATTATCATAACAAAATAGACATACATAATGAATAGTTATTACTATGAAGGGTTATTCATCAATACCATTTTTATTAAGCCATTTTATTTTTTCTTTCTTTGGAATTCTGACTCTTAATGGAGAGTTGTGATATTTTTACACCTTGTGAATAAAGCTATATTTTGTCTTCGACAAAGTTTCGAGGACGAAACTTTTATAAGGAGGGAAGGATTGTAACACCCCAATTTTTACATAATCTCTATCATCAAATTTTAGACTAGAATTTTAATTCAGTTATAGTAAATTTACTTTGAGTGGTAGTGAAATTATATACGTGGTAATTCAAGTAATATAGTTTATATGATTGAGACTCTAGCGAATTAACGGATAAATATATTATGTTAGTAACACCTCAAATATTAAATTAAATTCTTTTATGCGTGATAAACTTTTTAATTATTTATTGTGATGATGAATCATAGTAATATGTGGTAATTCAAATATTATACCTTATGTGATTAGGGCTCTTAAATAATTAGTGATTTAATCATATTAGAGTTAGATTAGACATATGATTGGATTTAAGTAATTAGTTGAGATATAGAAAATCTAGAGAGTTGTTGAGATAAATGAGTAGTCCATCTTTATCCTCTGAAGAGATAGGAAATCTAAACCCTATATATATAGAGTAAGTCTCTTGTGCATCAGGTGCATGGATCTTAGATCCATGCATCCGGGTAGGATCCGGGTAATCCGACCCGCTTTTTTTTTTTTTTCGCGCTTGTTTTTTTTTCAATTTTAGTCATGACTTTTAGTTATGCGTAAGAATACCTTTATGTAATGCGTAAGAATACCTTTAGGTTACCTTAATGATACCATTATACCCAGATTTCATACCTTTACGTTAAGTTAGACATACATTTAGGTTATGTTAAGAATACCTTTAGGTAATGTATAGAGATATCTTTAGGTTATGTTAAGGATACCTTTGTGCCCAAATTTCATACATTTAATTTAGGTCAGGCATACATTTATGTTATGTTAAGGATACTTTTATGTTATGTTAGAGATACCTTATCCATAAGGTAGTTGTGTTACACATTTTGTACACAAATGTATCTCTAACATAACATAAAAGTATTCTTAACATAACCTAAAGGTATCCTTAATATACCTAAAAGTATGTTTAATATAATCAAAAGGTATTCTTAAAATAATTAAAGGTACCCTTAAAATAACCTAAAGGTATGCTTAACATAACTAAAAGGTATTCTTAACATAACATGGTATGTAACCTGAAATCACGATTTCAAAGGTATCCTTAACATCACCTAAAGGTATTCTTAACATAACCTAAAGGTATGCTTAATATAACCAAAATGTATTCTTAACATAACTAAAGGTATCCTTAACATATCCTAAAGGTATGCTTAACATAACTAAAAAGTATTCTTAACATAATGTGGCATGTAACCTGGAATCAGGATTTCAAAGGTATTCTTAACATAACTGAAAGGTATCCTTACCATAACTTAAAGGTATCCTTAACATAACTGAAATGTATCCCTGAAAGGTATCTTTACCATAACTTAAAGGTATCCTTAACATAACTGAAAGGTATCCTTAACGTAACCTAAAGGTGCGCATCCACCCAGGCGCGTGGGAGCGCGTGAGGGCGCGTCAGACGCGCGTGGAAGCGCGTACACGCGCGGGTCGGGTCGGGTGCATGGATCTAGGATCCATGCACCTGATGCATAAAAGTTTTTGTCATATATATATATATATATATATATATCCAAGAATACACCGTAAATTCTATTCTAAGTGTATTTTGAAATAACATGAGCAGAGAAGAATAGAAGTAGAAACCGGTGCATGCAGCTAATTTGTAAGCCTCTCATAATTTTCTTTTTTGTCTTCGTTAATATGATACATTAAGGATTACTAGTAGTGTACCCGTACGTTGCACAGTATGTTATATATATAATTATTAAAAAAAAATATAATAACATTTAAAATGTAATGATTATTATTTTAACAAAAATATATTGATACTTTTTTAATTTGTATTAGTATAAAGTTAGGTATTTTAACTTTAAATTTACATCATTATAAATAATTATATTCAAAAATATTAGAAATTTGAAATATATAAAGTAATATATTAATCTATGGATTAAACAAACAAATAAAAAAAATTGTGTCAGAACATTACATGGATAGTGAAGTTTTAAAAATAAATTTAATATCTAAAAATAAGTTATATGTATTAGAAATGTTATGATTTAAGTATTGAGATAAATAAATTTATATTTTATTGACATTTATAACTATAAATACACACGTATTTTAATAAGTTTTTTTGGTTCAACGCTACATATAACTCATTTATTCTAAATCAAATAAAAAATTATATCAGCTTATCAAATATATGAAATTCTCTCTTGTTATCTATTTAAATGAAACAATTCAAAATTGGACTTAATTTACATATTTTGAATTAAAAAATTATGAATAATAATTATAAGATTGATAAGTCAAAATATCAAGGACTAAGAATGATGAAATTTTAATTTGTGAAAAACCAGAAAAATTACTTATGTCCAATCCCTTATGCCACCTCAATTAATCAGAATACAAATATAAATAAAATTTGACAACAAATACATATAAAATAAGAAAGATAAAATAAAATATTTGTATATTTCAAATAAATAAGTTGGTTAACTTGCAATAATAATTTTAATCTAATTTTTTCTATTTGATATGTTTTTTCACAAAAACTTATGTGAGACGGTCTCACCGATAATTTTCGTGAGACGGATCCTGTTTATCCATGGATCAAACTCATATCCATTAATTTATATGTGAATTGGGAAGTTTGGGTTGTGGGTCAACCCGTCTCACGTAATATGATCCGTGAGACGGTCTCACACAAGACTCACTCATGTTTTATATGTGTAATCTATTATGTACACCTATAATATTTTTTTTATTTCTACATTTTAATATCAATTTACAATAAATTAATACTATATATATATATATCATAAAAACGTTTAAAAATAAAAAATCATTGAAGCCCACACACATACATTTCCATATTTCAATTTGATAAATTTGATATGAATATTAAATTTAAGATCATTAAATAATGATTGATTTTATATATTATATATTTAAAATTGATTTAAAATATGGTAAATTACAAAAAACAACCCCAGCTATCGACTTTTTAAAAATTGCAACCTAATATGTTTTTTTTAAGATTGCCACCCAATCTTTCTGTGGTTATGCCGATTGCAAAATTTCCTGTCATTTTTCCGGCAAATGAATTAATTTTTTCACTTTGCAACCCAAACTTTTTCTCTTAATCCAATTGCAACCCAAACTTTAATTTTTTTGTCCAATCGCAAATCATGATTTTTTTTCGCTTCACTGATACATTTATGTTATATATATGAGTGTGACATTTATATTATATAAGTGTGATCGATATTCATAAAATAAATATAAAGGAAATATTGGTCAAAATTGGTGAAATATATGTAATATCGGTAAAAAAATAGATGGAATATCAATAAATATCGAGAAAATATCGGAATATATTGGTAGATATAAGAAAAATAACAATACATATATATACTCATATTTCCATCGATATCGATATTTTCACGATATTTTCGTGAATTTAAGTTACCTATATTTCCACCGGAATCGAAATTTTCATTCTTGGTTGCAATCTGATAAAAACACAAAGTTCAGGTTGCAATTAGATTTTAAAAAAAAACTACAACGTTTAGGTTGCAAAGTGAACAAATTAATCTTCATTTAGTTGGAAAATTTGCAATCGACAAAACAACAGAAAGACTGGGTGACAATTTGAAAAAAAAGAAGAAAAGGATTAGGTTGCAATTTGAAAAAAGTCGATAGATGGAGTTGTTTTCTGTAATTTACCGTTTAAAATAAGTACTTAAAAATAAGATGAGAAATAATAAATATATAATCCCTTATTTCATCTTATTTATCTATTTATTTTTTTATTTGAAAGTTCTATACAATAAATATTAAATTGAGTATCATAATTGATTTCTTAAATTAAATAGGTTTATTTGTATTTATTTATTTGTATTGAGTTTCTTACAATAAATACAATATGAAAGCAATTAATAGGTTTCTTAAAATAGTAATTATTTAATAGGTAGATAATTTATTGCAGTTATTTTTGGCAGAATATTCTGCTTTTATATATATATAGATATAGATATAGATTGGAAAGGAAAAAGTGGTGTTTGATGTTAACCTTATGTTACTTTAAATGGTAGAGATAATGAAGAAGATCACTTATGTCATATGTCGCATGTATAAAAGATTAGGAAGGAAAAAAAAAAAAAAAAGAACTCACATAATTGTTATAGGTAATTGGATTAGTCCATGAGAAAGTGGGTTTTGTATAGAAATTTTGAATATGAGTGGCTGATTCATGATACTGTGTTCGTAATAGGATAAATTCATACAAAACAATAATATACACAAGGTTAAATGATTTTATTTGATATATGTAATCAAATCAAAATATTAGATCTATATGTATAATTAAGTGGTCGACAGAATCTGGAAATATTCCTTGCAAATCATATAATATTTTTTAGGGTTTGTGATTTGATTATTTTGTTTAACTCTAAGGCTTTTGTTATATGTTGTAATAGGTTAGTACTAAATTAAGATTTGATTAATTTATTAAAAGATTTCTATGGCTTCACGGCACAGTGTGATTTTAGTTTCTACAATCTTAAAAGTCAATTGACTTTGTAACTTAATGAAGATCCTAATCAGTATTATAATTAATGAATGGGTAATTAGTTAATGATGTTGAGTTTTAGAGACTCATTCCAGTATGTAAGAAAATGTTAATAAATAAATAAGTAAAAACTTAGTTATATAATAATTAATCTAGCTAGGATAAGAAGACCATATAGATTAATCAATGTATATATGTCACTAGATACGAAAATTGGGGTAGATGTTAAAGAAATTAATTAATATTAATATTGACAGTAAAGACTAAATCCTAATTACTTTTTTTTATCGATGTTTTATTCTTTAGATTGTGTTGACAAAGTTTAAAACGCGTTTAAGGGTTTTGAGATATTATAAGCGTTGGAAACTCCAGGTAAGTACATCTCTCACCTGCAATATGAGTAGTTCCAAATTATTTGTTTATTATTTATATTGTTTTATGTATATGTTGTGTTATATGAGTATGCTTTAGTGATTGCTAAGTGATGTGCTTACATGTTTGATCATGTACAAGATTCTAGTGAATCACGTTATGCATGAATTAAGAAAGTATATTATGAGAAAGTATATTAAGAGAAGGCAAAAACTTGTGTACCCCGGGGGTACGGATCTTAGATCCGTGCCCCCAGATCCGACCCGGCGCGTGGGCAGCCTCCACGCGCGCCCACGCACCGCCACGCGCGCCCATAGCAAATCTGGTGTGTGCCCACACACACCTGATTACCTAGTTGATGATTCAGTGATGGGTATTACATGTATACCCTATAAGTATTACGCATATACCCTCTAGGTATTACACTTATATTTCTTGAGATTTAATGATAGGTATTATATGTTTACTCTATAGGTATTACATGTATACTCTATAGGTATTACAAACTTACTCAATTAAGGTATTGATTTTTTGTTCTATTTTTTGTTCTATAGGTATTACATGTATACTCTTAAGGTATCATGTAATCATTCAATAAAGGTATGAATTATTTGTTTTTACTTTTGTGTAGGTATCACATGTTTACTCTATAGGTATTACATGTATACTCTATAGGTATTACAAACTAACTCAATTAAGGTATGAATTATTTGTTCGAATTTTTGTTATATAGGTATCACATGTGTACTCTATAGGTATTAAATATTTACTCTACAGGTATTACATTACTGTATGGTGAGTTTAATATTTTTAAACAATAAAACAACGATTTATATCATATTCTACCTCATTTTTTTAGCAAACACACTGAATGTGAACCTCTCAGGATCTCCAAGAAAACCATAACCACAAGCATCAAAGGACTGTATGTTTACATGATCATCAAGAGAGTCAAGACTGGTGTTAAAACTCATAAACCCTTTAGGCATAGCAGTTTGTGCACATCCAATCCCGGAACACTGCCCTTCGATCAAATCATCCCTGCTTGTGCACACTGAAACAGCCCCACCAATGAAGTTATGCCCCAGCTTGGCCCTCATCAGTATGAAATCATCACATCAACGACGATTAACTTGTTTGCATCGGAGAATGAGAAAGGGGTCGTCCCATTCAAAAAAAAAAAAAAGAGATGACGTTGTGACGATGAAACACCAAAAGAAGAAGAAGAAGAAGAAGGGAACGCTGATAATGGAAGAAGAAGAAGAAGAAGAAGAAGAAGAAGAAGGGAACGCTGATAATGGAAAAAATAGAGAAAAAATATATATATAATCCGGGTCGGGTTGGGGGTACGGATCCTGGAACCGTACCCCGGGGGCACCCAAGTCCTACTCTTAAGAGAAAATATGTATATGTATATAGTTTTATTTTATATATTCAGAAACTGGTACCAGGGCTCCCAGACCGCCCACAGGAAGAAATTAAGGGCTCCCAGACTGCCCTACAGTTATTAGTTGCTCCGTTTGGATTCGTTGGCTCGCGACCACGAGTTCTGCGGAGTTGCGCGCATTTGGTACCATGTCTGGGCACACAGTATATTATTTTCGAGTATAATAGTATATTATTTTTCAAGAATACAAGTATATTGATTTGATTAGTTGATGTTTCCAGTTTTCTTTAAAAGTTGCAAGAAAAAAATGTTTTGTGAGATTAGATGGTATGCTTACTAAGCGTTTTGCTTATAGTATTTACCTCATACTGCAGACCAAGTCAAAGGTTATGTGATGAGATAGCAGCACTAAAGGGTGATTGGTGGTGACGGTGGAACCTCGGAATTGGTTTAGTATTTTTTGTGAGTTTGATGCTAAATTTTGTTTCCCAAATGTTTTAAACAAAACTAAAATGTCTCACATGTTTCTTAAAAAAATTTGTTTCCGTTGTGTAAACAAAAGAATTTTACAAAATTTTAAAAAGCAGTTTTATGTCGTAAATGTTATGTATGTTGTAATAGAGGTAATAACCCCACTAGAAGGGGGTGTTACAAATATGGTATCAGAGCCAATTTCCGGCCTTCCGTCATGCTATTATCAAACTTCAGTTCTGTCGCCTTCCAAGTAAGAGAGTTTATTTCTTTTGTTAATTGGAATAAAGTGTGCTTCGAAATTAAAAGTTTTTGTCGGTTCGGTAAGCACGAGTTTGCCCTAGTGACGGGGTTGAAGTTCGGCGACTCGACTTTCAATCCGGCCGCAATTCACAACCCACCAGATGGAGCAGTGTACTGGAGGGTGTACGCCGAGTCATCTCGGGTTACCGTGTCTGACCTCCGTGCTCGATTCAGAGCCGGAGAGTTTGGTGATAGTGTGGAGGACACGGTGAAGATTGCGAAGATTTTGATCCTCCACCTCATACTGCTCGGGGTGGACGCCGGTAAAACAACTGTAGACCGATGAGTTTGGACGTTGGTGGAGGATGAAGCCTTATGGGAGAGCTTTCCATGGGGGAAGATCAACTTCCCCACCCTGGTCAAATACATGGATATGCTACCTACCACAGTTCCTGCTCGTAACTACATTCCGCATTACCATTTCTATGGTTTCTCGATAGCCCTACTGGTATGTCCCTACAAATTAGTTAGTCGAAATTTCTTTAAAGTGTGTTTAGGTTTTTTTAATATTTTTTTTGCTAAAATAATTTTCGAATATGGCCTCTTTAGATATGGGCTTTTGAGGCGATCCCCATTACCTCTCAGTTTGCCGGGTGTAGATTGGACACGCCTATCCTGATGCCCCATTAGACACGCCTACCAACAAGTACGTATTAATATATGTATCTTCCTTTATTTATTTATTTTGGAATATGTACATGGTTCTAATTATCTTCATCAAAATTTCAGGTCTGGACAGTCATGAACCTAGACGGTCACTGGGTTGCATGCTCAATAGACATCGAGGAGCAGCGGATATGCCTGTGTGACAGTCTTAGGCATAGATTCACTCCAGATGTTATCTTTAGCCTCCCTGAGAGTGCCACGGCTTTTGAAGTACTGTGGCTTTTTTGAGAAGGCATTGACACAGGGTCGTCGGGTCCCACAGGGTGTCCCTGAGTTCGATTTGGTCACATTGTCGGAGGGCATATGCTATGTGTAGGAGAACAATACGTCATGTGGGCCATGGGCATTACTCTCAGTGGAGAGTGGGATGATGCGCGAGTATCCGAGGAAGACACTAAAGGAGTATAAGGGGATCAGTGACGTAAGGAGAAAGATGACCGAAGTTATATATGCAAACTCCACAGATGATGAAACACAACCCCAGGATTTTTTTTATTATTAGATTATTAGTTTGGTAGAACTACATGTTTGATTATTAGATTATTAGTTTGGTAGAACTACCAAAATTTTTTTTTAGATTTCCTAACTTATACTTGAAATTTTATCTAACTTTTGCAATTTAAAATGCAACTCAAATATCTTTATTCCCAGTTAAGTCATACACTAAAACACATACACTAAAACACTCAGGCATAGCCACATGATATAGGTCATTCATGTTCACGACTCAAATATAAATGACACTTTCTTTTTGTATGTGCTTCTAAGCCACAAATAGAACATCTTTTCTTTTTTCTAGTCTTCTTTCCACCTTGGTCGGGATTTTCACCTTGCTCGTCGTTCTGGTACATGTGTTCAGAACATGTAGTTCTGTTATGCCCAGGGTTACCACAACGAGTACATGATAGGCGGTGCACTCCTGAATGTTCACCAGTAGAAGCTATTCGCTTGCATTTTGGTCGACCGGCCTGTTTTGGTTGATCCGGTGGGACACAAACACATCTGCGCATCTCATCATCTACAACCCACGCTTTCGGGTCGGGCACAGGTACAACTTCACAAGCCCACATCCCTCTCAACAAGTACGTCGTATAATAAGGGCCCACGTGTGAGGCAACCGACTCATTAGTATAACTACAATAAACACAAATATTATGAGTTCATACGAACAATTATTGCAACTTCACAAGTAGGTTCGTATTAAGTAGGTCATGAAGACATACTTGATGGTTGCACATGCGTGCGCGCATGGAATCTACTCGATTTGGAAAAACATACAACTACACACACCATCACTGAGGCCTACCAAGTATATTTTTTGACCATCAGTGACCTTGAATTTGTCTCGTCCCATTCTTTGGACTTCTATCGATTGCCCTTGCCACATGAATAGTTCTAATTTGTCGTGTACGGACTTGGTGAAAATGAGACCTCTTTCATCAACTGCCAACCTTTTCTCAACAAATCATTTTTCAATAACCCTTCGAGCCGCCTCCAAGAAGGAACAAATGGGCAATTTTCTTGCCCACACGAGACGAGCATTCCAAACCTCAGCAGTATTGGAGGTCATGAAGTTAAATTTTCGAACAGGGCATTTCACACGAGACCACCGAGTAGCTCCAGCCTTTGTCAAACTGTCAATCGCTCCTTGGAAACCACTATCGTTGATCAAAGACATGTACCTGATCAAACAAGAAGGGGAAACAAAGTTAATTGTTGAAATGCAGCGGAATATTTAAAACATGAAATCGACATACCTATTAAATGTGTGTTCATCGTAACAGTATGCGGTCGTATGGAATAGCCCAACCAAGTGTGATCCATACTTGGCTATATGGAAACAACAAAGACAATGAGAAGCTTCAGGATATGCATCTTGTATTGCATTACCGATGCAACTGTGTTGATCAGACACGATAACCAAGTCATCTGGGCAACCAAAGGCTTCTCGGACATTACACAAAAACCATGTCCAATATTCATCGTTCTCGACACTCCCTATCCCAATCGCCAAGAGAAAAATTTGATCATTTTCATCTTTATCATAACAACGAATCCAATCCCCTTATACTGTCCCTTCAAATGGCAACCGTCGACCACCATAACAGGTCTGGAATATAATCAAAATCCGGCAATGGATGCACCCAACGCAAAGAATGTATACTTGAATTTTCCATTACTCTCGTGTCTAATGCGGTATATGTACCCGAATTGTGTTCCTTCAAAACCTGTAAGTAAGCTGGCAACATGTTGAATGACGTCTTCGGATCACCATATGCTTCTCTCATTGCATGACGTTTTGCACTCCTAGCATGCTTGTAGCTCAAATTCAGTCCATGTCTTTTGTTCATCTCTCGCATGATGTCCCTAGGAGTGATGTCAGTCCTATCTTTTCGGAGCTTCTGGACGAATTAATCTTCAATCAATGTGGACGAAAGTCTGCGGGGTGCACTAGCATTCAGCTGATATGAACAGGTGTGGGGCAAGACAACTTTGGCTATTTTCCAAATCCCGTGTTTTTCATGTGCATTGACTAAGAACGGGCAATCATTTTGTTTGCACTTCACATGTCATCGGTGTTTGTCAGAGTGGTCCATACAGAATTGGACTTGATTCTCCAGATGATAATACCTGACTAAATTCTTCAATTCAACCTTAGACCCAAATGTCGCTCCTTTTTTCATACCAGTTGGAGCATGTTCAATCTCATCTGCAGTTGGGTCCTCAAAATCAGGTATGTCTGGAATGTGTCACTCAGCTCTCATTGTGTCATCGCAGAATTGTAAATATGCAGCTCGTTGCTCCTCATCCAAGTTTGTCTCCACATCTTCATCCAGCACAAAGTCATCTTCTGCATCAATTGGATCTACCAATATATATATATATATATATATATCAAATTTTGTTAATTGTATACACAAATATTCACACATGATCAGTCCGGTAGTACTTGATTACTTGTTCGATGATCATGGTCTTTTTGTTCCCGTCTATCTTCAAGTGGCGGTTTTTCGGCCTCATTAGTTGGGGCCACATTTAGGTCTAAATAGTTCAACTCATTGTGTGGATCACATCTAGATAAGGCCGACCAAGGTTTCCACGGCTCATTTGAAGATGTTCCAACCAAATTGTAATCTAAACCCCATGTTGAATAAAAATTCCGGTTGTTGTGTAGTCCTAATGGAACATTTGACCAATCCAAATTTCGAGCCTCCTCAATCAATGGATCAAAACTTTGAGCATCAACATGTGTCTCCTCATCTAATGAACATTGTTGTTCATGATAAGAAGAACCACCTGATACTCCAAAGTCTATCCGTTTCAATGAAACGAAAAGAACTAGTAGTCCATACTCCTGTGAAAAACACTCATGCAAATCAAAATCATTCATGATTTTCTACTTCTTCAATCTTCCATTCACTTCTACTAAAGAATGGATAAAATCAGCAAGCACAATCTCATGTAGCGAGCTCAATAAATCTTGATATGAAAATGTTTGGAGATTTATCATTGATTGAATGCCATTCACATACTGCAAACCATGCCAGTAACCTCCATGACATATTGCCACTGAAAAAGTCATCCCTAAACAAATATAAAAAAAATGTAAAATAATTATCACAAATCGTTTTATTTTGGGAAAACTAATCACAACGAATTATAAAATTAATATCACAACGGATTAACTAAACAATTCAAGTTAACTAATAAAAGTTGGGCTAATGAATTTAATAATTATAGCTAACGAAATTAGGGCTAAGTAAGGCTAACGAAATTAAAAAATTAACCATGGACTAATTAACGATTTAAAATTAACCAATACACTAACAAATTAACAATTACGAATTAACAAAAAATTAACGAATTGGAAAATAGGAATTAACGAATTAGAAAATAGTAATTAACGAAAAAATGTAAATTCGAATACAACTTTATTTCGTTAACCCTTATACTTTAGGGGTTAACGAAATTTTAGGGATTTTTTAGGTAGTTTCGTTAACCCCTTAAATTTAAGGGGTTAACGAAACTTGTGAAAATATTATTTAATGTCGTTAACCCCTAAACTTTAAGGGGTTAACGAAACTTGTGAAAGTTTTCTTTAATTTCGTTAACCCCTTAAATGTAAGGGGTTTACGAATTTGTTAACTTAATTAAGTAAGTTTGTTTCGTTAATCCCTATTTTGTTTAATTTTTTTCGTTATTTTTTTCATAAATTCCTACAAAATTTCTACACAAATTCAACAATTATTTCGGTCATTCCTAGACTGAACAATAATTAAACAGAATCTCAACATTCAAACAATAATCAAATAACTAACCATCTAACCTATGTTCAAAATGTAGAACTATAAACAAATTAAACTTTAAACAAATTAAAAGTATTTTATGCAACTATAAACTACTACTAAATGCATTGAAATACTTGATTTCAAGTTTGATGAATATTCTAAATTTTTAGTCCGGGTGGGATGAATTTTTGAAACTAGAGAACTTCCCACTGAATCTCTGAATCTTTGAAACTAGAGAACTTCCCACTGAATCTCTGAATCTCGTATGGTGAATTTTGTGGAATGAATTGAATTGTAAATTTTGAATATTAAAAGTAAGGTAAATTTTTTCTTCTACGAATGATCAAATCAAATATTGTCTTATTATTTACATGGTTAAAAAGTAAAAGTAAAAGCATATAAAAAGTAAATAAAAGATTCTTACATCTCTGCAAAGCAAAGTACAATACAGAGTACTTGAAAGTCAAAAATGGATATTTGAGGATAATAGTTTATATTAATGGGTAGATGAAAATAAAAATTTATATTGATGGGTATTAAAATGAATTGGTTATACGTAAATGGGTAATTCGGGGTATTTTCTCAAAATAAAATGTGCCAGTATTTAGCCCTAAAATGCGACAAAAAATTCCGTGCATCATTTTACCAACTAATTGTCAGTTGCTCTTCTTCTAAGCCAATTGTCTGTGTCAATCTTATTTGATCGTGCAAAATATCATGTTTTCAAATTCGAATTCAATATTTCCACTATATTTATATCTATTCTATTTTTTTGTGTGTAGTTTTTAAATTAAAATGTATTATATGATGAATAATGAAGATTATTTATACCACATATTCACTATTATTCAAACTTTTGTATGAAAAAAAATAACAATTTCGTCATTCTATGTCTATATTGTACATGTATAACACTAATATATTTATAAGATGATGACTTATAAAGATGAAACAAGACTAGGTATAAGCATCGGTTCTTAAGTTATAAATTGGGGTAAAAAGACTCGAACTCAAGACCTTATTCAGATTGAGAGATATATCTACCGTTAGATTAAGTCTATGAATACATATATAGAAACTTAAGAGACACACATGTGTCATCCATTTTCCATAAGTTATTATTGTAGTAACTAGGTTCGTTTATGTAACTAATTTATCAAAGCAACTTCTTTTTAGGTATAAGAAATTTAACTATTTCCTCCATCTCAACTGAACTTGTCTTCTTGTCATTTCAATTTGTCTATAAAAATGTCACTCAATTATCTTAAAAATCAATCTAAAAAAATAAAATATCACAAAAATTAAACATTAATATCCTCATATTTTACTCTTATTCGAAGAAGAAGTGGTATTTAACAAGAATAGGAAATTCAGTAAAAATTGTCACGTGAAAATCTGTGCCAGCTGCAAATCTTGTCTTGAAAATTCTGGAATTGGTACTGTCATAATGAGCTGGAGCTCTCTCTATCATGACCTATAACTGTTACCTGTCTCCTCATCAAAACAACATCCAATCATTCACTTATAAGTTCACAGTTGGGCCTTAATCTTAACATAATATCAGTCCAATAAATCTATCTTAGGCCCAAAAAAGAAAAGATTATATATTGGGCCTAATTTTTTTTTTTTATACATCTATGTGTGTGTGTATATACATTGTTGGTTATTTTTTTATTAACTGCATTTGGCCCAGCAGAGTGTGCCTTAAATGAGGGTGAGTTCTTTTGTGTAATTTTCAATTTAAAAATAATTCATCATTTATTAATTTTATAATTTAAGTTTTAGCTATAATTTATATTTATAGTATAATTATATAATGTAATTTGTTGTATTCTTCCGTGCATGCTATTATTTTTAAAAATAATTCATGGTTTGTTAGTTTAAGTTTTTATTTTTAATTTATAGTTCTATCTATTTAAAAATAATTCATAATATATTATTTAAGTTTTTATTTTAATTTAGATTTCTAAGTTAACTTGTATTTAAGTTATTATTTTGAACTCACTTTGTTTAGGATAATATAAATACCATCAATGATATAAATGCCTAAATTCAATTTGTACAAGATATGTTAGGGTCTTATTTTGAAATTTGAGTCATACCAAATTGATAGGTAACTCTAAAAGTAAATTACCTCTTCATAAACAAATATATGTACTCATCCTAAGAGATATAAATGATCTCACATGTCAATTAATGTAATAAAAGTTGAGTATAGTGTATTGGTAATAAAGAGGAAGTCTGATGTGAGACCGTCTCACGGATTATGTTCCGTGGGACGGGTCAACCCAAAACCCACATTTTATAATTCACATATAAATTAATGAAAATTAGTTTGACTCATGGGTTAAAAAGACTCGTCTCACAAAAACACTTCATGAGACCGTCTCACATAATTTTTTGTCGGTAATAAATAAACAAACTAGAATTTCCTAGATATTTAAGTTGAAGATGCCACGCAATTGCTACCCTAAGCTGACATAATTGACGGAATATAACATTGTATTCTAGAAGACAAGAATTATAATTCCTCGTCAGCATCATGTATCAACATCCAATAGTTGGTCTTTGATCCACATTCCCCTTTTTTTTCAACATTTACATTGCAATTTTTTCATCAAACGTCTCTTTCACGTGGCATTTATCTTTGAAATCTACAAAAAATCAAGAATCGAGTATTATTATTATATATTTAATTTCAGGAGATTAATGATGACTATTCATCCATGGTACCAATTGAGAGAAGAATCATAGTGTTTGCAGCAATGGACCGATTTCGAAAAGCCACCTTTACCTTTCTGTTCATATGCTCTTTCATAATCCCTGCATTTGCAGCTGACACTATAGATTCTTCTGGGAGCATTAGAGATGGAGAAACCTTGGTTTCATCAGGTGATGTTTTCGAACTCGGGTTCTTCAGTCCAGGAAATTCCTCGAATCGATACTTAGGCATGTGGTACAAGAACATACCTGACAGGAAATATGTTTGGGTTGCCAACAGAGAAGCTCCTCTTACCAACAATTCAGGTGTTCTGAGGGTGACTCAGCCTGGAAATCTGGTCCTGTTCAACGGCACGAATGGCAACATCGTATGGTCGTCCAACTCGTCCACTGTCGGGAATCCAGCAGCACAATTATTAGACAATGGCAATCTTGTGGTGAAGGATGCGAACCAGAATTTCGTTTGGCAGAGTTTTGATCATCCATCAGACACATATTTACCAGGGATGGCTACCGGATGGAATTACGTAACAGGGCACGAGACGTATTGCGTGTCATGGAGAAACGAAAACGATCCAAGTCCAGGCGAGTTCTCAATTCACCTGGATCCAACAGGATATCCTCAGATGCTGAACAAAAGAGGTAATGCTGTCTGGAATAGACATGGGCCCTGGAATGGTGTCAGGTTCAGTGGGGCACCAAATACGAGCGAGGATCGGATATACAGGACAACGTTATGGATCAACACGAATGAGGTCAAGTACAGGGAAGATAGCACTGATCCATCAATTTTTTCCAGGTCCATTGTGAGCCCAAATGGTGATTCCATACGCTGGGTGTGGAATCCTCAATCCCAAGAATGGACTAATTATAGAAGCTTGGAAGTAGATACATGTGATAATTACAATACATGTGGTGCAAATGGCATTTGCAACACTGGAAACTCTCCGCCCTGTAGATGTCTCGACAGATTTATGACGAGAGGCCAAGAAAGTTGGAGTGGAATAGACAGGACTAGTGGATGTAATAGAAGGGTAGAGTTGAGCTGTGAAACTGATGTGTTCTTGAGGTACTCGGGAATCAAATTGCCAGATGCACACAACACAACGTACAATGAACGGATTATTAGGCTTGAAGATTGCGAAGCAGAATGCAAAAGGGCCTGTAATTGCACGGCCTACACGCAGTTGAATATCAGTGGATCAGGAAGTGGATGCCTGTTTTACCATGGAGACTTTATGGACGTGAGAACTCTATCTACAGCTGGACAAGATCTTTACATCAGAATGGCTTATGCAGAGAGAGGTAAGAATTTATTCACGCATAGCTTTTTAATTACTGAGGAATCAAATTTGGCATAGTGTTTATTGTATTATGTTTGCCAGAAATTGTTGCAGGCTCTAAAGGGAAAGGGAGAAACAGAGTGATACTTATAGCGAGTTTGACATCAGTGTCGGGAGCAGTTCTCGTGTGTCTGAGCCTCGTTTTGATCATTAGACGGAAGACGAAGAAGGGCCCAAGATTGGGACAAGAAGGTATAGTGAACGTGTGGTTGAAGAATATCTATATCAATATTCATTACTGCTTGTCTCTTTGAATCATGTTCTACAGTTGCAGGACCGTTAATTGAAAGTCGTGTCGAAAAGGCAGAGCTGCCATTCTTCAACTTATCCACAATAATAAAAGCTACAGATGATTTTTCAAACAATAGAAAGATTGGTGAGGGTGGATTTGGACCTGTTTACAGGGTACACTTCTAAACTTTCTTCAAATTTGTATGTAGTTATTATTTGAAAATGACACATATTGTGGGACAAACATCATAAGTATAATTTCACAAAAATCTCATGTTCTAGTTTTGGCTTTAGGGCAAGCTAGAAGACGGGCAGGAAATTGCTGTGAAACGATTGTCGGAAACCTCCAGACAAGGAGTCGACGAGTTGAAGAACGAAGTGCTGCTAATTGCCAAACTTCAACATCGCAATTTGGTGAGGACTTTAGGGTGTTGTGTTGAAGGAGAGGAGAACATGTTGATCTATGAGTATATGTCTAACAATAGCCTCGACTTGATTTTATTTGGTGAGAACTCTGAATTTTCCGTACACTTTCTATTACAATTGTGCATCATCAGAACAATAATTTGATAGTATGTTTGTTTAAACAGATCCAACGAAAAGTGTACTACTTGACTGGGGAAAACGCTTCAATATCATCAATGGAATTGCAAAAGGGCTATTGTATCTTCATCAAGACTCGAGGTTGAGAATTATTCATCGTGACCTCAAAGTGAGCAACATACTGCTAGATGCTGACATGAATCCAAAGATCTCAGACTTTGGCTTAGCAAGGAGTTTTGGAGGAAACGAAACTGAAGCTCAAACACGCAGAGTTGTTGGAACATAGTAAGAATCCCAACAAACTGATGCACTAAATTTTCCTCATCGGTATATCTTATAACATTATTTATCCCTGTCACAGTGGATACATGTCTCCAGAATATGCAATAGACGGGCTGTTCTCAATCAAATCCGATGTGTTCAGCTTCGGTGTTCTTGTGCTAGAAATAGTGAGTGGAAAGAGAAACAGAGGATTCTTCCTAGAAGATCACAATCTCAACCTTCTTGGACATGTAAGTCATATTTTCTGGAATCATTTTTTTGCAGTAAAAATGTATCATATATCTCAACCATTTTTGCAATTCTGGACAGGCTTGGACACTTTATAAAGAAGACAACTCACACAAACTAGTAGACCCTTGTTTAGGCAACTCGTTCGAGTTATCTCAAGTGTTGCGCTCGATCCATGTGGGACTATTATGCGTCCAAAAATCTCCGGAAGACAGGCCAAGCATGTCTTCAGTAGTTTTTATGTTGGGGCACGACGTTGCTCTGCCTGAACCAAAACAGCCTGGCTTTTTCACTGAAAGAGATGCTTATGTGGATCAGAATTCAAGTAGCACAATTGCAACATATTCAGAGAATCAAGTTACGATTACATGGATGGAAGGCAGATAGAATGAATTGTGTGTTAGTAGTATATACATGTATCTCATACCAAAATTTTGTTCGTAAACGTTGAAAGTAACAGGCTAATAGTGTTTCTTTAACTTTTCCATGTGGTGTATTGATTATGAGTATCTGTCTAGCTAATGAAATGCTAATTAACAACACCCAAAAAATTCCTATTTTGTCTATCGAATAAACAGTCTTGCTACTCTACCCACCGTGGGAACGGTATTTTGTGTCGATTGCTGACATGTTAAAGATCCAACATATTAATTAACTTTACTTTTCATATATCAATTGGATGAGATCATTACACGTTAATGATGTGCATATTAAGAACTGTCCACCATGTGCATTCTAACATTTTCCAAATGCTAATTTGGACCTGTCTACAAGGTATATCATACTACAATCTACTCGTATATAAGTAATTATGTTATGTATATGAGAAAATTCTAGTTTGATTATATATATAGTTTCATAATCAGCCCAAGGGACAAAACATAAGCAATTGAAACGTTGTAGTTCTGACCAAGGATGAAAATATCGATTTCGATAGATATATCGGTACATTAATTTTAGGGAAATATCGATGGATATATCGGTTTCTGTGGAAATATCGGTACATATATTTTTCCGATTATTACCAATATTTTCCCGATATTTAGCGATATTTACGGATATTTTCTCGATATTTACCGATATTTAGCGATATTTACCGATATTTTCTCGATATTTACTGATTTTTTCCTGATATTTATCGATATTTTTCAATATTTACCGATATTTCTTTTATATTCATGAAATTTCCTATAATTTTTACCTAATCATCGATATCGAAATCGATACGAATATTTAACTAATAATTATTGATATTTCATTAATTTTTTTACAAAAGAAATAAAAATATCGAAGATATATCGTTACACCCCGTTTTTGTTTAGATCACGTCAAAAAACGGAAACATCGGGAATATATCGGAGATATATTAGAATATTTTCATTTATGGTTCTGACAGGGGATTTTGCCAGCCTCTCAGTTTATACAGGTTGGCAGATGACTCATCGATCGCTGCCTACGTGACTTAAAACATAAGCAATTGAAACGCCGTCGTTTCCCCACTCTCTCCTGCTGCTCCTCGCCGTCATTGGCCTCCGCTCCAGTGAAGTGGACTACTCGATCTTCTCCGAGTTAAACGCCGTGAACACCCAATCGCCGCCTTATTCCAAGAAAATCGCAATCTGCCTGCCCAATTCTCCCCGTACCTTCCACATTTGAATGATATTCGATCAGTAGCTCTCGCGGCAATGGCAGATTGGTACAGAAAATGGGTGAGAGAAGAGTTCAAAACATACGCCTACATTCTCCTCTACATCGCTCTCTCAAGCGGCCAGATATTCTTCAACAAGGTCCTTTCATTATCGCACAATCTGCCATTTTCCATCTATTTATGTATATGCTCGAGTAGATTTTACGATTTAACTTTTCAAGTAAGCATTTTGTCAAGCAGTTGGCAGATGCTTTATTGACCTTATTTAATCTTTAAATTTAATTTAGTTTTCTAAATATGTTGAGTAAGTGGTAAATTTTGGATTATAAGTGTTCCATTTCCCTACAATTTTTCTGTGCCTTTATTCAATTGGCTATCTGGGGAATACAATTTCCTTTATAGTAATCAAGAAACCAGTTGCTACCTTTGTACAGAACAAACTATGAAGAAGTAAAGTTCCTTTGCCTGCTAGAAGTGAATTCTTCTTGTTTTATTAGGTACTACATTTTCTCAATATTAGATTATTAGGTAATCAGCGTTGGTTTAGCAAGTGTATGAACCAACGAACTACCCGTCGTTACAGAAATTATGCTGAATGATTATATTCTTAATATTGTGTCTTGGATAGAGTGAAAGGGTTTCGAATGGTCTAGGTTTTGTTTTGATATGATCCTACTATTGAGTTTTTGGTGCTAGTTTCTGTGCACTGTGTTTTCCAGTTGTGAAGATTGTCATGGCTAATCTAGTTCATCAAATTTTGGCCGAATGCAGTGGATTTTATCATCAAAGGAAATAAACTTCCCATATCCTCTCGGATTGACACTGCTTCACATGGTCTTCTCCTCTGTTTTATGTTTTGTGCTTACCAAAGTTCTCAAGGTAATGAGTTTAGAATGAAGCTTCTTGATTTGGATATTGAACACTGTCAGGTGTTAATATTGTATTCACTTGTACCTTTTTTCAGATCATGAAAGTTGAGGAAGGAATGACTTTGGATATGTGAGTATGTTTGAGTGATATTGTTCATTCTTCTTACATTCTCTAAACCCTACACATATATTATTCATAAATAATTGTAGTAAAGGTATAGATGTAGGTTGTCTGAGTAAGAATGGGTTATTACCTCTTTGTCCTAAAGGAAAAGTAATGAACTGGTGTTAGAAGGGATTTCTTTTTTTCATCCCAAATCATGCACATTTATTTGCATTAATATTGAATTCAGGCATTGTTTCTGTCATATCTAATTATTGCATGTGTGTCATTGAAAAGACTAACTCTGATTTTACAGATACATATCTTCTGTTATACCAATTGGTGCAATGTTTGCTATGACACTTTGGCTTGGGAACACTGCCTACCTCTACATATCTGTTGCATTTGCTCAAATGTTGAAAGCAATAAGTAAGAAGTCTGTTGCTTTGTTGGTGCAATATTTGTTATTATCAATGCTAACTATCAATCAAATTTTTATCTCACATTGTACTGTTTTTACTGATCTTTCTCCTTTGATGACATCTATAGTGCCAGTTGCTGTCTTTATTCTTGGTGTATTGGCTGGACTTGAAATGATGAGTTGCAGAATGCTTCTGATAATGTCGGTTATCAGTTTTGGGGTTCTTGTAGCATCCTATGGGGAAATAAGTATCAGCTGGATTGGTGTGGTTTACCAGATGGGAGGTGTAGTTGGAGAAGCCCTGAGGTTGATATTCATGGAGATTTTTGTTAAACGGAAGGGGCTAAAATTAAATCCTATTTCCATGATGTACTATGTCAGCCCCTGCAGGCAAGCTGTTAATCGACTATAATATTGGGTTTTGGTTTAAGCTTACATCATTTGAATTCTGAATGAAGGATTGTGTCAATATTCTTAACAAAAATTGGTTCATAATGCAGTGCTCTCTGCCTCTTAATTCCGTGGATTTTCCTGGAATTGCCTAAGATGGATGCTCTGGGAACATGGAGCTTCCAAAAACCTCTTGTTCTAATACTAAATTCTCTTTGTACTTTCGCCCTAAATATATCAGTTTTCCTCGTCATTTCACATACAAGTGCTCTGACCATTCGTGTGGCTG
Organism: Scutellaria baicalensis; assembly: GCA_005771605.1. Lineage (NCBI taxonomy): Eukaryota > Viridiplantae > Streptophyta > Magnoliopsida > Lamiales > Lamiaceae > Scutellaria > Scutellaria baicalensis. The sequence goes on along the minus strand of CM016727.1, from coordinate 6,299,954 downwards.
GTGTTGTCAAGGACTGGGTTGTGGTTCTACTATCAGCACTCCTTTTTGCAGATACAAAACTGACACCTATCAATATCTTTGGTTACGCCATTGGTAAGTATGATGCTTGCCTATAAACTTAAGTTTCTTGGTTGAAGAATATAGCCATTGGAGAAGTTCTGTTTTCCCAACTTCCATCATTAACTTCTCTTCTACATTGTGCAGTTTCATTTAAACACTTATATTGTTTTTTGTTAGTTCAGACATTAGAAAATATAAATGAACAATACATCCTTATCCTTCTGCATGCATGCAATTTCTTAGTAAGTTGTAGTAGGCTGTCTTCAGAGGAAAAGAATTGCTAGAAGCAAGATTACATATCGTCCCTGATTGTTGTAATTAACTTTTCACTTCACAAATGTGACATGTTTTATCTTATTTATGGAACTGCAGCAATTGCTGGGGTAGCTTCATACAATAACCACAAGTTGAAAAAGGAAGCTTCTCGAGTTAGCTCGGATAAATCTGATGAAGCGATCCCACTAGTTTCAACTTCAACCTCAAATCGGTGAAACAAGGAAGCCTAAATACAGTCATAAAAAACACGAAGAGGTAAGCAGGCAGGGCTCTCTGTCTGTATTGTGATTGATGTGCCCTGCTAAGATGTTTATACATGTAACAAAGTACCTGCAATTTGAAATCTAAATACTGTTTGACACAAGGATCTGCAATTTATCTTGTATCTTGTCTGATGGTTTCAAAATGACATTTCGGAAACATACTGAAACTGTAGCTAAATGTAAAGTTGTGATTTGATGTACAAACTTCGGTTCCAAGGCAATTCGTTTGGCCCGTCGTGGCCCACACCCTCCATCTTTCCGATGTGCTTGTTAATAATGTTCAACCCATGTTCTTTAACATTCTGTTGTGAATCTTTATTTTATATATGAATGATGATATCTTTAACACAATTATCTCTAAACAAATTTTGCGCAAGTAAATGACATTTCCATTCGACTAAGTCATGGATCCACTAATAAATTAAATTAAATGAATGAGCAAGCATATGCATATATATACATTTTGTTAAGCATTGGGAGTTGTGATAACTGCACTCTTTCTTTCAACTTGCATTTCGTCCCCCAAAATAGACTCTATATTTTCTATTATGTTTTTCCTTTTTCAAAATTCACAACAAAATGAAAATTCAACTGAGAGAAATAATCGAAACTGCTATGTATATATTTTCACAAAATGTGCACATGTCTTTCATTTGTCCAAAAAGAGGAGTTGCTCACGTGTATTGGCACTGCCTAGGGCTTCACTATTTTGTAACTTTCCCTTTATCCATTTATTTATTTACTAGTTCTAATTCTGTTATTTATTAATTTGATGCCAAATCCTCGCTCAATATATTATTCTTTCTCATTTTCTGATCTTAATATTTTATTCTATCATCACTGGTGCCATTAAAACTCGCATCGTTTGTTTATACATAAAACTTGTCTTAAAATGCTGCAGTATGAATCACCAATTCACCATAAAATACAACTTGCACATGAACTGTTAAGCAATAAACAAGGCTGAAGTGAAGACTATGTTTGGTATAAAATAATAGTGAAAAATAAAGTGTGTTTTGAGATAAGCTTCACCAATGAATTTAATTCGTCACACACATATTTGCATCTCTAATTGCCTTAGAAGACAGACTCTCTCACCCCTCACCACCCTTCTCTTCAAGAACCCTGTTTCTTATCCTTATTGAAAATCACCAGATACAGACAAAAAAGAAAAATAAAAAAACAGGGAGACTGGGACAAATTCAAATATGCTCAACCAGGCCATATAAGTGAGGATTTTCTATTACATCGTGTGATTAAACTTATATTACATGATAAACAATATACGTCATGTGTATTAATGACATCGTTCTTCTAATAAAACACCGAATAAACTCTAGATGTGATGAGAGTATTGTCTATCCATCATATATCACGAATTATATTAATCAGAAAATACAAAACAGAGGAACTGTGTGTAAATATTACGTACATAATATATATATATATATACATGCATATAGAAAATGTTGAAAAATTTAGCCCACAGAGAGGAGGATAATGAAGAAAAGATAGAGAAACACTGATGAAGGATGTGGCAGAGAGCAACCCATTTGCACACTGATCGGATTTGGTTTCAAATTCTAACCTCCAAAAACTCATCCATAATTTTGTGCCACTCACTTCTTCATCCCCACCCTCTTTGTCCTCATCCTACATTTCCCCCTTAATTTCTTTGTTTCTTTATCTATTATTTCTTTGTATTTTTCTTGGTTCTCTCTCTCTATCTCTCTCTCTCTCTCTCTCTCAAGTTTATCTACTAGTATTACTACTAGTTTTTCCACTGCTCTTTCTTGCTTGTATTCTCCTCATTTGTCCTCAGGTCTGCTCTCTCTCTCTCTCTCTCTCTGATAATTTTTGATTGGTGGGTTCTGATTGAATACTGTATTTGTTTGTAAGGGAATAAGTTTCTTGTTTTTATCAAGTTTTTGCTTTTTCAAATTCTAGTTAGTGTAAAGAAAGAGTTGATTATATTACATACTGAACTTGCCTCATCAACTCTTTATATTAAGCAGTGATGCTTGGTTTTCTCTAATCATAAGAGGAGAAATGAATAAGTGGTGCCAATATAGTATTCATGATCTGATTTGTGTTATGTTTAACTTGTTTTGATAAAGATTCTGGGAGGGGGAAATCAATAGTAAAGATGGTGGAGATAACGAATGTGTCGGAGTATGAGGCTATTGCCAAGGAAAAATTGCCAAAGATGGTGTATGACTACTATGCATCTGGTGCCGAGGATCAGTGGTCTCTTGCTGAGAATAGAAATGCTTTCTCCAGGATTCTGTAAGTTATGAATGTTTGATTCAAGAGGACTATATATAAGACAGGCTAATTTGTTCGTCTTAATTACATATTTATAAATGCAGGTTTAGGCCCCGTATTCTGATTGATGTGAGCAAGATTGACATGAGCACCACTGTGTTGGGCTTCAAGATTTCTATGCCCATCATGATTGCTCCCTCTGCTATGCAGAAAATGGCTCACCCTGAAGGTAAGCTTTTGTTGTCTATGAGACTACTCAGTGCACATAGCCTGTTAGAAGAAAACGATTTGCAGTTCAAGAATATGAAGAGATACAAGATTAAGTGTAGTTCTCAAGTTATGTGTAAAGATTATGAGAAGGTCATTAATACAAAGCATGAAAGGATGTTTTATGAAATGAAACTCACTTACTTCTAGAATCAGTTCAGAGGCAATCAGTATATGTATTCTGTCAATCTTGTTCTGTTCTGATTTTCTTACTCGGCCCCCAAATGCTTAGTTGATGAATTTGATTGAGTTGCCTTGTTATTCATTTATGAATATGTTGATGACATATATTATCTATCTTGCAGGAGAGTATGCAACAGCTAGAGCCGCATCAGCAGCTGGAACGATCATGGTTTGCTTTCTCTTCTTTCTCATAGTTTTTACACTAGAATCTGGACACATGATCATAATCAAACATAATCTAATGTTCATTCAAGGAAAATATACTGCATACAAGTAGCATAAAACATATAGATGCCGCTTGAATTTCATCAACTGATTCTTGGTTCATTAAGCACACTTTTTTTTACTTAACTACCACCTCATGAGAAACATGTATCAAAACTTGCTTTTTCTGATTTATTGTAATAATCCCCTCATGATATTGTCATGACCACCAAGAGTATGCTTGTGTTTGCTGATGTGGCATGAGTTTTATTTCAGACATTGTCATCATGGGCCACTTCAAGTGTTGAAGAAGTTGCCTCAACAGGACCTGGAATCCGATTCTTCCAGCTTTATGTAAGCTTGGACTTGCAATCAATGTTTTATGAGTGAATACTACACTTACTGATATGGGTATTGAGATATTTCATTGAGTAATCACTGTCTTTAAAAATATGTCAGGTCTACAAGAACAGGAACGTTGTGGCTCAGCTTGTGAGGAGAGCCGAAAGGGCAGGTTTCAAGGCCATTGCACTCACTGTTGATACCCCCAGATTGGGACGCAGAGAAGCTGATATTAAGAACAGGTGCAAACATTTATCCTAACATCGTACAAGAGATGTTTGATCATGTGATCCAGTGAGGTGCCTCATACAAGTTTCTGTTTTTCCCTTATACAGATTTACATTGCCACCGTACTTGACTTTGAAGAACTTTGAAGGTTTGGACCTTGGAAAGATGGATCAAGTAAGTGTCACTACATCATCATAAGGCCACACCCAAGCCTTTTTTTGATAAGGTCTACCGATTATCTTAACACGTGCTATGTGGTGTAGGCTGACGACTCTGGATTGGCTTCATATGTTGCTGGTCAAATTGATCGTACATTGAGCTGGAAGGTAACATTTGCGACAACAACAAAGTAGCATTGACTTAAACACCAAAATGAAGTTTATATAAATGGATGCTTTGTGGTTTGAACATTTACAGGATGTTAAGTGGCTCCAAACAATCACTTCACTTCCAATCCTGGTGAAGGGTGTGCTCACTGCTGAGGACGGTATGATCTACTACAACGACCAATTTCTCTTTCTTTCGTTGCTTATAAACACTCACATAGAAAGGATCTCCATGTCCTAAATATACACAGCAAGGCTTTCCATTCAGAATGGAGCTGCTGGAATCATAGTATCCAACCATGGTGCTCGCCAGCTTGACTACGTCCCTGCCACCATCACTGCTCTGGAAGAGGTACAAGAATTGGACTCGTGCAATAACATCCCGATTCACCTCTCATATCCCTAATCACCCATTGAAATCTCAGGTCGTAAAAGCTACACAAGGCCGAGTGCCAGTGTTCTTGGATGGAGGGGTTCGTCGTGGAACAGATGTCTTCAAGGCATTGGCACTAGGAGCCTCCGGCATCTTTGTAAGTACACTACCAATAACAACAACGTATATAAGCATTCACATTCATAATGTCTATGTTGTGGTATGATCTGATCATCAGATTGGGCGACCCGTGCTGTTCTCATTGGCTGCTGAAGGAGAAGCAGGAGTGAGAAAAGTACTCCAAATGTTGCGCGACGAGTTTGAGCTGACCATGGCGTTGAGTGGGTGCCGTTCACTGAGTGAGATCAATCGCAACCACATTGTGACCGACTGGGACGCACCCAGGGTTCTTCCGGCTCCAAGGTTATAGAGAGCGCCATAGCCAAACCCTGGATCCTCCATGGCAGCATTGGATATTATTATGCACCACCCACTTCATTCTACACATTTATGTTGATGAGTCTTTACATATATTCTGAAACCCATAAACTTTTCAATCATCATGGATCTATATATAATGCTTAAATCTTCAACTATATATATGCTTCTTTATTCATACTCATCCATTTTATCTTTATTTTTGCTATAACAAAACACACAGCAAAGGTAATTAATTAGGTTGGACATAATCATAAAGATTAGCAGATAATTAATTGAAATAATTATAATACGATGATGTTTGGGTAATTTGCAGGTTTTAAATGATTTTGTTAGCATGAAATTGTCCTGTCTTGATCCTTATAAGTACCCTGTTCATGAGTAACTGAAAAGTATTTATATTTGTCTTGTTAAAACTTCGAATTCACTTATTATTTTCACTTCAGATATTTGTTGCAAATATTATATATAACCCAGATTTAAAATCATTTTTTAACTCTTGAAGAATTCAAAAAAGAAATATTTATTCGACTTGATCAAACATCATTTAAATATAAAACAAATATATACTTTATGACAATTAGACTTATTTTCATATACTCACATATATGCATATATATTATTATTAATCAATTAAACACGGTAATATATACTTATATATAAATTCACAATATGTATAAAATAACACCAAAAGTAAATTATACTTATTTTTCAACTATTTAATTTATCATATTGTACTCATGCTTTCATAAGTTTATGTATTATCTTTTTCTTGAGGAAAAAAAAATAGATTGTAAATTTGTACCGTAACAATATATTTATATATTAGTATTAAATACATATGTATAAACGCTTATACGTATGTATTTAATAATACATACGGCTCAAAAATTGAATACTAATTATTAGTATCACATTCACTCCTGAAAAGCCCATTGCCCACAACAAGGGTTTTGCTGTTACCTCCACCACCACCAGCCGCCACCGCCGCCGCCGCAATGTCGAAGAAACGCAGTCGTATGACAAATCCTGAGCCTTTCTTACCCTTTGGCTCGGATTCCATCTCCTCCAAGAAACGCTCGAAGCCGCCCAAGCACCACCAACTCCAGCAAAAGCTCGTCCCTTCCGCCGTCAGTTCCAAGATTCTCAAAGAAGCCTTGCTTCAGCAGAAGGAAATTCAGCACGAAGAGGAAAACGACGACGCCAAGGCCGAGAATCAGAACTCAAGTAACGGCTTTTCTTTCCCCCAACTACAAAACCTCAAAGATACTGCTGATGATGATGAAGATGATGTGGATGATTTTGGAGGGTTTTCCGAGACCCAGAGTCAGTTCGGACAGTGGGATTTCGAGGTTTGCTCTTCATTGTTTTGCTTTGGGGATGATTTCTGTTAGTCGTTTGTTCAAGATATGAATTTTTTCAATTTAATTTTCAGAAAATCTTGATTGTAGAAATTGTTTCTGGTTGATAAAGGGTTTGGATTGATTCATTTTATTCATTCCCAATTGTTTAAATTTCCGCATGTTTGGATGCTACCTTTTTATTCTTCTCTTCGTTCTAATTGCATATTTTTTTTTCATTTGCCCGTTTCTGTTCTTTTCCTGATTAAATAGGATGAGATAGATGAGGAAGATGAAAAGTTGCTGGAGGCCTTCTTGTCAAAAGATGATCGCCCTCAACGCACATTGGCTGACATTATTGTTGAGAAGATCAAAGAGAAAGATGCACAAGTTTCTTCAGGTTTGGGATCAAATTATTCATAATTTTGGACTCTCTGGACCTTATCATAATCCAAACAGTCCTAAAAGTTAGTTTGATGACAATTGATGTTCATTATATTTCAAATATATTTGTATTGTGTCTGTTATATGGTTTGTTGGATGTCAATCCTAGTTTCATAAGATATTTACATCATTTTATTAGTGAAACTGTTCAAATCTTATTACATGAAAATATGTTCATTTAACAAATAACAATTTTCAGTTTCACCTGTTCTTTCACAGGAACGCAGCCAATGCCAAAATTGGATGATTCAATCATCGAGTTATACAAAGGGTATGTTGATATAGCCTTTTGTGTTTGATCGTTGAGTTGAGGCATCACCTTTTTTTCTTGACCTTCTTGTTTCTGTTGTCAACTTAATCTGTGGATTTTATGTGATTGTGGTTCTATGTGAATCATGTAGGGTTGGTAAGTTGCTGAGCAAATATACCTCTGGGAAGATGCCAAAAGCCTTCAAGCACATAGCTTCTTTGCAATTCTGGGAGGAAGTATTATACTTGACTGAACCTGAAAAGTGGTCGCCAAATGCAATGTACCAAGCAACAAGAATATTTGCTTCTAATTTAGGTGTCAAGAAGGTGGAACGATTCTACAAGTTAGTCTTGCTTCCTCGTGTGAGAGAAGATATTAGAAAGAATAAGAGGCTGCACTTTGCCTTGTACCAATCATTAAAAAAGGCTCTATATAAACCAGCTGCTTTCAATAAGGGGATTTTATTTCCCTTGTGTGAGGTATTACAGTTCTCAAACTATTGATGGGTTTCTGTTATAGACAACATTGACTAGATCATGATTTGCCCCTCGATTTCTCCTTGACCATATGGATTTGCACCCACCTTACTTATGCATTGTTTTCTTACAACAAGTCAATCCTTGAGTAACATTTATTTTTGTATTTTTTAGTATTCCATCTTGTTTTTTGGTGGACAAACTGGTTTATGCACCGACTTGAATGCATCAAGATATGTAGATTTGAATCAAACTTGTAAGCTGAAGCTGAAATTTTCTGTTTTTTCTTTGCCAGTCAAGGAATTGTAATTTAAGGGAGGCTGTTATCGTTGGGAGCATAATCGAGAAGATTTCCATTCCTCCTCTTCATTCCAGGTATGATATCATTGATCTTACCTCATAACTCCTTGGTTTTCTACCTGTTCTGATGTCTAAGTGCAGTAATAAGACTGCTTGTTTCATTCTCTTTGCATATCTTTGATATTGCTGATTAAAGATTAATCTACAAATTATGGCTAATTTGATGACGTGACACAGTCACCTCCCAACCCATACCCCTCCCTTCCTGACTTAAAACAAGAAAGAAGAAAATCTCCTACGGATGATTTTCTTCACTTTTGATCTCCCCTGTGTCTCCGAACAATTTTCATCATGTGGTTGCTGATATCATTTATCAGAATTAGTACTTTAGGCCTTTTAACATCCCATTCTTATAGTTGTACATCTTGATAATCAATATTTGTTTGCAAGCACTGTTTCTATGATTTTAATCTGAATGAATACTGTTGTCGCTGCCTCATTAGCTTGCTTGAAAACCTAATATTGGTCTTGTTTTTGTCTAGAATATGACACTTACCTGAGCATTAATGTATTCTTGTTCGTTTTGTTAGGAACTTGTGTGCATGCAACATTCTTTTATAGCTGTCGTATCAATAAACTTTTGATTCTTTGAGATTATTGTAATCTGTATTCCTGCATTTCAGTGTTGCATTGCTGAAGCTTGCAGAGATGGAGTACTATGGTACAACAAGGTATTAATCTTGTAATATGCTTCCTTATAGCTTTATCAGTGTCAGATGTGGAATCATCATCCAGGTTGAGAGCAGCAGATTAGATTGATAATTATTTTTAGAAGCTATCTGATAATACTATTTGCTTTGGTTTTATTATCGTTAACATGATGGAAAATCAAACCATTTAATTTCTATTCCAAATCAATTATCTCTCCCTACTTGATTTGAATTTAACTTGTCATCCTTCCACTCACCCTTCTCCCTTTTTCCATTGGTGAGGGACATCTTAGAGGAACTCTGTTTTACACTGTTACAGAGGATATAGTTCACACATGAAATTCTAAAAAAGTGAGTTGTCATCATTCTCTAGTAGGCTCTCATAGAAGTTATTGATTTTCCTTGTACCATAATTTGTTGATTATCATTAAAATGGTTAGCATACATTGTGATGTACTTTAACGATTGCAGATTATCTAATTTTATTATACAATTTTTTTTCAAATTATGTTCCTGATATGTTTTTATTGTCATCTTTCTCTTGTAATTTCCAACAAATTTATGATGACAAAATCCACTTGTATCTGGCAGTTATTTCATCAAGTTACTAGTGGAGAAGAAATATGCATTGCCATACCGTGTACTTGATGCATTGGTTGATCATTTTATGAGATTCTATGAAGAATCAAGAGTAATGCCTGTCATATGGCACCAATCACTTCTTGCATTTGCACAAAGGTTAGCTCTTTTGGATAATTTTCCCTTCCCATCTCTCTTCATGTTCACTTTATAATTCAATTCTGCCTCTTCTTTTCTTTCCCTTTATAGTTGATTCAAAAGGGAGATTCTGTAGTTTTGTAAGGATAGTCACGATGCTGAGTTTGTTCAAGTAATGAGATTTATTGATGTGAATATAGCTAATTGAAATGTTATTTGTTGCATACAAAATCATACTAAGACAACTGCAATTTACCAAAGTTTTTCATTCTGACTGAAAATATATCCAACATACTTCCTGCCTACCGTTTCTTACTTGCTTGTTGTATGTTAAGTGTATATTCTTCATGTTTATGTATTTTGGTGCAGGTACAAAAATGAGTTGACTAAAGAGGACAAAAATAATCTCAACACTCTAGTTGAAAGGCAAAGACATAAATTAGTAAGTTATTCGCACAATTCTGGTTTTTAAACTGATTATAGGATATTATTTGTGTAGTGATCTAATTTCGCTTTCCTTGACATGCAGGTTACTCCTGAAATATTAAGGGAATTAAATAACAGCCGCAACCGTGGGGAAAAGGAGGATGATCTTATGTCAATATATATCCTTTTTTTTCTCTTTTGAAAGATGAGTTTCACAATTATGAACTCAAAATCATTCTAGTGTCCACTTATCCTAGCTGATTTGATGCACACATATGTCCCTGCACATGAATACATATATACATACGTACATGTGTGTGTGCAAGTGCGCTCAGTATATAGTCTGGTTTGCATGTTTTTACACGATAATCAATTTCACAATCTTGAATAAGTGGTCAAGAAATGTTTAATACTATCAGTAATTATGGAGAAATGGGTTACATAAATGGAAAGGCAAGTCTTTTATTTCTGAATGTGCACATGAGGAAATGATAAAGAATGACTGACATATCTTGCCATCCTAGTCATAATCAATTTGGATACACCTTTACTGGGTTCAAGCAGAATCATGGGGTGTGTAAGTGGTTTTTTGTAACGATTTAACTTGTTCCTCTGGTGCTTTTGGTTATATCCATTTGCTCACTTGACATCTATGCTGGTCAATTTTTTGTTCTGCTTTTCATGTTCAATTTATCTTTCCTTGACCTATGATCACCAACCCCTATCTCCGTTGTTTCAAAGACCATTCAAGAAGATAGGTTCGATATTCCAGATGTACCCATGGAAGAGGATTGACCATTTGTCTCAATAGCTGTGTCCCATGGTAGATGTTCTTCTGTTTATTTTACTCTCGTCCACCCAAAACAGTGATCTACATTTGTCTTATATTAAAAGATAGCTCTTCTCAGTTCGCCAATGGTTTGTTATTGTTTCAGATCATAATGCTGACAGTCCACAAATTTTGGATTGACAAAGATGGAGACACATGCTGTCTTGGATGGGTGCACATGATCGAAGATGAGTATGTCGTTTAATATATAGGGTGCAGGATAAGTTGTTGGCTTGTGTGCTTGTCCCTGGAGGTTGTCAGCCTAGATTTTGATTCTGCAACAATTTTTGTACACTTATAATTAAAAATATACAATCTATCTTGCTATTTTCTACTTGTTAGGATATGAATCAAAATGAATTCTTGCAATATTTAAATGCAAATTTTGTGAAATTCAGGTGATAGAAATTTAGGATCGAATGAACAGCTGTTACTGTATTTGCTTGCGAAAGATCAGGAGTGTTGGGAACACTTCATTTTTGTTTTGATGAGAAAAATTTCAGGCATTATATTTGTTGTAACCGAGCAAACATCTACAAGGCACTATATCTATATCTAGCTTCGACATTGATGTTTATTATCTTTGAATGGAAAATAATAAGTTTTTTGAATTACTAAAATAAGAAGCAAAGATATTATTTTGCTCATTACCATGTTGCTATTAACTGGAAAGTTAATGTACCTTATTCGAAACCAAATAAACTTGCGTAATACAGTTCTACAGATAATTTCTATTTGACAACATATTCTCTAATTCAAATCATTTCCACAAACTTATGCGTGTGCAGAGTGGATCATGAGTTACTCATCTCACATAAGACGACCTGTGCTATTCAAAAAAGTGAAGATTTATGGTGAAGAAAGAAAAAGAATATATATGTATATAGTGTGCATGACACATGCAATGATGTCAAGAAATAATGAGATAAAAATGCTGATGTGGAGATGGATCCACCAATGCGAGGGGCACACGCAATAGTTGTTGTCAAAAGGTCCCTCCAATTTTTAATTTTCAAGTGTTGTGTCGCAATATTGGTCCATCTAATCAATTTTATTGATGAAACATGAATTGTCTCTTCCATTAATTCTTCCTCCACCTTTCCGGAACAAATTATGGAGTTTGCTCTCTATTCTTTTGGCTGAAAATGGCCTATTGCCTTTTTATCTCCCTTTTCCCCAAAGGCCAACTTAATAATATCTCTCATTAACAAAACAAAATTCATTGATTTCTCTCTTTTTTTTTTTCTAATATACACATCAGTACTTTATCTATGTAGTAATGTGCTGTATGCATTGAAAGGGACAAACACAGAAAGAAAAGGATACATTGAAATAAATTATTGCTCAAGATCGAGAAGATAATAAATCATATTCATGATTTTGATTTTCTTGATTTTTAATGAGATCTAGACGAGGAGGCCAGAGGCGTACGAGCTGCTTCTGTGCTTTCTTCTGATTCTTGGAACTTAATGTGTTTTATATTAAACTAGCCCATCAAATCAAATTCCTATTTAATGAAATATATTAATTTTCATATCTCATTTCACATCTCTAAGGTTAGGGCTCATAATTCAATTTTTCAAATATTGTAAAAACGATAAATCAACAGAAATAAGTTGCATCAAAGATTGGAACAGGGTATTATATTAATGTTTTAGTTTTAGCATGTAGGAAGATAGAGTAATAATATAGTGTAAGAAGAGAGGGTATCACATTCACATATAGATGACGTAGAGGAGAGTGATGTAATAAAATATTAGTATCATACCATATATATATATAGTACTATTTTAGAATAAATGAGTGAAACTGCATTATATTGCATGCATTTAAGTGTTCACCACCTTTAACCCTCCCTGCATGTTGCTCCAAATATTGCGGCAACTATATACGTACTTGTACTATATTTTAATACTACATTCAATTCAATTTAATGCAAAATATGTGATACTATAATTATTTAATTTCATGATTCTATCTTTAGTAACATGTGCAGCTCAACCAACTATTGCATATTTCTGTTGCCCTTTCACAGACTACAAGGCCAATATGATGTCAACTTAACTTCATTTTCTCCTTTTTTTTTTTTTTTTGGATTCAATGATTAATTGAAATACTATGAGATTGAAAAGTGCGTTGAAATATGAGATTGAAAATGAATGCACGTGATTCAATTCATTTCATATATATTAGATCGAGTGTGTTTAAAATTCGACTCAGTCGTATACCAAAGGGAGATGGATAATTAATAATAATCAAATGATATCTATCGCTAATTTCCAGCCCGTTCAATTCAATCTCTCCCTAAAAATTTAGGCATCCCAAATAAGTTGCAGTTGGTCTGGGAAATGTAACGAACACATAATGTAAACTATATACGTACGTATATTTTTATACAGTTGTTAATAATGAAGCTGAAAACCTGGGAGTGTTGTGAAACCCTAGAAATTAGGTTTAGACGCGTGGCTACAAAATGATGGGTGTGGCTAATATCTGGCCACGAAGGTCAAACTTCTCCGACTAAATTCTTGAAAATTATCGATGGATGGACGAATGGATGTCCAATTATTGATCGCATGATCTGTTGAGCTGCCAAAAAAATTTGGAACAAACTAATATTTTTTAGTCCCTTTTTTTTCCTTTTCGATAACTTAGATATCTCAACATCATGGTATCGGATACTTATCCAATCCTGCTATCCTATCCATGGTGACGTATCAAATATTCAGCGTATCAATTAATTTCACTTTTCATATAACGAGGAGATGAGATCGTTGTACATGTTAGTGTCGAGGTGCCTGTTACGGGCATTTTAGCATTTTCCCACATACTTCTTTCTTCCCATGAATTCGGATGCAATCACAGTTCATCAACATTTTCCTATTCTAGGGGATTCGATCCTACATAGATTGTGTAAAGAAAATGAAGTAGCTAGTATTTTAAATTATACGTCAATTATGTTTCTATTTTAAGAAGGTAGCTAAATTATAGAATATCACATAGGAGAAGGAGTACTAATTATATATATATATATATATATGTATATATACTATTATAAGGCCTGTGTAATACACGGGTTCAAATAATTTAATTTAATAAATGAAGTAAAAAAAAATTATATAGAAAAATTTTATGATTTTGTATCCATCTAAGTTAATATGAAATATAATGTAATTTTAATTAATATATTATTTAATTGTTGAAATAAATATTTCATAATGTGTGTAGATAAATTATAATGTATACATATTAAAAATATTAAATAATTTTTAAATATGTTATTTCACAATTACATATTTCTAGTGAAGAAAGAATCTTACATGTATAAAAGGATAGATTGTCACATTTAAAAAAAAATGTTCATTATGACATAAGTTATATATATATATATATATAGTTTGTATTGAAAAAATTATCAATAATTTTATTCAATATTTTAAATTATTTAATTATATATATATATATTAATATTTATATATATCTAAAAAATATCTATATTTATAAGATAATTTATTTATATAGAAAAAAAAAGTTCATGTGAGAAATAATTGTTCGAGCTTAATTCGTATTAGTGTCATCACTATCATGTGACACTTTGGTCCTTTTGTATATAGATGTGTGTGAATAACATATTCAAATTATTAAATAATTTTTAAATGTATGATTTCAATATTAAATATTTCTAATGAAGAAAAAATAGTACATGTATACATTGATAGATTGTCACATTTGAAAAAATTGGTTCATTATAGCATAAGTTTTATTTAGTTTGTATTGAAAAATTTATCAATAATCTTTTTCGATATTTTAAATTTTTTAATTATATATATAAATATATACACATATATTAATCTTTATATATATTTAAAAGATATCTATATTTATAAGATACTTTATTTAAATAGAAAAAATATTTAATGTGAGAATTAATTGTTCGAGCTTTGTATATATGAGTATCATGTGGCATTCTTTTGTCCTTCTTCTATATATATATAGATGTGTGTAAATAAATTATATATATTGTCTACATATTAACAATATTAAATAATACTTAAATATAACTTTTTCTAGTGAAGAAAAAAAATCTTACATGTATAAAATGATAGATTGTCGCATTTGAAAATTTTGGTTAATTTATTATAGCAAAAAAAAAAATTATAGGAAAAAAGTTTTTTTTTTATAGTTTGTACTAAAAAAATTATCAATAATCTTTTTCAATATTTTAAATTTTTTAATTATATATATATATATATGTTAATCTTTATATAAATCCAAAAGATATCTACATTTATAAAATAATTTTGTTTAAATAGGAAAAAAAACATTTGATGTGAGAATTAATTGTCCAAGCTTTGTATGAGTGTCATGTGGCACTTTTGGTCCTTTTTTTTATATATATAATATATGCAATATAATGTAGTTTTAGTTAATATATTATTTACTATTTAAATATTATGTAGTTTTATGTATAAAGATTTTATATATAATGTAGTTTTAAAATTACTCTTGGTTTAGGTAGTTTTATATATAAAGAGTTTATACATATATAAAATGATAAATTGTCACATTTAGAAAATTGGTTAATTTATTATATTATGAATTATTTTTTATAGTTTGAGAAAATTATCAATAACCTTTTTTGGTATTTTAATTTTTTACTTATATATGTAGTAATTATATGTTCATATATATGTAAAAGACAATTATATTTATAAGACAATTTATTTAAATACAAAAAGGAAAAACAAACATTTAATGTTAGAATTAATTGTCAAGCTCTATAAGAGTGTCATGTGGCACTTGTGGTTATTGTTTTATATATATAAAGATATATATGTATATATATATATATATGGAATGAATAATAACAAACTGTATAAACCTATAACACTTTTAAATTGCGAGTGCATTCATCATGGTTTCCATAAGTTTAGAAAACTGAGAAATGGGCATCCTTATTTTATATTCTATTTCCACGTTAATCATTAACAACATTAATAATTTTATTTTGAAAAAACAAAATAGTAAAATAATAGTAATATATATGTTAGCTAGATATTTATTTAGAAAACGAGTAAACTTGGTGGAACTCAACATTGGAACTTATCATGTTGTCATATTTTCTTCTTTCTTTTAAGTGCCATTTTCTTGGAATCCTATGGCATCCAATATTAATGGTGGAATATAATTAGAACCCTGAATTGGTTCATGATGACGAATCAACCATTAAATGTAGCACTACTCTTTTCAATCACTTGCAACAAAATGTTGTTCCATCTCTCTTTTTCTATTATATATATTTTATTATTTTCATGTTACTTCGTTCCGCAAATTAATTAATCAATCAGGCCAATGATTGGGTGTCTTCATTACAACATAACTTATGTTGCTCTAAAACTTTGTTCAAAACATTCTGGTTATAACTTGGTAAAATGTGCATAATATTGGATTGGCATAAATAAATATGTTATGAACTGTAAGAGATTAACAGAAACCAACATGTAAACTAGACTACTATAATATATTTGGTTTTGGTTAATTAGTTACAATAAGGAAATCTGACTATATTTGTTTTTTTTTTTTTTTTGCTAGAGATCTGACATTTATTTTATCGTGGTCCTTGTTCCAATGTCTTGTAATGAAATTTATCATTGTTGGAGGACCATTTGAGGGAATTGGAACAATTGGGTTATTACCCATTTATTAGGGTTGGGAGAAAAAATTCAAAACGCCTTTTTGACGAGAAAACGACAGCTATGGTATATTTCTTTTATTCTTTATGATGCAACTGTATCGACATAAATTGATGGGACCTTATGTAATTAATTAATTTCCAAATTATTAACTCATAGTTATATTTTAAATTAAGAAATATAATCAAATTTAAATACTCAATCATCTCATCCAACTAATTAACTGGTACTTACGTACCTCTTTCAAATAACTATTCAAATGCGATCACAAATCATTCACATTTGACATAAACATTCAATTTTCAGAGAATTGAAACATCAATTCTCTACAAATATTCGTCATAAAGTGTATATATATTTCGCTTTATGAGTGTACTAAATTAATCATGCTCTTACCCCAACAGAAATCAATTAGAAGCATTAGAAGTAGTGGTGGTATATAGTACAAGACAACGAATTAGAGTCACATGTATCTCATACATGTCCAAAAATGGGAACACACAAAATCATATGTAATATATATGGAAAGGGGGAATTAAAGTTGATCGACTAGATCTATATGTTGTACAAATGGTCGGTGACTTATATGCACAACTTGTTTAAGTATTGTCCCATGAATGATGTGATGGCCATAACTCAAGCCACCTTTTTTTTAGAGTACTGCAAACAACATTTGTGACTTTGCCATGGAAAACAACAACAATTCGTAACACTTTAGAAATTAATAACCGAAATTAAATTAAACATTGTGTGAGAAGTCTAATTATCACATAAGAAACTCAATTTTATTCTTACTACTTCATATTATAATTCGTTCATATGTGTACACACTTTTTTCTCATAAATAATTTTCTTGTTTTGGAATGAGAAATAGGTAGTGTTTGGATTAATGTTTTCTGAATATTAAACTTTTTTTTTCTGAACCAATTTAAATATAAAACACACATTAACTAATAAACATACACCATATTTTGAGAAATTTATAGAAAACATATCATAAATTTTTTAGTACTGGGAGATTTTCAATTTTGATTTTATAATTAACTTTAGTCCCATCCTTTTCTCTCTCTCTCTCTAATTTTGCAAGATTTTATAACGTCCTTTAAGAAATTTCCCCGCAATTAATGTAGTCCGACTTAAAAATAAAAATAAAATTCAGCAACAGTTGCTGACTTGGTCAATGATATTGATGTAGTGCTCCAAATTGGAAAGGTTGTATGAAGAGAACAAATCAGATCATGTTTATATACCAAATAATCATGTGTCTATGTGTCTACGGCATCCCAAATAACAAGTTAAATAGGTTTTGAAAGTAAAAATTATTGCACGCTATATATAATATCTCCAGACTACGTATTTTTGATATGACACGTGATTATTTGGTATAGATGATCCGATTCGATGAAGAGAATGATTTATGTGGCACTAAATAAAGTGAAATTTTGTTTTCAAAATAATATCCTAGGGCAAAATTAATATTTTATTTTTTCCCTAGGATATTAATGAATTAATTGTTTTGAAGATTAGTTTGTCAAGATATTTATTGCCCTATGATTAAGGATCGATATTGAGAGTAAATAATTTGGAAGCCGTCTAAAATAAATGGACAACATAAACTCCCTATAAAAAGGGGCAAAGATGGCTGCTTTGTCACATCCCACCAAATTAATATTAATTGTTCGTTGCCATACCACTTTCTGCCAAATTAAATAAGAAAATGATTCGTAAAATAGACACATTGGGATGAATTGAATACTCAATGTTTTATTCACTCAAGCCTACATTAATAAGTTATTATGTATTAATGAGTTGGCGATTATGCTATAACAACTTTATGACTTGAAATTTTAGGTCATTTGGTTGAGTCACATACATTTAGTTGATAGGTCTGCGGTTGGTGTATGTCACCTACATTTTTCGTAGGCTTGGATTGGTATGAAAGACCTACAAAAAAATTATTATTTTTAAAATTAAAATCATAACTATCTGCATGAAGGTAGAAATTGTTTTTTTTTTTATAAATTAGTCATAAAAAAAACCCTTAGAATTGAGTAAAAGAAAATATTTATGTTAGGATATAAAATTATGAATCCAAGAAATTGTATCAAATTTGTTGAATTGTGCTATTTTGGGCTCTAAAACTTATAATAGCAGACACTGACAAGCTTCTCCAATCACACACATGAATTTCAGTGCTCGAGAATTGGGGAATGAGATGATATGATATCCCCTCTTTATGCAAACAAATATATTTTAGAAGCACAAACATTATAAAAATGGGTGGTATAAGTGCAATTTATTAATTAAATTAAATAATGAAAGTATGGTGTCACTTTTTAGACTATTGACCCTAAAAGAAGTAGCTAAGACAAAATATAATATGTATAGTTATTGGTGCAATGATAATATGATATGAGCATCATATCAGGAGTAAATTGCTGATCCACACTTGATTCTCAATCACCAATAAATTCATAAAACAACTAATTAATTACACACTGTTTATAAGTCAGGCCACCTCACTTTACATAAACACTTTGCCCTATCTCAACCTCACACCTATATTTAATCTTCCACATAATTGACCACTGATTTTATATTACTTTACATTATTGTTGATTTTAAAAAGTAGACTAGAGTGTGGTCTTGTCGACATAATCTTTCATAATGTTCAAACACAACTAAAGTGTATGTAAATAACTTTTTTGGTATTAAATAACAATATCATGAATATACACTTGCTATATACGTTAAAACATCGAAGGATAAAATGAAATACTTGCGTGATCTCATTTACTTATATATTATCTACATCGTTTTGATTAAGCCCCATATTCAACTTTAACAACAGAGAGTGCTCGTTAAATTATTCTAGTATATATTTCAAGAGTTTTGCACTGCTAAGACGAATACAAATATTATTAAAATTCATATCTTGCAGTTTCAAGTTCCCCTATGAAATTTTAGTGGGAGTGATATAATGTTATCTTTATAAAGAGTGATGAGACAAATGATGTTTGTAAACTAGATAATGAAATAATAGAGTGGATAAAGTATAGCAGGAGTGTGGAGTGCTAGACTTTAAAAAAATGTGATAAAAAGGAAAAGATGTTTAGAAATATAAAATTAGTCCAATGAGGTTAGGACGTGGTATTGTCAGTTTAACGAATCCAAACCACTTAGAATTGGCCAATCAGAGGTTGCCACAATAACATGCTGATTTGCATGAGAAATTGACAACCAAGATGCGACCATTTTTGTATCAACTTCCACTGCCCACAATCAATCGCACCTATTTTGGCCAGTCATTATCTTCTTTTATTTTTTTCTTTATGGGAGATTTTTGTCGGATTTATTTTTCTTGAATTCTGACCAATTACCTCATTGCTCAATACTCCAATTATTACTTGGATTTCATCAAGTTTTTAATTACTTTTTTTTCCTCTTCAAATTGTGCGTTTCAACCTTAATTAACTATATTTCAACCATAATCCTTTTGTCTCACACTGCATCTTCAATTCGAAATGTTCCGACGACTAAGCGTATAAAATACCAAACATTACCGGTTTGTGAGGATCCAATGAGAGAAGGATTTCCTGTAATGAAAGTCCAACATAAGTTGTTGGGAGTGATATAATGAGTATGACATCACTAATAAACACGTAGATTATGCGAAGAAACGTGATTTGAAATAGAAAATAAGAAGAGGGTGATGATGGGAGAAGGGAAAAGAAGATGTAATCCATTGGGAAACAGAGGTGTGAACAGGGTGAAACAGAGAGAGTGAGAATGTTGTATTGTAAAGTGTATCATGATGTATGAAATATAATAGTATGAGATTAAGTGAGAGAGTAAGCAGAGAGCAGCTGAGCTTCAATTCTACCTACATCCAAAAGCTACAAGCTGCGACTGCTAAAACCTCCCACATTTGTAAAAAGAAAAAAATGAAAGCACTCCATATGAACAAAGTAAGGAGAGCTGCTGTCCAAATGATCAGGAAGAATCCGGGGAGGTATCAACAATCCCTCAGGTAATTCTTCTCTGTCGAAAAAGAAAAAGTGAATTAGGCCTGATTTGCCATGTCTTTGGAGCCAATGAATGTTCCATGAAAACCATATGGAACTCTGGATGGAAGCTTAACAGAAGCCTCCATTTTCATGGTCTTGGCATTGACAATCTGCAGCTCCGACTTCCATGCCTTTTCGTCGTGCACGAAGGCTAGTATGTAGCCGTCATCTTCTTCTTCGGAATTAGCATCTCTGGGGAGAAACAGAGGCTCTCCTCCGAACTTCTCTTCACCATAAAAGAATTTGGTTACTTCACCTGTAAAAAGGTCCACCTTAGCAAAACCCGACACTTTAGGCCATGGCTCTGCGATCGCTAGATAAGCGTATCGGGTTTTTCTTCCCAGCTTGTTTCTGTTCACCATCCCTGCTTCCAAGTTCACCTGCTCTTCCTCGCAGATGATGGCCTTCCTCGTCGACTTGCCTGTTTTCAGATTGAGGCGAATTTCGGACAAAACGCTCTTCAATCCCTCCTCGCATTCGTTGAAAATGGAGTCCGGTGGAGTCATACATGATCCGATCACCACCACCTCGTCGGTCTCAGGCTCCTCCCATGCATTCCAGAGATGAAAGCAGAAGCAATCAGGCACTTCCACCCACTTCATGCTCGACGCGTCCTTAGCGTACTTATCCAGCACGCCAAACCTCGACATTTTGTTCTTATCGTACACCACCGGAGAGCCGCCCCTGATCATCTCCGACATTTTGAACACCACCTGCTGATCGGGGACGATGACAAACTTCTCGGTGATCGCGAAATCATGCATCATTGTGGGCTCCGAAACGGGGATGTCAACGTCTTCCGACTTCTCACCGTTTTTGGAGAACTTGAAGTACTTCAAGTAGGGCTTCTGAACGACGTCGTAGCTGAGGGCGAACATTTCACCGGTGACCGGGTCGACCTTGGGGTGGGCGATCATGGTGGACTTAAGCTGGCCATCAAAGTCGTATCTTTCGGCCGTTTTCAGGTCACCGTTGGGAGTCACGCGGACATGGTACGGCAAATCATCTTCGGACATGGCTAATAATCTGTTATTGAAATACACCAGTCCGGCGTTGGCAACGCCGGTGCCATGGCCATGATCGACGAGCTTGAACAGGCCGCGGGCGTAGAAAAGCAGCAGCCTGGCTATCCCAGAATGGCCGTGCAACTCTCCGATGGCTTTGGGGAAAATGGGGCGGCCCAGAGCGCGTTCCTGGATGAGCCTCTGAGTCTCGGTGAAGCGGCAAGCGTAGCTGGCGGAGCCGTTCTTGAACTGGACGGCGTGAATCATGCCGTCGCCGTCGAAGAAATGGTGGCCTGCTACAGGCTCGAAGAGTGGATTAGCACCGTTTCTGACGTAGACGCCTTGGATGGAATCAGGGATTTTTCCGGTGACGGGGAGTTGGTGCTTGACGGGCTGTTCAGGCACGGGAGAGAAGTTTCCGGCGATCTGGACTCTGGGATCGGCAGTTTTGGGCAGAGGCTGCTCGAGCTCATGGGCGGTCAAGGCCCCCTCGACGGCCTCGAGCGCCATTGCGGCGGCCTTCTGAATGATGTTCCATTGAGGTTTGGAGGGGGAATTGGATCTCTTGATGGTGGTGGGAGACGGCGTTTGATAGGTGGTGGCAGAGGATTTTTTAGGGAAGTGGAGAGTGGGGGTGTGGAGGGAGCACTTTATGGTCTGGCTGTAGTGTTTTTGTGGCAATGAGAATGAGTTTGTACAAGAGCCCAGCTGATCAGATATAGAAGAACCATACAAATTAGGCTTAACCAATGAAGTTTTAGGACAACAAGTCGCAGCTGAAGTGGCCATGGCTACCTATTTTTGGCACTGAAAGAGTGTGTGTGTGTGTTGTGTTTAATTTTGGGGGCTGGTTATTGAGAGGCGAGAGAAAGAAAGAGAGAGAAGTGAAAATGAGAGGAATTTGTGATTGATGAGAGAGGTGAGAGAGAAGTGGTCGAGTATATATAGAGCGAAATGTGGGGAAGGAGGTCCACTTCTAACATGTATGAGAAGCCCACGTGTTACATTTTTCGCAAAGAGGACTCACTCTTAAATGGATTCTAAATTTACTCGATGGTGGAAGCGGGTCACACCTCCTTCTAATTTCGACACGACCACCCTTCCTTTTTTTTCTTTTCCCCTATTATTATTTTATGCTGCTACTTTCCATTCTTTTTACCCATTATAGTATATTACATACATACCTTTTTTTTATTTATGCACAACTAACTATATACCCTTGCATCTTAAATACAAAATTAACCACCTACTCTACCTATTTTCTCTAATTTCTTATAAAAATGACATTGGTCAATATCCATCTCTCCCGACATCTATATCTTTGTCTTTACCTTAACTTTAGAGATACAAAACTTGATTTCTTATTTATTTTCAGTATTCATCAATTATTTTCATATTTGTACAATATCAATAATTAAACTCACATGAATATCGAAATAAGAATCCTTTTTTTCTTCTTCATATTATACAAGAATGATATGATAAATACTTTCAGCGGGACATGTGAACTCATATCTACAGTATAATATTGTTTCTCTCCAAAATGTCAATTCATACATTTTCATTCTCCCTCTTCTAGACCACTTTACCAAGCACCACTTATTGTAATTGACTTGATTTAATAACTTATAGTACAAACACTCAAATCTCATTTATGAGCTTATTATATCTTTACACATTATTTTTGTTATAATGTGATTCATGAACATATAAAATCTTTAGAAAAGATTATCTAGTAAGGGAGATGTTTAGGATAGACTTTTATGATGGATTATTTAATTGGGAAGATTGAGAAATGTGGGAGTGAGGACAATGAGAAAGAATGTGGGATCATTATAGTGGGAAAAGTGATGGTACAAAGGTAGTTATTAGCTTTGATGTTAAAACCCATAATTTATTTATTGATTGTTGCTTAAAAAAGAAGAAGGGATGATATTAGTAGTTAGAAAAGCTTTTTGGCAAGGTGTTGAGTGGGAGGATATTGATTGGTCAATTTAGTTTACCCGTCCAAAGAACCCCGCGTTCAATCCGCTAAAATTAAAGAAAGTGACATTTTGGATTAACACGTGGCAGTTTAATTTAGAGCTTAACCTAAATCTAGTCACATCATATGTCCAACACGCTTGTCCCCTTACCTTGTCAGCAGCATCTTCTATTTATACTTTACATCCGGTTTTTTTTTTTTTTTTTCTCTGATTCGATTTTTTTTTTTTCCAACACAAATGATCTAAAACCCAAAATTATTGTTTATCTAATTTATAGACATCTTAAATTCTCATATAACACTTTATGATCATATTTGTCATGTGTATTTATTTTGTGATACCGCGTTTTATTCGAAATTACTCTCACCTTTTGGTGCATAACATGTGCACTGAATTTATGCTAGGAAAATGAGGACTAATAATTGAAACCTTAATTAATGTCTTTATTTTTATTTTTTTGGGCCCAGACAAGATCTTCTGGTTTTAATTTGTTTATTAATTTGTGTACATTATGTTTATTATAATCTGTCACAATATTATATGTGCATGATATATGATGATGAAATAAAAAAATAAAATTGGAATATAATTAAAAAAAAAAAAAAGTAAAGGTGGCTGTATGCGATGAGGGTGTCAACCTAACTAAAAACTATATG
The DNA here is from genome assembly GCA_005771605.1 of Scutellaria baicalensis. Lineage (NCBI taxonomy): Eukaryota > Viridiplantae > Streptophyta > Magnoliopsida > Lamiales > Lamiaceae > Scutellaria > Scutellaria baicalensis. The sequence continues at coordinate 6,275,832 of CM016727.1, read as the reverse complement.
AAATTGGATTATGGAAATCCAATTTAATTAGTTTTTAATAGAAATTTAATAAGCAATATGATTATATATATATATATATATTTCTTGTGGCCCTGTATTAGAAGGGCTGGCTAAGCTGTTGTCATCAACTTTATCATAAACACAACACATCACATGAAGGTTTGGTGTTTTCTTCGACAAATTTAACAAAGAATGTTCATCCTATTTCTTTATCATCATTTCTCTCTCTTTTTTAATTAGTTCGAACCTTTTTATGTTATGAAAATTGGAGAGAGAGAAAAAAAAGATCGAATTAATTCTCAATTTCGTCTCATATAGGAATAGGTCAACAATCCTTCTAACATTACTTCGCACTTCATTATGTCATTTGTATCAAGATATTCTCTTTTTACCAAATTAGCTAGTGTTCTTTTTCTCTATTTTTTTTTAAACATTAATATTGTTGCTACCATCATTATTCCTTCTAGATCAAAATTATTGTCTTTTTTTTCCTTCCCTTTTTGTATAATTAAGCAGCAAATCTTTTAGTTGTTCAAATCTCTCTCTCTCTCTCTCTCTCTCTCTCTCTCTCTCTCTCTCTCTCTCTCTCTCTCTCTCTCTCTCTGCCAAAGATTTCTAGAACAATTACTTTAACTATGCATGATTAAGGAATATTTAACCTCAAAATCGTGGATTAATTAACAAATCATGTCTTTACCTGAAATATATGTCGACTAATTTTTGTTAGCACTAGTGCTAGATTTTGAGTGGATTTAGAGTTCATTAATCATTTCAAAGTTATCGCTCTTTATTGATGCATGTATATATATTTATAAATAGATTGGTGCTTTTAAATTTGATCTTATTCCATATACACATACTTTGCATCCAAATAGAGAAGTACTATATATATGATTAGGTGGAATAAGAAAATTAATGTTATAGATAGAAGATTAGATTCATGCACGACCCATTATATATATACTCCTAACCTCCACTCGCACTTATCTCTGAAATATTACCAGTGGACCACTGAATATTGATATCATATGCACATGATACTATACCTAATTATAATTAACCATCATGTTTAAATACACAAATAGTAGTGAAGAACTTAACATCACAAACAGATTATATATATATGATGAGATATTGATTAAGTACCTAGCTCATGATCACTAAGACACATTTCCCAATTGCAAAAACCTTGTATAAACATCATGAATATCAAAATAATTATTGGATACTCGATTTTGATTTAGTATCCGCTACCTGGATATATATATATATATATATATTATTCAATTATATCGAGTTAGGCTTATGCAGTATATTTAGGTAGGTTGAGTATATTTAATGAAATAATTGATTAATTAATCATTGGCAATGACAATCAAATTTTAACTTATATTCCTTAAATATCTCACATGCCGTGTCCATGTTGCATAAGCATGTTACCATATGCATAACCATCACTATTTCCTTTATCAATAAATATGATGATCATGTACAAGTTGATATATGGTCAACCTGGTTTTCTTGCAACTAGCTTGTTATACAAATCTTTCTTATTTATATGTTTTTGTTTTTTCAATGAAACACGCATGTAATTTTTAAATTTTCTAATTTCGTTTATAAATAAAATTGGTCATGTGGATCGATGATTGGGTGCATTTAATGCAACATGAAATAAAACCACAATTTTGTGTTTTATTATATATATATATATATATATATATATATATATATATGTTCCAAAAAGTACTTGTTGAAAGCATCATCTTTGAAGGCCCACAATACTTAATCACAGTTTTTTTCTTAATTGTCCGAGTTAATTTACTCTAATCAATGTACTTTAATCTTGGTACATGTAAAGTAACGTGGTTTTCATTGAGTAATGTTTCGAGAATCGTTTGAATGTGGAATGGTAATTAAATTTGACTTTAACAAAAAAATCAAAGGAGATTTGGGCGGTGATGTCTATGTACGTAATTCATGCATAATATTCACACATGGCGATATAGGTTCTGAAAAAAAAAAACAAAAGAAGACCTAAAAATGCAATTGAAATAAATCAAAGAATAAAGTTAAAGCAGTTTGGCCTTATATATGTTTCAAACAGTTGACGATAATATATATATATATATATATATATATATATATACACACACATATAGTGATAAACGTTATTAATGCACACAAGAAAATGTCGTTTTATTTGACAATGAATTTTCCTACTGCCTTTTCTTTTTCTGTTGCCGAAATAATTATTGTCATGATGTATTCCTTATGTCCAATGTTCCATGTTCTAGACTAATCAAAATCACAAAAAAAAGGATATTGCTTATACAAACAGGTTTTATCATGTTTTTTGTACAGGACATTTATTTAATTAGTGTTAGCATTAATTACATCTATTAAATAAAGACATTTTATATACATTTTAAATGTTTGATATACAATGATTTTGATATTAAATGATTTGAAAATTCAACTAATGTTGAACAAGGAAGAATGAACCTAGGAGTCGGTAATTGATGAATTATTTAACCTACATTAACTGAAAAACTAACAACTGCAAGACAAAATTAAGCAACCCCTCAACAGATATATATATATATATTAGATTAACTAATTAATTGTCATGTCTATAGAAAGGTATGCTACGAGCTTCGAGATAAACAGTGGGCACAATTTCTTGGCCTCCTATGTTTTCTACTTGGGATCATCATTCAATTATTCATGCATTTCAAGAAACATATATATAAATGCACATCTTTCATGTCATGAATTGCAAAAACTTTGAATAAGTAGATCAGTTGGATCGACCATTAGTCATAATGCTCATTGTCATTGCTCATTCATGTCGAACGCATACACGAATAAAGATATATATACAGGTATAAAAATAAGAGGGAGGGCATTGATGATCTAGTGACCACAATTAGAAAAGGACAGTTGTATAATATTGAATTTATCTAAAAATGGTAGCTAGGATAGGTGAATATGATGCATGACATGTTATATATACAAGCATGGATTGGGCCATGTGGGAGAGAGTACTATCTGTGAAGGTGCACATGGAAGCAGAGCAGCAGGAAATGTGATATTTGGGCATCAAAGGCCTCTTTGTGGGGACTCAACAGTTGAATAAAGACAATGCTTAAGACAAGAACATCTGATATATATATATATATATATATATATATATGATGAACAAATTCCTCTTTTTTTTTTTATAAATAATATTGATTAACTTTGGACCCATCTTCAATTAATTGTATTGGTCATGATATGACAATTCTTCTCGATCATATTGTTGGTGTGAAATAAATGAAACCCTAGCCAAAATTCACACAAAACCGTCCTCTATATATCTCTTTCTACATTAATATAGTGATTAATGCTGTGATCAAATACATATAGTTTAATTTGATTCATGTTGGGTGGCTGTGGTTGGGATGAGAAAATGTATCAAAAACGATTTGGAATGTTTGGTTGCATGATTTTGCAAGTCTTTAATTAAATTGGAGTTTTGGAAGGTAATTGATTAAGGGGAATGATGTTTGAAGGAAGTCAAATAGCAGCCCAACTAATTACTTCAATCCCGAAATAGCAATATTAGAAACGTCTCTCCAAAAACAATTTAATTTGGAATTAAACAGAAAGTAATACTCGATCTTTACGGGAATAGAATCGTGTTAGTGTTGAATTTAAAGACGATATATGACGTCACTACTTACGATACCAGCAACGTAATTTTTTTGGTCGGCTCTTTCAAGTCTAAATCTTATTTAATTTAGTTGATTAATTTTATTTAATTACGATATGAAATATTTTTTATTTCTAAACTACCTAAAAATATTAAAAAAGAGTATTCGTTTGTTTTGATTTTAGCCTCATGAGGCAAGAATTAAGATAAAGATATTCCACAGATCACATTAATTTGTGAGATAAAGTTTCATCGAATTAATTTGAAATTAATATTTTTTACATTCAAAAGTCAAAAGCTTTTAATTAATTGATCGATTTATATATATATATATACATATATATAAAGGATCAATGGATCAATAGTCACCATCTTGATACGTGAAATAGTTGTAGTGGATTTAAACAAGTCGTTTTTAGGATAAGTCGAATTGAGTAATTACTTGCCGTTAATCAACACTTAATTATATGTAATTTAATTTCTAGAACAATCCTCTATTTTCCCAGGCCTTGACCTAATTAATTAAGAGATAAGTATGATTTATTCACCATCATATATATATTATCGCAACACTTCAATATATAAAATAGGAGCTAGGCACAACAATTTTAACATTGATCACGACCTAGCCTATATGAAATCCAATTGACTACAAATGCAATGAGAAAGTTCACGTAAAGATAGAATTATCTTTGATTAGGAACTAATCATGAAACCCATTAATATAATAACTAATTTAATGAACATAATTAGTAGTATGAACGCATGACTTATAAGGATAATTAATAAATATGCACACAACATTACACTTATTCATCGATCTATACACATATATGTGGTCCTCTCCAACATGTTCAAACAGAAATGATGATCCCAAAAATATCTAGACGACGACTCTGATTAATTCTTGCAATATAATTATAAAAACTTAGTGCTTAATTAAATCATGAAAGAATAAGATAGAGTACTTTAGAGTTAAGTCAACAGTTAACTTTCTAAAAGTAGTAATAGTTTAGTGAAAATGGAGGTAGATTTTTGTGAAGAAGCAAAGTCGTGGGATGACACATCCAAGTCTAATGAGGCCCCCCTCTACAAAAGTAGCAGCACCAAAATATCTGCAATTGCATAAGTGCAAATTATATATAGTACTTTTTAATATTCATAATTCACGGTTTTAAATTTGGTCAATTGCCCCAAAAATAAAATTAAATTTTGTACTTTGATTGAATATATTACATTCTGATATTGCTTTAGGTAATTTTTGGATGGGATTATGATGATTTAGGTTTTTGGAGTTTGGTTTTTTCGACAGTGATGGTAGACACACCACGTAATTACAAGAGATAATTTTGACTTGAATCTTTGTGTGCAACAAGGATTGAAATCGAGAACTATAAACCTAATATCAAAGATACGAATATTTTCAATAATTATATTGGAAAGTTACCACGTGGATTAATAAAGTGAAAAGAAATTAAAAAAAAAGTGTGCATCAAGTTGTAATTTTTATTTAATGTCATCAAATTATAAAAGTGATCAAAGTCGGGCATCTTTTTTACAATTAACCCTTAAAATTATTATTTTGTAGGTAAGATAAATACAAACACTCAAATTAGAAGCATACATTAATGGAATGCAGATTATATTTTGACTTCATCAAAATATGAAGTAATTCATGAAATCATTTTAAATCACATCAATAATTAGTTTTGAATGGATAAGGATTAATAATACAAATTACAAAAGATATGACAACAAAAAAGTGTAGATAAATATTAAAAACCGACATAAATGGTAATTAATAGTGCTTCTGTCAATTACAAGACAACACATTTTTACTATTTGCAGATAAAGATATGTCGATAATGTACATAGTTTCTATTATTTGGTGATTCACTCCCAATTAGAAGACATCACTAATTTCCAAGATTAGAAACCCTAAAGTCATAGGAACCCTTTTTTTGGAGAGATCAAAAGGGCTAGGTTTGTACAAGTGTTTGATCAACTCATCGACAAGTTTTCTTCATCATCTGGCTTATTCTGAATATTATTGAACTTTCTGTCTCTATGTGTTTGTAAGTGTACACACATATATATGTTTTAACATCACACATAAAATTAGGTCTATTTCACACCAATAGCAAAGTGTAGCTTAAATTTTCTTGCGATAAAAAGACATGAATTGCACCAACATTCTACGATGCCATCCATTGCAAATGGGCCATTGTTAGAAATTGGACAAATTGCTTTTTATTGTACATAAACTTGCCACGTATACCATAGATTAACTTACTATCTAAAGAAAAGGGTAAAAAATAGTAATAATAATGCATGCACAAGGCAAATTGATTGGGGGTTTCTTTAAAAAAGATCCCAAAAAAAAAAAAAAAGGAACTCATGATTTATTACGTGGTGACACCATATATTTGGAAAAAGCCACTTGGAACTCCACTAGTTATGTACCTATTTCCACTTCCACCAATAATTCAAGTGCTTTAGATTGGGAATTTGTTGATAGGGGTCCTCATTCATTGAAACCCTCCCAACAAATATTAACTTAGAATTAAAAATAAATTAATTCTTTTCGGATAATTTTCCAAATTATTGGGTTATATATGATCGATGTTGTGGGATTATCAAAATAACACGTGTGCTGCAACTAAGGATAAAAATATTCCAATATATCCCCAATATTTTCGTTTTTTTCATGTGACCGAAACAAAAACAGGCTATAACGATATATCACCGATATTTTCATTTTTTGATTAAAAAATAATGAAATATCAATAATTATTGGCTAAATATGCATATCAATTTTGATATCAGTGGTTTCAGGTAAAAATTATAGGAAAGTTCGTGAATATCAAGAAAATATCGGTAAATATCTGTGGAATATCTGTAACTATTGAAAAATATTGAAAAATATCAGGAATATATTGGTAAATATCGGTAAATATAGGAAAATATCGATAAATATCGGAAAATATAGGGAAAATATCAATATATATCGGGAATATATTGGTAAATGTAAGGAAAATATCAAAAAATATAGGGAAAATATCGGTATATATCAGTAAATATTAGGAAAATATCGGTAAATATAGGGAAAATATATGTACCCATATTTCCACCGAAATCGATATATCATCGATATATCCATAAAATCAAGGTACCCATATATCTAGCGAAACCGATATTTCCATCCTTGGCTGCAATAACAATAAAAAAAATTAGCTAGACAAATTAAAATGAAAAAATTACACTAATATAATTACTAATTAAAACGCTATTAACCTCGAAACACTTAGAGGATGTTTGGCTAAGCTTATAAGCTCCTTAAAAGAGCTTATAAGATATTAAGTGCTTATAAGCTCCTCAAAAGTGTTTGGCTAACTTTTAAAAATAAGATCTTATTTTATGAGCTTATAAGATGTAAGGAGCTTATAAGCTATTTTTTGAAAAGTTGGGAAATCCCAACTTATTTCTAAAATAAGAGTTTATTTTTCAAAACACCTTCCAATTTAATCATTGAAATTACACAAATGCCCTTACTAACAACTTATAAGCTCCACCATCTTATTTACCCAAACATTTCAACAACTTATATTAAACTTAAATTAAACATCTTATAAGCTCTAAAAACATCTTATAAGATATGATAGCTTATAAACTCTAAAAATAAGCTTAGCCAAACACCCCCTAAATTTAAGCTTCACATGTGTATAATGGATAAAGAATCATCCCATTATAGATACATTGATGATTAGACACATAACTATGTGAATACATGCTCACTATATCATAGTGCTCATGGCTCATGCCTCTAGCTAGCTATTTGGTTCATTAATGGGTTTGCCGTCGTGACGACATATATATATATATTAATTAATTATTTTAGGGGTATATAATTAATCATTTTAATTTAAAAAAATTAAAAATCTATTTCTTCATTCAAAATTAATAATAAATATAAATTGAAATGTCATAAAATCAATCGGCACAAAATAAGCCAGTAATCCATTTTTATTCACTCGTATCATATACAAAACAGTAAGTTTATATAGAGATGTATATCCTGATAAAGTTAAAATTCTTAAATTTTATATATTAGGATAACACTAAGTAAAATTATTAAAAGTGATATATACAATAGGAAACAAAATTTTAGCTTAAAAGATAAATATTCCTTTTCGAATGTGTCTAAAAATAATAATTGAAATTTAGGGATGTTTGACTAAGCTTATTTTTAGAGCTTATAAGTTATCATATCTTATAAGCTGTTTTTGGAGCTTATAAGATGTTTAATTTAAGTTTAATATAAGTTGTTGAAGTGTTTGGGTAAATAAGATAGTGGAGCTTATAAGTTGTTAGTAATGACATTTGTGTAATTTCAATGATTAAATTTGAAGGCGTTTTAAAAAAGACAAAAACTTATATACCCTGGGGCACGGATTTAGATGTTATATACATGTTCTTCAGGTGTTATATATATATATATATATATATATATTCTATAGGTGTTATGTTTCTTGGTGTTTAAATATATTTTACAGGTATCATATGTATATAAGAGTATATATGTGATACCTAAAGAGTATATATATATTACATGTAGAGTATATATTTAACATCATATGATGATTAATTTGGGGTCACCGTGCCCCAGGGTCACCGTGCCCCAGCGGCACACAAGTGTCACTCTTTAAAAAATAAGATCTTATTTTAGAAATAAGTTGGGATTTCCCAACTTTTCAAAAAATAATTTATAAGCTTCTTACATCTTATAAGCTCATAAAATAAGGTCTTATTTTTAAAAGTTAGTCAAACACTTTTAAGAAGCTTATAAACACTTAACATTTTATAAGCTCTTTTAAGGAGCTTATAAGTTTAACCAAACACCCTCTAAAGTCAAAATACCCCGAGAAGATAAACTTTGATGTTGAACTCACGAGTTGATGTTGAACTCACGAGTTTATATAAAAGCATTAACTCTCACCGTCTTTCCCTTACGGGCCTGAATTGGGCCCGATTCAAACAGGTCTTCCCATTGTCGGACTTTTGTCTGAGGGCCCACCTAACTTTCTTTGACCCAACACTTGTTGGACTAGAGCTAACTCTCTTTAAGTTTTTCTGTTTTCCCTTTTTTTTTCTTTTTTTCTCTTAAGTTGACTTATAATTAATATTACCCACCAAATATAATAAATATAATAATTAAAAATAAAAAGCGCTTAAAGCATCATAATTATACCTAAGAAAAATAATAAATACTTGCCACGTCAGGGCTCTGACCTTCTATCCTCTTACTTAGAAAAAAAAACAGTAATGGTGCTTGATTGGGATAAAAAGGGAACAACAATAAGAAGCATAATGGGGGTTCAATAATAGGTATATTTTCAACCTTTTCCACTATTTTCGTAAATTAATGGGGCTTTTTCTTTGAGATTATGGCAATAATCGATTTAGGATTAGAAGGATGTTGTTAAAGTTATCTTAGACTTTAATTATGCAACCTTATAATATTCTGTTGTGCCATTTTAGTTGAGGATTAAAAAAGTCAAGGCATTTGCAAGATCTGTGCATTACTACATCAAAAGAAGTCCAATTCTCAATCATGAGGATAAGGTTGATGTTTTTAGTTAGAAATATTATTCTTGTAATATTATAGTGCTGCCCTTATTTAACATGGGAAAATGGTTTGGTTTTGTTTGGTACTCCAACTTTTCGGAAATGTTACAATGCTTTTGAGTGATTGATTACATAATTTCATAAAAACATGAATCAAAACAAAATGAAAATTAACTTGAATTCAATGCTAAAAGTTAAGATAAGAGCAAACTCATGGTTAGCGAGATGTTCTGTTATATTTAGTGTTACATCTCCTATTCCAAATCAATCACCACACGTCAATTGTATTCAATGACATTACTAATTAATATGGGGCGTGTATTAAATGTTATGTAATATCAAATGTAATAGAAGATTCAGACTCTGATAATCATAGTCTAATGAGTTTTTCGTGGGAAATAAAAGAGCTCTATTGGAATTTGGGAATAGATCTTGCTAGCTCTTTTGTTCCTCTTCTTCAAGCCCAACTAAACTTATAAACCCAATTCGGATCCTACAACTGAAATATCATATATAACAATCTATCAACATATATTATGGAAATATGACAAGTATAAACTCAAGAAGACTTATCATTTTGTATCCCCAAATCTCCATTTCAGCTCTCCAATCTCAATTTCTCTCAACATTTGACATTAAAGAGTAGTGTGAATTGGATAGATACCTTGACACTTGGAAACTTTTTAGTGTGGTGATTGACTACTTGGTTTGAAAATGAAAGTTTGAGCAACATTTTGGTGATTAGTCTGTTGAATGATGACATTATGACACGGGACAATATATATATTCGTAGAAGACTAACGCTCTTTGTGCAGAAAGGAAAACCAATTTTAAAAGTGAAATATCCAAAGTGTGATTACCACAATAAAAATGTTGTATTTAAAGTCCAAAACCCTAAAAAAAATATAATAAAAGCAAAAATAGAAGATATTAATTTAAATAGAAGAAGAGTCCAATGAGCTGCCAAACTCCAAAAGCTAAGCCCATTTCGATTTCTACTCCCTTCTATATGATTATCTACTGTTAAAATACTGTTTGCAAGCTGTTTCACATCACCTTATATAGTTATACTATGTACATGTGGTAAGCGTTTAGAAGAAATGAAATTTTTATTTGATTCTTCAATTACTTAATTGAATGTAGTTTAATCATAAATTTCACTTTTCAAAATGATTTTATATTTGAAATTACTTCAAATAAGGTTGAGAATTTCAAATTCTCACTTTATGCAAGTGTTAAGTGGCAAAAAGTTAGCTGACATTATGTAGAAAGTATTCTTACTTATAATAAACACCTTAAATCATTATTGATGGCAAAAGTTATTGTCACGATATATTAACATTTAGTGATAATGTTGTCAATATCATTAAAATTCGTTTTATTAGATGTATTTGCATTTTTGTGTTATTATAGCTATACCCGAAGACCAAGACTTTATGATAGAGACATCTATTAGAAGCCGACGCGTAAATTAAGAAAAATCATCCACCTAACTGCCGTTGCTTTTATGATAAGATTATTACATTAAAACTCGTACCAATCAATATAAAAGTTATAGTAATATGCCCTTTTCATTTGTCATTTTCTATTTCTACGAAATCTAAGGATCCAAATCCAACGGCTCAACGCCCAAAAACGGCGTAACTGTGCTTCATCAAAAATAAGAATCTTCTTAGCAAAGAGCTAATTAGGCCATGATTAAAACGTGATCAAATTGGCCACTCAACCACTCATATATCGACACGTTATTCAAGAAAAGCAGCTTTCCAAAATCTCTTCAAACCGACCGCACTTATTTCTGTTCCCCCCTTTTCTAAGCTTCCAGATTACGTTCCTATAATCATCTATCTTAATCCAATTTACTTCAGGGTTTTTTTACGCTATGAGTCGGGTTTGAATGAGATTGAGATCTTCTATTACATTTGGTGTTACATTTTTTATTTCAAATTAATCACCATACACTAGGTGTATTTAATGACATCATTAATTAATATGTGACATGTATTAAATGTTATGTAACACGAGATGTTACACTAAATGTAATAGAAGATCCAGACTCGTTTGAACGTGAGTTACACAAGTTTTCTGATCTTTATTGTTTCTTTTCCTTTCTCTCCTATAAAATATCATCTTCTTACATTGGGGTTTTTTTTTTTTTTTTTGAAACATACATTACGGTTTTCCATGTAATTAATATTGTGGTTTTTTTATATTTTGGCTTGAAAAGAATTGAGAAAATGTACCAAAATACCATATTCAATATAAGAAAGGAAAATTTTAGCATGTACTATAATTATTATATAAAAATGTCATGTACTATAACTTAATGCACCAAAATACCACATTTTGACCAATTCAAACTTTCAATGATTGGGACAATGATTGAGACATCAAATACTCCCTCCATCCCTACTAACTTTGCCTACTTTCCGTTTTTGTTTGTCCCAACTTATTTTGTCAGCCAAAAAATGGCAAAGAAAAATTTAATCTCTTACCCCTCCATTTCTTTCATTTTACTTACTTTGCACTCAAAATCACACATTAATTGCAAAACTGTCACTCAAAAACATTAAAATAACATATCACATCAAAGTCAACAGTTTTTTCTTAGGATCTGTGCCGGTCAACCTAGGCAAAGTTAGCCAGGACGGAGGGAGTATGTCATAAATTAGTAATTTACATTTAATTATTTATTAAATAGGATTCTGCTTTAATTAAAAAGTTTAATTTAATATTTTCGAAGAACTTAACATATAATAAAATTTTCGAATAACCCAAAAAAATAGGGTTATTCGAACAATAATTATATGAATTTTCAAATAACCCAAAAAAATAGGGTTATTCGAACAATAATATTATTCGAATAACCCTATTTTTTTGTTATTCAAAATTTATATTATATATTCGAGGAACCTAGAAAAAATAGGGTTATTCGAACAATAATCGTATTTTTTAGGGTTCCTCGAACATATATATAATATAATTTTTTAATAACCCTATATTGTTCGAATGACCCTATTTTTTAGGGTTCCTCGAACATATCATAAAATTTTCGAGGAACCCCAAAAATTAGGGTTCCCCGAAGAATAAACCCTAAATCCAAAATTTTCAAGGAACCCTAGGGTTCCCCAAAGAATAAATCCAACTTCCAAAATGTTCGAGGAACCCTAAAAAATATGGTTCCCCAAACAATTGTTATAATGCTGCAAAATGTAATAATTTGGGGAAATAAATCCAACTGTGTCTCGGGGAACAATTGTTCCAAAATGTTCGGGGAATAATTGTTATAATGCTGCAATTGTTCAATGTTATAATTCGGGGATTTATTCGAGGATGTAACAAAGGTTGCAAAATGTAATAATTCGGGGATTTGTTCCCCGAACATAATTATTGCTCAAATTATTTATTTCAGTGTAATAATTGCTCAAATTATTTATTCACTACTGACACATGTCATAATGTGTCATACATGTCATAAAATGTGATATTTTGATATAGAGTCCGTAGCCCAAATTACCCATTTTCATATAAGGGAGCACAATTTTACCCACCATTATAATATTTTTACCCACTATACCCATAAATTTAAAATATTGTCCCCAAATACCCATTTTCATATATACTGCCTGCTCTGACTTTGATCAGAATTTCAGTGTCAGAATTCGAGTACTAAATCATCTATATTATAATATATATTAATTGATTCGAATAACTTAAAATATACATATATATATAATATATATTTATTGATTCCAATAATCAACGAATATGACGAAAAAAAAACATAATATAATAACTAATTAACTAAATAAATTTAACGAATTAACAAAGTTAAAAAAGCATGCTCAATTAATTAATGAAGTAACAAAATAGATTTTAAAATATTTGAAGAATTAAGGAAAGTAAAAAAATGATTAATTTCAAAAAAGTTTACATATTAATTAAAAAAAGTTTTAAGACTTAACCAAATAATTAAATAAAATAAATGCAACAACTTAAGCGAAAAAAAAAAACAATAAATAGCATAATTTAAAAGAAATTAATATTTAGGTAACCTGCCACACCCACCCACCATTTAATTCTAGGGTTAACGAATCAAACCCTTTCTCCTTCTCCTCTTTCTCTTTTCCTTTTCTTGCTCCTCTTTCTCTTTTCCTTTTCTTCCTCCAGCGGCGCCCACTTCTCCAAAAAGCTTTCTCTTCCCCTTTCAATGGCCGATGAACAGGTTAGTAGTTAGTTGTTTGATTTTAGTTAGTTGTTGGTTTATGTTATTGTTTGATTTTATTATTTAGTATGATTGTTTGATTCATTGTTTGGTAGAAAATAGAATAAGAATTATTTGAAAATAGAATAGGAATTATTACAAAAAAAAAAAGTGAAATTTTCGTAATGCCGTAAATTAAGGGGTTAACGAATGAATTTAGTGAAAAAAATCAATCGCTTTCGTTAACCCCACAAATTTAAGGGTTAACGAATTTCAGAAAATTTCTAAAATTCGTTAACCCTTAAATTTGTGGGGTTAACGAAACTACATGATATTTGGTTAAAACTTCGTTAACCCCTTAAAATTTTGGGGTTAACGAAACTCCTCCATATTTGCTTAAAATTTCGTTAACCCCTTAAAATTGTGGGGTTAACGAAACTCCTCCATATTTGCTTAAAAATTCGTTAACCCCTTAAAATTGTGGGGTTAACGAAACTCCTCCATATTTGCTTAAAAATTCGTTAACCCCTTAAAATTGTGGGGTTAACGAATTTTTTCCATTTTTGCTTAAAATTTCGTTAACCCCTTAAAATTGTGGGGTTAACGAATGTTTTCCATTTTTTCTATTAATTCGTTAACCCCACTAATTTTAGGGGTTAACGAATTTTTTCCATTTTTTCTTTTAATTCGTTAACCCCTTAATATTCGAAGCTTTTTGTTAACCCCTTAATATTCGAAGCTTTTTGTTTCGTTAATTAGTATTAACTCTACTTTTTAAGTAGTTAATTAGTTTATTAATTTTGTAATTGTTAAGGCCTACTTTTAAAGTAGTTAGTTTATGAATTAGTTAATCCCTACTTTTAATTAGTTAGTTTATGAATTAGTTAATCCCTACTTTTAATTAGTTTATTAAGCTAATTTGTTAATGAGTTTTCTTGTTGATTAATTTTTAAATTTGTTAATTAATGAAGCCCTATTTTGAAATATACAGATTGAGTACGTTCGTGAGGCATGCCAGCGAACCATCGCATATATAAATGGATATGTTCGCCTTGCGGTATTTGATGAGGTCAAGGCGCAGCTCCGATCTATGGGTCGTCCCATTCTCCAGGACTTTTGCCTGAACACGAGTTTCGGCCATTTCCTACAGTGGAAGACGGAGAGAGAGTCTTGCAAGGCTTTCTTACACGTCCTCATGTCATATGAGGTGCATGGTGATATTGTACCTGCAGACGAGAGGTGGTTCCGTGTAGGGCAGGAAAGTAGAATTTGTCGCTTCGGTAAGCGCGAGTTTGCCCTAGTGACGGGGTTGAAGTTCGGCAACTCGACCTTCAATCCGGCTGCAGTTCACACCCCACCTGACGGAGCAGTGTACTGGAGGGTGCACGCCGATTCATCTCGGGTCACAGTGTCTGAACTCCGTTCTCGATTCACAGTGTCTGAACTCCGTTCTCGATTCACAGCCGGCGAGTTTGCTGATAGTGCGAAGGACACTATCAAGATTGCGAAGATTTTGATCCTCTACCTCATTCTGCTCGGGGTGGACGCCGGCAAGACAACTGTTGACAGATGGGTTTGGACTTTGGTAAAGGATGATGCCTTATGGGAGAGCTTTCCATGGGGAAAGTACAGCTTCATCACCCTGCTCAAGTACATTGATAAGTTACCGACTGAAATTCCTGAACGGTCCTACATACCGCATTACCATTTCTATGGTTTTTCGACAGCCCTCCTGGTATGTCCCTACAATATAGTTTTTCGAAATTTCATTAAAGTATGTTTAGGTTTTTTTAATGTTTTTAGTGCTAAAATAATTTCTGAATCTGGCCTTTTCAGATATGGGCTTTTGAGACGATCCCCATTACCGCTCAGTTTGCCGGGTATAGATTGGACTACCCCCTCGTGATGCCCCGTTGTATGAAATGGAGCTTGAAGAAATCGGAGTCGGATGTTTCACAAGTGCTCGCGGGTGAGGTATTTACTATATATTTATTTAACACCGTAAGTTTCCACTTATTGTCATCCTTTATTCTTGACTTCTACAATTTTGTTACAGGTCGAGTGTTACACAACACTAACACCTACAGACGACGAATTGCTTCAGCCGTACTGGCAGGATATCAATGACGACATCCTGATGGGGGTCTAACTCCCTATGAGAGGACGTGGATGTGGTCGTGGTGCTCCTACTCGTTTGAGAGGATGTGGACGTGGTCATGGTGCTACTACTCCTGATCCTTCGAGACCTTTTGCACCCATTGGAGATCCTGCTGAGGCCGGTCCGTCGAGGCCACGTGCGGTCCAAGGAGAGCGACGCAGGACCACAGTTCCCATTCCCCCGGTGCGTGAGGACGATGATGATGCGTCATCCCAGCACCCGTCCTATCATGAAGCACCGATACCTGCATCGCCATTAGCCCAGAGGTTCCCTCACTCGGAGTCTCACTTCGATGAGCAAGATCCGAGGCCGAGATCGGAGACCAGTGACGAGCTGTACAATCGCTTGACGGACTGGATGGGATCTCGATTCGATGGTCTTCAGCAGCAGGTCACCCATCAGGTCACAGATTGGATGGGAGCTCGATTCGATGACCTCCAGCAGCAGGTCACCCATCAGGTCACTGATTGGATGGGTTCTCAATTAGACGGTCTTAGGGAGCACGTCACCCAGCAGGTCACTGATGGGTTGGGACCTCGATTCGACGCTCTCCAACAGCACGTCACTGATGAAGGAAAGCGTCTGGAGGGTCTGATGCCGAAGATGATCGAGGAGCAGATCAAGGTGTATTTCACCTCGGTCTATACTGCACCCACCTCTTTCGAGACACCAGCTGCACAGAGCCGTGGTAGGGTGGCACCAGAGTCCGGTCCCTCTGTTGTCCCGTACGATTTAACTATCATCACACCTCAGGGTATCCCAGATACTGAAGGTGTTGGAGCTATAGCGCGACGTAGAGCTCCATCTGCTAATGTGCGCAGTCCATTTTTGGTTGAGGAGGCCACTAGGAAGAACAACATCAAGTGGAAGGAGTTCAAAGCCTACTTCTTGGCTGACGAGGACAAAGTGAGCGGGTAAGAAACTAATCCTCTTTCTACAGTACCAAAGTTTGTTTTCTTTCTATCTATTAAAATTATCAATTGTAATCTTTACAGGCGGAATGTCGGTGCTGGAGCGCCAGTGGGGCCAAGTTGGTTTAGAAACTTCATTGGTCCAAAGTACGAGTTGGAGTCAGAGGTAACTTCTTTCGAATTAAACTATTCATTTTGTGGATACTTCATTTGTAATTGATTCAATTCGTTTTTTGTTTGTTACAGCATATTGATGCATACTTGGGCGTACTAAAGAGCCGTCCAGAAGTTGCTGAAGTACAAATCAGTCGTCAGCTTATCGGGAGGACTCAGATTGTCGATAGCCAGCTGTTTGTGAGTTCTGATTATTCGTTTTAGTGTAATCTCGGTTTTTTTTTTGTAAAATTTTGTTGCCGGTGTTTATGAACTTCAATGTAGGAAATATGTGAAGAAATTTGGCGGGAAAAGCATGCTGGTGAATCCGACGAGGTCAAATACAAGCAGGGGATCCGAGAGACGTTTACTGAGCAAGAACTAGAGCGATGTGCTGCTTATGTCCGTGGTTTGAGACCGAAGTGGAACTTCATCACCCCGTGGTGGGATGGCATACAACAAATAAGAGTTCAAATATTTGTGGATTTTTTTTATTTAGTTTCGATTATGTTCATCGTTCTAATAATCCGCACCTGTTGAATTTCAGATCTGGACGGTCATGAACCTAGACGGTCACTGGGTCGCTTGCTCCATAGACATCGTGAAGCAGCGTCTATGCCTGTGTGACAGTCTTAGGCATAGATACACTACAGATGTTGTCATCAGCCGTTGCAGAGTGACCCTCCCTATCCGCCGTATCTTGCCACGACTGTTAGAGTACTGCGGCTTTCACGAGAAGGCAAAGACACAGGGTCGTGAAGTCCCACAGGGTGTCCCGGAGTTCGATTTGGTCTCATTGGCTCCGGACTTGTGCTACGTGCAGGATGACAGTACGTCATGTGGGCCATGGGCCTTACTGTCAGTGGAGAGTGGGATCACGTGCGAGTATCCGAGGAGGACACTGGCGGAGTGTAAGGGTAATATCAACTTCGTGCGGAGAAAGATGGCCCTAGTTGTATACGAAAACTCCACGGATGCTGAGACAACATCGGACGATTTTTTTGATTATTAGATTATTAGATTATTAGTTTGGTTGATATTGGAACTTCTGTAGTTTTTTTAGTTCATATTGTATATTTGAAATATTTTCTTAGATTATTAGATCGTCAGATTATTAGTTTTTTTTTTCTTATCCAAATGGCCTATTTAAAATGCAACACAAATTTATATTAAAAGAAAAGGGGCTTACATACACATGATATAGATCATTCAGGTACACGACTCAAATATGTTGGACACTTTCTTTTTGTGTTCTTCTGAGCCACAAATAGAACATTTTTTCTTTTTTCTAGTCATCTTTCCACTTGATCTGGGGTTTTCACCGTCAGGCTCGTCGTTGTGGTACTGCTCAATAGAACATGTACTTCTGTTATGCCCAGGATTACCACAACGAGTACATAACAGGCGATGCACTCTAGAATGTTCACCAGTAGAAGCTATTCGTTTGTCTTTCGGTCGACCGACCTGTTTTGGTTGATCCGGCGGGACACAAACACATCTGCGCGTCTCATCATCTACAACCCACTCAGTGGGGTCGGGCACAGGTACAACTTCACATGCCCACATCGCTCTCAAACTGTGCGTCGTATAATAAGAGGCCACGTGTGAGACAACCGATTCATTAGCGTAACTACAATATGCACAAATATGGTGAGGAATAAAACCATGATTATTATTTATTATAACAAGTAGCTTCGTATTAAGAAGTACCTGATGGCTGCACATGCGTGCGCGCATGGAATCAACTCGATTTGGAAAAACATACAACTACACACACCATCAGTGAAACCTACCAAGAAAATTTGTCGACCATCAGTGACCTTGAATTTGCCTCGTCCCATTCTTTGAACATCCATCGATTGCCCTTGCCGCATGAATTGTTCTAATTTGTCGTGCACGGACTTGGTGAAAGTGGGACCTCTTTCATCAGCTGCCAACCTTCTCTCAGCAAACCATTTTTCAATAACCCTTCGTGCCGCCTCCAAGAAGGAACAAACAGGCAACTTTCTTGCCCACACGAGATGAGCATTCCAAACCTCAGCAGCATTGGAGGTCATGAAGTTGAATCTTCGAACAGGGCATTTCACACGAGCCCACTGAGTAGCTCCAGCCTTTGTCAAACTGTCAATCGCTCCCTTGAAACCACTATCGTTGATCAAAGACATGTACCTATTGATACAAGAAGGATGATAAAAGTTCAAGAGTTTAAACGTGAGGAATATTTAAAACATGAAGTTCGACATACCTATTAAATGTGTGTTCATCGTAACAGTATGCGGCCGTATGGAACAACCCAACCACGTGGGATCCATACTTGGCTAGATTCTGCTGAATATGGAAACAACAAAGGCAATGAAAAGCTTCAGGGTATGCAGCTTGTATTGCATTACTGATGCTAGCGTGTTGATCAGAAACTATAACCAAGCCATCTGTGCAACCGAAGGCCTCACGGACATTACGCAAAAACCATGTCCAAGATTCATCATTCTCGACACTCCCTATCCCAATTGCCAGGGGAAAAATTTGATCGTTTCCATCTTTAGTCATAGCAACGAATCCAATCCCCTTGTACTGCCCCTTCAAATGGCAACCGTCGACCACGATAACAGGTCTGGAATATAACCTAAATCCGGCAATGGATGCACCCAACGCAAAGAACGCATACTTGAATTTCTCATTATTGTGGGTGTCTAATGCGGTATATGTACCCGGATTGCGTTCCTTCAAAACCTGTAAGTAAGCTGGCAACATGTTGAATGACGTCTTCGGATCACCATACGCTTCTCTTATTGCACGACGTTTTGCACTCCTAGCATGCTTGTAGCTCAAATTAAGTCCATGTCTCTCGTTCATCTCTCGCATGATCTCCCTAGGAGTGATATCTGTCCTATCTTTCCGGAGCCTCTGGACAAAATAATCTCCAATCAATGTGAACGGAAGTCTGCGGGGTGCACTAGCATTCAGTTGATATGAACATGTGTGGGGCAGGACAACTTTGGATATTTTCCGAATCCCGTGTTTTTCATGTGCATTGAGAAGAAAATAATCTTTTTGATTGCACTTCACTTGCCATCGGTGTTTGTCAGAGTGGTCCACACGAAATTGGACTTGATTCTCCAGATGATAATACCCTACTAAATTCTTCAACTCAACCTTAGACCCAAATGTCGCTCCTTTTTTCATACCGCTTGGAGCATGCTCAATCTCATCTGCAGTTGGGTCATCAAAATCAGGTATGTCTGGAATGTGCCACTCAGCTCTCATTGTGTCATCGCAGAATTGCTCATATGCAGCTCGTTGCTCCTCATCCAAGTTTGTCTCCACATTTTCATCCAGCACAAAGTCATCTTCTGCATCAATTGGATCTACCAAAATAAATAAATATATATATCAGTGATATGTTAATTGTATACACAAATATTCACATATGATCAGTACGGTAGTACTGGATTACCTGTTCGAGGATCATGGTCTTCCTCATCCCGTCTTTCTTCAAGTGGCGGTTCTTCGGCCTCATTAGTTGGGGCCACATTTTGGTCTAAATAGTTCAACTCATTATGTGGATCACATCTAGAGGAGGCCGGCCAAGGTATACTTGGCTCATTTGAAGATGTTCGAACCAAATTGTCATCTAAACCCCATGCTGAATAAAAATTCTGGTCCTCGTGTAGTCCTAACGGAACATTTGACCAATCCAAATTTTGAGACTCCTCAATCAATGTATCAAAACTTTGAGCAGCAACATGTGTCTCCTCATCTAATGAACATTGTTCTTCATGATAAGAAGAAGAACCACCTGATACTCCTAAATCTATTCGTTTCAACGAAACAAACAGAACTAGTAGTCCATACTCCTGTGAAAAACACTCATGCAAATCAAAATCATTCATGATTTTCTTCTTCTTCAATCTTCCATTCACTTCTACTAGAGAATGGATCAAATACCACCAACTCAAATCAGCAAGCATAATCTCATGTAGCGAACTCAATAAATCTTGATATGAAAATGTTTTGAGATTGATCATTGATTGAATGTCATTCACATACTGCAAACCATGCCAGTAACCTCCATGACATATTGCCACTGAAAAAGTCATCCCTAACCCTGAACAAATATAAAAAAGAAGTAAAATAATTATCAAATATAACTTTATTATGAAAGAAGTAAAATATAGCTTTAAAGAAAATTTTCATGAGTTTCGTTAACCCCTTCAATTGAAGGGGTTAACGAAATTAAAGAAAAATTTCAAAAAAATTTCGTTAACCCCTTAAATTTAAGGGGTTAACGAAATTAAAGAAAAATTTCAGAAAAATTTTCTTTAATTTCGTTAACCCCTGAAATTAAAGGTGTTAACGAAATTTTTTAAAAATTTTCTTTAATTTCGTTAACTTAATTAACTCAGTTTGTTTCTTTAATAATTTTTTTTGTTAATTTTTGGATCATTCTTAGACTGAACTATAATTAAACAAAATCTCAACATTCAAACAATAATCTAACTAAATCAAACAATAATCAAACAAAATAAATTACGGACAACTAACCTTTAACTATAAACAAATTCAACTTTAAACAAATTAAAAATAGTTTATGCAACTATAAACTACTACTAAATGCTTGAAATACTTACTTACCTTGATGAATACTCTAAATTTTGATGAATACTCTAAATTTTTAGAGAACTTCTCAGTGAATATGTGAATGTGAATTTTTTGGAATTAATTCGATTGTAAATTTTGAATATTAAAAGTAAGGTAGATTTTTTCTTCATATCAAATCAAATATTGTCTTATTATTCACATGTGTAAAAATAAAAGTAAAAGCGTGTAAAAAAAGTCAAAAAAAAATTCTTTATCTCTGCAAAGCAAAGTACAAATATGAGCAAAGCAAAGTACAAGTTGAAAGTCAAAAATGGGTATTTGAGGCTATTACTTTATATATATGGGTAGATGGGGATAAAAAAATATATTGATGGGTAGAAAAGTTAACTCCTTATAGATAAATGGGTATTTGGGGATATTTTCTCTTTTGATATATTAAGTTATATAGTATGGTATTTTGGTATATTAATTTATATTGTTTGGTAAAAAATTTCTTTATTATATTGAATGTGGTATTTTGGAGTGGGGACTCAAAAGAATTATATATAGATACACACATATTAAAGATGTACTACTGGGCTTCATATGAAGAAAAGCCCATTCTGCACCAATACCTCTGCATAAAGAACATGGCATCTTTCTCTTTATACTTTTTTTTTTTTCTCTATCAAAGATTCACAACAAATGACTTTTTCATGATTTCTTTTGGACCAAAATGCGCACCTAACTGGGCTTATTGTGTTTATGTTAAGTTTTGTATTAATAAGGCCCAAATTATATTTGTGGATCTGGGCTTTGAAACAGGCCTAGTAGATGTCATCAAAGCCAAACTTTGAATTAAAGGCATGGAAGTGTGTATACCTAAGTACTAATGTAATAGTTATTATCATGTTATAGGAATCAATATACTAATATAGGCAGCAGTTGCAATTATGCGAGCTATTAATAACGCTGATAGCTACGCTTTTTTAGGTTAATAATGTTATCAAATCTTCAAATTTTGTATTTTACATTGTCTACTTGTTTCTTTATTCATCAAATCGATCATCCATTACAATTTAGGCACTTTTGGTTTGAATATTTTTGTAATTGCTTTAGTAGATTCAAGAGCTAGCTTTGTTTGGTTTTATTTTTTTTTATTGTTGTTCTTCCAAACAAAATTTGATATCCCTAATTCAACATGTAGTTGATGTAGTCTTTAATTAGAAATCTAACATATGAATAAGCTCAAAGTTAACACGATATCGGGTTATAATTAGATGAGGGCATCCACATGCATACTGTATTGTGCCCTAACATCCAGGAAATTGTAAACCCTAAATTTCACTAAGCATGACCTATGCTATCATGCAATTTGTTCTACTTTTTTTAGGTTTCGGTTATGGGCGTTAATTTAGCTCTTAAAATAAACCCTACTATTTAAAAAAATGAAAACCGTGTGACTTGGGAAATCTTGCAACTTTATATGGTCAGTTTTGGTGAAGCACTTGATAGTTTTGAGAGTAAAAACAAGAAGTTAATCTTTTTAAATAATGAGTCTTTAATGTTTATTATCATGTTTTAATCTCGTGTTTATTCTATTATCATTCTATTTTACTTAACATTTCTCCAACAGAATAATCATATTTTTCATAATTAAAACATGGCTTATTTTGCTGGGAAGAAGCAAATTAATACTATTGTATAATAATTACATTTATTAGTATATACACATTCGTGCACCTAATAAATAAAGTAATTAAATTAAGAAGAAGAAAAAAAAAAAGTTCATCTCATGTAATAAGTCAACATATTATGTGAACGGCAAATTAGAATAAAGGGAAAAGCGAAAGAAAAGGGATCAATTAATTTTTCAGGATATGTACAAAAAAAAAGGATAATTTGGTAAAGCAGAAGAACAAGAAATGAATTTATCTTCCCCTAAATTTAGTATATATATCTTAATTGACCATACCCTTTTGAATTTTTATTTGTTTACTATATTTTAAAATTACTATCATTATCCTTTATTTGGATAAACAATAAATTTGGTCAAATATTGTTAAATATAATAATCTCAATTTACATGAAAAAAAAAACAGAAAGTTGACCCCATTTAAATTAATTTTTATAACTTCCCATAATTTTTTTGCTAATGCTTTATATTGTCCAAGTCAAATTACATGTTATAAACTTTTTCATTTGATTAGAAATCAAATTACGTTCAAAATCCTTACTCTGGGGACGAAAATCATAAATATTGATTATATAATTATAAGAGCACTCAAACTTTTTATCGTGTAATATTATATTGTTTAATAGAAACAAAATTTAAAAAAAAAATTTGGAGCTTAAAAATGTGAGGCTCCTAAGTTAAGATAATAAATGATGACGAACCATTTAAAGCCATTAATAAATCCAAACATGTTAACAATATCACACATACCTGATTAAATATTTGACATTATTAAATCACCATACTCTTTTAGGGGTTATACAAATTGTCTAATGATAAAATTGTGTGAATATATATATATATATAGACATGACATATTTTATTTCATGTAAGAAATTAATATTGTAGTGATTGATGATATTAAAAAAAAATATATATATATATATATAGATGGTGATGATATGAACAGTAATAATGCATGCAACATTGCTATCAGCCCATCACAGCATACATGCGATCCCATCCACCATACACACTTTGCACCATCACTATCATCCCCACCAATAACTCCACTTTTACCCTAAATTGCTTTTCGGAAAACTTATTTTAATGGCAAATGGAAAATTTTGGAAATAAAAATCATGTAAATAAAAAAATTAAAAAGATAATTGATTGAAAACAGCATTTGAACAAGATTGTAAGGACTTTATAATTTAAACTGTAATATCCTAAAGCAAGATATATCTGTTAATTCCTTTCATTCTAAAATGTGGCCAAACAAATTTTATTTAAAATAAATGTTATTATAGGATTTAAAAAAAATATTATCCATATTCTGTCGAAGTTACCCTGTTAATTTACTTCTTTCAAACTAAATGAGATATAAAGTGATCATTGAAAAATTGCATATAATATTGTAATTAAACATTGATAGATCACGAGTCTTTTGATTAGATTTCTTACTTTGTGTATAAAATAAATTTTAAAATTGTATTTACTTAGAAATTGGGGGAGTGTGCTTTTTAGTACAAGTCAAAGAAGAAGATACTCCAGCATTTACTGTTCAGTTGTGGCAAATTTCCGTTGCAAATTGAGTTGGGGGTGGAGCAAAATTTTCACAAAAGTTGAGATTGAGTCCAATTTTTCGATTGGCTTAGAGATGATCTAAGTTATATGTACTTGACATATACAATAATACGAAGACACAAGGTGATTAGATTTGTTATAAAAAATAAAAATAATGATTGTTAAACCCTTTTTATATAATATAAAATCCTAGGTGATTAGGAAAGTTACTCTCACATATATTATAATCATAATTTAAATTAAAAATTAAAAAGTTGAAGTGAAACGAAACTTGTCTAAAAGTTTGAGAGAATGAATTGGGTGTCAGGGTACGGATCTAGAATCTGTCCCCCCAACCCGCTTCAAGATTCATCTATTCAAATATTGTTTTTTTTGCCCTAGACGTTGCCTCCACTTCTTCTTCTCCTCATTCCTCCTTCTCCTCCTCAACTTCTTTTTTGCCCTAGACGCTGCCTCCTCTTCTTTTTCTTCTTCCTCCTCCTCCTCCTCCTCTTCTTCGATGCTTCTTCTTCGATGCCTCTTCTTCGCCGCCATTTCTTTGCCATCTCTTCTTCGCCAGTGCTTCCTCATGACGTACGGAGAACTCGAGGTGATGTCTCTGTCGTCTGCTCGACAGCCGGAGCCGTCTAGCAGGACCGTGGAGAAGGATGCTTTACTTGTTTTGTACACAAAGATGTTTGTTTGGGTTGCAAATTTGTGACCCATGAGAAGATACATATATTCTCGGCATTTGCGTTTTAATTGATAGAGTGGTAGGATTTATTGTCAATATTACATATTACATGATTTATATTAATCATTAATTTCTACCAAATTATGAATACAATTACTCACTCATGTTGTTGAATAATTTCTTGATATATTATGTAATACCACAAAAGCATACACATAATACCTGAAAGAGACTTATGTAATACCTGAAAAGTGAGTATCAAATATCTTAGATGTAAATATAAAAATGTAATACCATATAGATAAAAATGTAATATCTTAAACATATTTTATGTATGTACTTTAAGGATAAATACGTAATACCTTAAACTATAAGCAGTAATACGTTAAAGTTTAAGCAGTAATACCTTAAAGTTGAATATGCAATACCTTATACTCAAATATGCAATACCTCAAAGGTGTATTTGTAATACCTCAAAGGTGTATATGTAATACCTCAAAGGTGCATATGTAATACCTTATATTTAAACTTAAACCTTAAAGATAAGTGTGTTATACTTAAACTTAATCCTGATAGGTAGAAAATATGTGCATTTTATTGTGGTTTGATTTGAGATTTTATAATCTTTTATGTGATTGAATGCACTGTTTTCGTATTTATATATGTTTTTGGTATCAAAATACTTCATATATCATTTTCACTATTATTCAGGAATCTTGGAGTATATTTTGATCAAGAGATATGTTCATGGGCCAAGAAATGAACACAGATCGAAGTTGGGGCAGTTTGGGCCCAAAAGCCCATCACACTGGATCACCCAGTGTCAGCCCAATCTGCCAATGTGATTCATCTGCAGCCCAGCCCAGCGAGATTGTGTACGAGATTTTGGGCCGGAATAGGGTTAAGCCCATCTCCAGCTTAAAAAGATATGTTCACACATATAATTAGAAGGAGATGATTCTTTTCTTTCTCTCCAAGCCACTCTAGAGGGAAGAATTATTTTATATAGATTAGTTTCTTTTCTTGTGGATTATTCTACAACTTTTATGGATTCGATTGAGATGATGATCGGCTAATTTCTTAATTTCGGTTAGCAGGGATGTTTGAACCCATATATTTATTTATGTTTTGATTAATTCGATTTCCCCTTCTCGATGTTTGATTGAATTGATTATGCTATCTGTGTTGAATGATTTCGATTATTGATGCTTGATTTAAATTGATCACCTAGGTTAAGTGTTTGATAATTGATTGCTAGAATCTTAAATCATGAATCCTAATTGTTGTGATTTAATTTTCATTAGTAGTAAACTAGAGGTCGTGCATCTCTAGGGTAGCATAATCCTAGATTATCAAATCGAGCTTGTGTATTTGGAGTCTGGTTCATCCTATCGTCTTGGTGATTAATGCATAAATTAAATCTAGAGAGCTTATTCTAGGTTGTTCAATTGAATAGGGTTAATTAGTGATCTTATCCTAATTTAACTAATCGTAAGAGACGATTCGGTTTAACAGAGCTTGTTGTTAGACTAGGGATGATAATTCCATGATAATCTGAGAGAGGGTGTAACATTGATTAAGACATAATTGATATTGGAGGATAATTGAACTGTTAACTGGAATTCTTTCCATCCTTTGATTTCTTGTTTAATTTGTTTTCTAGGTTTTTAGTTAATTTTAGTGTTAGTTACCAATCAATCTAAAACCCCCAATTTCTTCTGTTTCTTGAATTGAATATAGGTGACATAGTTAAATCTTCACTCCTCGTGGGATCGACTCCGACTTACCCTATCCACTAGTTAGTTAGGTTAGGAATGATTTTATTTAATTTTATCGCGTCACGATAGCGCGGTCAAATACCTTAAAGACTTAAAGATAAGTGTGTAATACCTTAAGAGTATATACGTAATACCTATAGAGTATACACGTAATACCTATCACTAAATACAATTTGGTGTGCGCCGCTTAGGTGAGAGCGCGCGTGGGGGCGCGTGGGCGTGCGTGAAGGCGGCCCACGCGCCGGCCGTGCCCCAGGAGCACACAAGTTTTTGCCAAAGTTTGAGCATCGTCTACTTTTCTCACCCAAGAAAGAAAAAAACTACGATTTTATATCAATTTGAGAATTAATTCGATAATAGTGTAAGTAATATTGATTATTAATATAGTTTTTTTTCTTTATTTTATTAGTATATGGTTCGTGATTAATAATTCTATAGATGTGAGATCCCTATTTCTTAGCTGATTTCTTTCGATTATCAAAATTCGATACTGCAAAAAGAAAAAAGCAAAACATATTAGAAACGTAATAGTTACACAATTTTCAGTTTTAGAATATTTTGCCTTTTCCAATAAAGTTGTAAAAAGACATAAAAAGGGTATGACTTTCCATATTTTGTTACACAACAAACAAATTATGGACTGTGACTTATTGTATAATATTGTTTATTTGTATTTCATTGCACACCAAATACGTAATATTTGGGATATTCCTATATTTTATTTTTATAATTGTTTAAATATTTGTGATATTATGAGTTTGACCAAGTGTTAAAATACGATCCTGAACCAGATCATCATTTCTTCTTGGGTTCAAACATGTTTGGCGTAGCCAACCCATAACATTTTTAATTCAATTTAAATGATTTTTTCAAAACTTAATTCTTAATTTTTCACTTCGAAACTCTTTCATAAGAATTATTAAAAAATTAGTATCTAACTCTAAATAATAAAAATAAAATCTTGTTTGAGTGTTAAATTTTAAATGTTGGTCTAATAAAACTCATCACCCTTTCTGAATTTACTGGAAAAAGAAATTCCTGGCAACGTGGATATTATTCATTACTACAGAATTAGCTTTTAAATATTGTTCTAATAAATATTTAATATATGATAGGCCAATTAAACTCATTACCATTTTTGAAATTCTTGGAAAGGAAAATTCAATGTTGTATGTGTGGATAATACCTTAAACAATAAATGACACATATTAAGAAAATCAAGTCAATTTTTTTTAAATAATATTGTAAAAGCTATCACATGTTACATATTATGTAATATTTAAAATATTATTTAAATATTAAATAATATTTAAATTCAAATGTATAGCATAGAACAAGTCACCTAGAAACCCATTTGACCGATTTAACTAAATGGACGAACTTGATGTTAGTTTGGGTCTCAACTAGGAAATTGATTTTTAGACGCATTATTAATTAATTTCATCTATTTGTCTTTATTTATTGTCTATTTATTTCACAACTTTTCTTGATAAGGAAAAACAAATTAGCTGAAATTAATTTATTTTATAAAATAATAATTATTTTAAAATATATGACAATAAAATAAAACATCATTTGAAAACGGATAATCCTATTATCACCCACCTACCTTCCAATTTATTACAACGGAAAAAATAGGATAAATTATGGGGAGATTTTATGCAAAAGATAAGGAAATGAAAATCACAATCCCAAAAAAATGAGACAGTTATAATTAATTTAGAAAAAGCTTAAGTCATTCTAAGGTTGGCCCATTTCCCCCCCCCCCCCCCCCCCCCGGACCCCCCAACCCAACCCACCATTTTTAACGACCCAAAACTTTAATACGTTTTCAGCTTTCTTCATTTCTCTCTTGTACGAATTGCAATGTGTGTGCACGCATTGTGTGTATAAGCCACCAAAAGCTTAGGCCACCTGTTGGTTCCTTCCATAAACCACCACCAAAAACCACTGCCACATGTGATCAAGAATTTGTTGCAGAGAACCCTCGATTAAATTCAGCATTTTCTCATTAATATTTTTTCCCATTCTTTCTTTGTCTCTCTCATCATCACTTTTATACCGTTTCTGACCCTTTTCACCAAATGGGTTTCTGGTTATAGCACCTCTATTTATTGTGTGCGTATCCACACATTGAGATAATTCTTACTGTTTCTGAAGAGATCACATAAATCTGAAACAGAGAGGAAAAGATAGAAAGGATAAGAAGGAAACCTTTTCTTGATTGATCTTTGTGTTTGTATAGCGATATAAAGATTGGGTTTTTATCTTTCTATTTTTGAGGGAAGAAGCCTAATAACGATTGGGTTTCTCTAAGTGTGGATTCTTCTGTTGATTAAATTAAGTTCCACCCCCTTTTTTTTCCTTTCGGGATTTTTGTGTTTGAGGGTTTCTGTTGATTCCATGGCTGCTGGTGCAGAGGTTTCTGGTGAGGGAGTAGTGTTGGGGATAGATTCCCCTGCTGTTGTCGATGAGCCTTCATCACCAAAAAACACTGGCCCTCCCAGTGAAATTTTTTCTGAAAAGAATGGCAATGAAAATTCCAATTCTGAGAAGTCTGGGGAAACGGATGAGATTAATGGTGTTAAAGATTCTGACTCAAACTCCAATGCAGATTTGAAATCAGAGTTGAAAATGAAGGAAATTGATGATATGTTGAAGGACCTGAAGTTGAATCCTATGGCTAAGGAGTTCTTTCCTTCCTCTTATAATTATGGCCAATTGGGCGATTACGAATTCGTGTTTTCTGATAAGAATTTGGGGAATGATGGTTTCCCTAATAACCGAAGGGTAAACATTCAGTTTCTCATTGATAATTTTTTAGCATGCTATTGGATTGATTAATTGTCATCAGTAATCTGTGGTGCTTGATGTTGTTAGTTCTTATTGTTTGATTTGATTTGTGTGCTTAATTTGAATTGTTTGTTCTGGCCTTCTGGCATTCATTAGGTTATCTGGCTCAATTAATAGAAAATCTTTAATTTTGCATATGAAATTGAATGATAGAAGTGATATAACTTTAGTGGATTATAATTGCTAATTCACCAAATTGATAAATTGTTGGATCTTTTCTCATTTTCATGAGCAACGTTCTGCATCTTACTACCAGACTTGTATCTGGAACCCTGATCTCTTTTTTTTAGCTAACTATAATTGCTTTGTACTGATGTGAGGACAAATAGATGAAATGGAACTTGTTTTCCAATGCTCTGTTCCGATTATAGATAACTTTTGCTGTTACTTGCAGAACGGATTTAGTGAATAAGTGTCATAAATTGATTTTCAACATTTTGGCTGTAAAAGAATGGATTTTGACATTTGTTGTACAGATGTCATCATTCTCTAGGCTGGATGGATTGTTTACGTATATTTATTGTTGTAATTACATACTTATCATGCACCAGAAATCAACAGGAAGAACTAATGATTATGTAATTGATTACCTACTTATTATTTGGTCGCTCAATAAGTAATCTTATTCACTTGTCAATTTTCTGGCATTACCTACTTAGTCGCTTTGTCACTTTGACCAAAGCGTTTTTGCTTGTCTCCATTTATGACTGTTTTTGATAGACTTCATTTATTTCGTGAGCTGTTTCTGTTTCGCACATTCCTTTGGTTGGTTTGACTCCGCCCCCGCATGCACCTTTTTTGATTGTGCACCCTTTATGTTTGTTTTTTTCCACAGAGAAGAAATAACTACAACTCAGGCAGGAGGAGAATGAGTGGCAGAGCTTTTAAAGCTCAAAGGGAAGACAGTATTAGGCGAACTGTCTATGTTTCTGACATTGATCACAATGTAAGTAAAGATTGATAAACTTCAACTTGTCCGAGAATTTTTATACTTTTACAAACTTCTAACTAGTATGGTTTCTTACCTATTCAAATTAGGTAACTGAGGAGCGTCTTGCTGCCCTATTTAGCAGCTATGGACAAGTAAGTTATACTGCTAAAGATTTTATCATCTGAAGCTATTTCTGCTTGCTTAACTATGGCATCCTTATACCTCATTTTGAGGATTAAATTGTACTAAATTATAATTTGATTATAACTGATAGCATTCGACTTTAACAATTAAGAAAAGCCAAATATAAGAAATGCTGGCTAATTATACCTGTGTTATCATTCCACATTATAGACATGTAGTTGAGCAGAAGCAGAGAACCATCTATCAACTGAGATCATTATGTGAATGATTTAATAATTGAAAGATATGGGTACTGGAAGTTACTTATGGAATTTAATGCCTGGAGTGTTTTACTGCTTGACAACATAGGAGCACTACTTTCTTCCTACAATAACTTGAACAACTATCATTGAAGGATGTCTTATGTTGCCTCCATTCAAGAGGTTTTACTATTTGGATGCCAAAAGTGTATCTTTTATGTATAGTTTTTTTTTACGTCATTCCACATTCTTATTGTTTATTTTGAGTACTTCACTACGAAATTGGAATAGCTAGTATGCAACTCTCTGATTCTCATAATGGATCGAT
Source organism: Scutellaria baicalensis (assembly GCA_005771605.1). NCBI lineage: Eukaryota > Viridiplantae > Streptophyta > Magnoliopsida > Lamiales > Lamiaceae > Scutellaria > Scutellaria baicalensis. Next base: position 6,244,301 of record CM016727.1, on the reverse strand, counting down.
AACAAAAAGTATTTAGGCTAACTTGCTGCTTATCCTTCATGTGTAAGTTTGTAAATGAAATCCATATTTTATATATACAGCCTTTACGTTTTTTATTGCTGACAAAAGTTCATAGCTCGGAGGGATTCATAAATTAATAAATTATCCTGTTCTAGAGCTCTATGTTTTCTGTAAAAATAATTTAAATCACTATATTGTATATGTTTCTAATCTTTTATTGATAGTCATTTCTATTCCGGCTCTGCTTGCCAATGTCTGTATTGCATAAACATCCTTGCTTCAATATCTGATGAATTGATATGGTTGTACAAAGAAAACATGCACACTATTGGGGTGCTAATCGATGGCCTGCTTTTTGGATCTTCCAAAAGCAAAGCATGTCTGATTATCTTTCTTTCGGAGAGAATGTCCATCATGTTTGATCTGTATCGTCATGTACCTTCAAGGCTTCAACCATTATGATCATGACCCCTTTCCACCTTCCCCCTTCTTCCAGGAGAACTCTAATCCTAGTTTGGGTTTATATAACTCAAAATTTTGGGTGCCAGATTGATCTGCATGGTAAATATCTAACGCAGCATTATATTTCCTCTATATTTATTGCAGGTTGTTGATTGTCGTGTATGTGGTGATCCACATTCCCGTCTTCGGTTCGCTTTTGTAGAATTTTCTGATGATTGTGAGTCTTTTTTTTTTTTCTTTTTTTCGTGTTTTTTAATCGCACTTCCTAGTTCCTTCAAATTTCTTAACATGGTTATTCTGATCGCACAAACTTTTCTTCATGTACTAATATCTACAGACTCTGCTGGAGCTGCTCTTAGCCTTTCTGGAACGCTGTTGGGTTTCTCTCCCATCAAGGTCTTGCCTTCTAAAACCGCCATTCTTCCTGTGAATCCGACATTCCTTCCCAGGGTAAGAATAAATCAATTCCATTGCTAATACTGTTAAATGAATTTCTTAAAATCCTTTCAATCCTCCAATGATGTTTCACATGTACCATGCACATTTTAGATTTATATTGTATCTCACTAATCTAGTTACCTTACATTCTAAATTTGATTTTTGTAGTCGGAGGATGAACGTGAAATGTGCGCGAGGACAGTCTACTGTACAAACATTGATAAGAAGGTATGCATTCCTTTTCTCATTCTGTTGTGATATTGTATTATTGGCTCGATTGACACTTTGTTATAACTGCATATACCACAGTTTGTGATGCTTTCTGTTGGATTTCTTAGGATGTAAACATTGTTAAATTGTTTTCTGAGGTATTTATTGTCCCAAACAGGTTTCTCAAGCTGATGTCAAGGCTTTCTTTGAAACTAGATGTGGCGAGGTATGTTGGGAACTTCAATCATTGTGTTTGGTTTTTCAAGTTTTTTGCTTGATCCTGCATGACCAGACCAGACATATTCCTAAAATTCCAGGTTTCCCGTCTGAGGCTTTTGGGGGATCACATGCACTCCACACGAATTGCTTTTGTTGAATTCTTCATGGTATGTCACTTGTGCTGATTTTATCTGCAATCATAATGAGCTTGTGCTCTGGTTTCTTGTTCCTGGTAATGCCTTGGATATGAATTAAGCGTTAATTTCTCAGAGTGTATTCTTATGGTTTTCATATGCACAGTAAATATGGTTCTTTCATGGCAAAGTATATTTGGACTTCAATAACCTCTATAGACATACAAATACGAATTGAAGCAGCGTGAGTGAGCTAGGTGTGACAGACCAGGCTTTTAATAAATCCAAAACCCCCTTTTCTTAACTTTTATAGTGAGAATAAGCATTCATATATTTTGATAGATCAAACTGCTTATAGAAAACACATAAAAGTGAACTAGCACTGATAATGTTGATATCAGGTAGGGATGGGACGGGACCATCTGTAGCCCTTTCTTGTGTTCTTGCTTCCTTTTAAGCGAGGGGGTATCTCACATCATAAACAAGTACCCTCTTTTCTGTTATATGTTTTCTTCTTTGCTATCTTGGTCCTCTACTTCTTGGGTCTAGAAGCAGAAGTGTGATTATAAATGTTGATAAATGCTCGGTATAAATTTCGAATCCTTGCCTGATTGATGTAGATGGGGAAAATAAAATAAAATGTAAATCAGACTCTACGCATTGAAGAATGCTAATACTAAATAATATTTGCAGGCAGAGAGTGCAATCCTGGCTCTCGATTGTTGTGGTCAAGTTCTGGGATCCCAGCGTATAAGGTATGCGTTATTTAATAATTCGTGTAAGTAGGTGTATGGTGAGTAAGTTTAACGCTAACGAGCAAAAATTGTAGGGTGAGCCCTTCAAAGACACCGGTTAGGCCACGGGCGCAAGGGCAGTATGCAGATAACTAGACCGGAATCCTCCTCCTGTGTCTGTCTGTGTGTCCGAAAGTTAGATGACGATGTTGTTGCTGTTTCTTCTATTGGAACAGACTACTTCTAAAATGAAGTAAAGTGGTCATGAAACTTCTTTCTGTTTCATTTTTCCATTTCCTGGGAACAGTGACTTTTTTCTTTTTGGAAATCTTTTCAATAGTTTATTGCACCTTAACTTATAACTGTTGATGGTTCTTGAGTTTATGGAATGCCCTATCTACCTTTACTGCTACAATTGCTTCTCTCTCTCTCTCTCTCTCTCTCTCTCTCTCTACCTTCTCAATGAGCGTGGTTTTCATATGGTTTTTTTTTTCTTGTTGGGCCTGGCCCATTTAACATCCATAGTTTAAGTAAACTAGTCTTTGGTCTACAGCATATTTTGGATCCATACGATTATTAATTTAGAACCACATATATTGTATGAATCTTATTTATTTTCTTAGACGAGAAATAACAGCAGAAATCGACAAATTAGGGTTCAGTTCAAGGTTTGAATTCCAAAATAAGGAAAGTGAAAAGTAATTAGAATGGGACGTTGACCTTTACAAAGCACGTGTTCGTAGAATCCAAGATTCTTGGGAAGCAAACCATCTTCTCGGTTATTCACTTTTGCCTATTAACTTTTTTGTTTTGCATCTGCATAACTAACCTTATTTTTTAGAAGAGTAGGAATTGGGTGTCCTCGGGGTATGGATCCAAGATCCGTACCCACAACCCGATCCGAATTATATATATATACTTTCTTTTTTTTCTCTATTTTTTCCATCTTCTCCTTCTTCTTCTCTGATCTTCTTCTTCTCCTCCGATCCTCTTCCTCCTCCTCCTCTTCTTCTTCTTCTCCTCCTCCTCTTCCTCTTCTTCTTCTTCTCCGATCTTCATCTTCCTCTTCTTCTTCTTCTTCTTCTTCGATCCTCTTCTTCTTCTTCTTCTCCTCCTCCTTCTCTGATTTTGCAAAGGATAATTGTATGGGTTTGCTCTAGGGTTTCTTTGCACAATGTTTATGTGATAATACTTCATATGAATTCTGCAATTTGCAGAAAAAAAAATGAGGAAGAATATGATAAAATCGCTGTTTTATTATTTAGAAATATTAAACTCATCATACAGTAATGTAATACCTATAGAGTAAATATGTAATACCTATAGAGTACACATATGATACCTATAGAGCAAAAATTCGAACAAATAATTAATACCTTAATTGAGTTAGTTTGTAATACCTATAGAGTATACATGTGATACCTATAGAGTAAACATGTGATACCTACACAAAAGTAAAAACAAATAATTCATACATTTATTAAATGAACACATGATACCTTAAGAATATACATGTAACACCTTAAGAGTATACATGTAATACCTTAAGAGTATACATGTAATACTTATAGAACAAAAAATAGAACCAAAAATCAATACCTTAATTGAGTAAGTTTGTAATACCTATAGAGTATACATGTAATACCTATAGAGTAAACACATAATACCTATCATTAAATCTCAAGAAATATAAGTGTAATACCTATAGGGTATATGCGTAATACCTATAGGGTATACATGTAATACCCATCACTGAATCATCAACTAGGTAATCAGGTGTGTGTGGACACACACCAGCTTAATTAAGGCGCGCGTGGAGGCGCCTGGAGGCAGCCCACGCACCGGGTTGGGTCGGGGGCACGGATCTAAGATCCATGCCCCCGATGCACACAAGTTTTTGCCTTTTTAGAAATGGTTTAATTGAAATAAGTTTTTTTTTTAAAGGAGTTGGTTAAATAATGAATTAAGAGCTTAAAGATTTTTATTTCATTTAAAAGTGAAATAAAAAAGAAGCAAGGTCATGGAAGAATTTTTTGTGATTAAAAACAAAAGAAAACTAAGTTTGAAGAACCTTTTAAAATAAAGATGGAAGAATATATTTTTTTAAAAATATGAACCAAAATTTAAGATAGCTCTTTTGTAAATATCTTTACTAGTATGCACATGGTGATCAAATTTGACTTTACAGCTTTTCTTTAGTACGGATTTTTTTGTTTTGTTTTCTTCAGATACACCTCGCATCGCACTTGGCTTCGAACAATGATTCTAATTATTTAGATGAAGTCGTTTTAGTAATTTTTACGTCACAAAAACTTATATGAATCGTTTGAACAAATCTAAATTCATGCATTAGGGTTAATCTGGTCAAAATGTTCAAAAAAGCTCTCCCACGTGCGTTGCACACCCCTGCGTGCACTCCCACGCACCTGATATTCGCGCTGAAGCTCACCCAAATTCGCTCTAATAAACCTACTTTTATGTATAGTTAGGCCTATATTTGTGTTATGTTTAACTATCTTATGTAGGTAGGTCTAACATAATACAAATATATATCTAACTGTATATAAATGTATGTCTAATACAACGTAATGATACATGTGTCAAACTTAGGGTTTTTAAAAAAAAAAATTAAAGTATGAAATTTGGGCAGAATACTAGGCTTAACATAACATAAAGGTAGGTCTAACATAATGTAAATGTAGGTCTAACATAACGTAGTGGTAGGTGCAAACATTCAAAAATCAAGTGCAAAAAAGAAAATATATGAAATTTGGGCAGAAAGATAGGTTTAACATAACTTAAAAGTATGTCTAACATAACGTCAAGGTAGGTCTAACATAACCTATTGGTAGGGACAAATTTTCAAAAACCATGCGCGAAAAAAAAAAAACGGGCCCCCTCACCCGGATCCGACCCAGGTGCATTGATTCATAAGAGACTTACTATTTGTATGTGTGAGACGAGGCTCTTCTAAAAACAATTGAAACCATTTTTAATATGTTGGTTTTCATTTTTTTTAAGTTAAAGATTAGATTCATTTTATACATGATTTCACATGAATCTAAATGTTGTGGAACTATAAAATGAAGTTTATTGAAAAAGATACCTTTTTAAAGGACATGATTTATGGATAACAAGTTTTGTGGGGTATAAGATCATCTCCAACAGTGCACAAAATTTTACTGTTAATCTTACATAATTTTTATGTAATAATTGTCAATGATCTCCAACAGTTTACATTATTCTCTGCACACACAAAAAAAAAATTCTTTATTAATTAATTTATTTAACATTTTATTTATTATCATTAATATTCGTTATTATTGTTAAATAATATATTTTTCATCTTTATTGTTTTAAAAGTGTAAAAAAAATTATATATATATATATTTAAATCTTATTTAATATAATATTTTAGCAATTTTTTAATTTCTTTCACATTAATTAATTTTTAAATTATAGTTTAAACTAAATAAAAATAATTTAAAATAAAAATGTGAGTCACTAATCAATAATATTGCAATACTAAAGTACAATGTAGTATTAATTTTCTAAATTAGAATATTCTTCCCACAAATGATCAATTAATGCATTGCGAAGTGCCAAATGAGCATCTACATCTCTAATTTGACTAAATCTATAAAGAAACTTTTGAAATCTTTCATCTTCATTTTCAACTAATTCAACATCTGGTAGTGACAATGTTTTCCAAATGTCGGTGGTGAACAAGTTTCCGATGCTGGAGGATCTCGTGGTCATGATCTTTCAGATTATTAAGAAAATTATTGTATTTCTTATTGATAATTTTTTTAAATTTATAAATAATTTTTTGTTTCATTATTTTATGCAATTTTTATATAAAATTAGTTTAATGTCTAGATATTATATGTATTTATTAATATGTTGTATTGTATTTTTTTTTTCCAAAATCGGAATGATTATAATAGCACTTAATATAAAAAATAAGGAAAAAAATGAATACAAAGTAAAAATAATGAAAAAGAACTTAAAAACAAAATAAAATAAGAAAAGAAAAGAATAAAATAAATAAGAAACAATGATAAGAAAAAAATGAATACAAAGTAAGAATATCGAAAAAGAAATTAAAATTAAAATAAAATAAGAAAATAAAATGAATAAAATAAATAAATAAATAATTAAAAAAAATCAGATGGCGCAAGGGTTGACCTATGGAAAGTTGGCGCAAAACCAACGGTTAAGATGAGATGATACAGAAAAAAAAAAGACTGTTGAAGATGAAAATAGGCGCCATCAAATTGTGATTAATCACTGTTGGAGATGCTCCAATGATTTAAAAGGTATGATATCTGCATTATTCGAAAACATTTCATTCTCTATTATTTGCATAGTTTGATGATATATATATATATATATATTAAAATTACAGACTTTTGGGATATCAAACGTGATATTCAAAATCCATACAATCACTATCCAATGCGTCAGACATCGTAACATATTTTATAACATACAAAAATTTATACAAAAACTGTATTAATTAATATAATTTAGTGAGACAAAATCACTCCTCATAGCTCAAATATGATTCTACAAATCAATCAATATTTTATAAATTTTATATTAATTGTAAATCTTAGAAGAAAAGAGTGATGGGATATTTATACAAGAGGTAAATTTCATGGGAGGTGGGTTTTAGGAATTCAACAGTTTGACCAAATCCAATAGACAACAGTCCACTTAGACAGCCATTAGAAGACACTCATATGATAATTTGTCAAACCGTACATATCGCTCTCATATCCATTCATATAAGTACTCCACCATTGCTTCATCCAATTCCTCACAAAACACACACACTCACAGCAACCAATTATCCAAGATTCTACACACCTACGTGGTAAGAAGATAAATTTGCAAGAGAATGGGTGGCGGCAATGGTGGTCCGGTGAAGGTGGTAATAATCAACACACAATACGTGGAGACCGATGCTATGAGCTTCAAATCTGTGGTTCAGAATCTCACCGGGAAAAATTCTACGGTCTATATTCCGCCCAGCAGATTTCAGCCAGCCGCCGCTATTCCGACACCGGTTTTATCTCGTGGAATGTCGTTTAAGGATTTTGAAAGAATGCTTAAGGAGTTGCCTCCCTTAGATGAGTTGTGCAGGCTTTACGCTGTATAAATTTAATTTCTTACTTCTTCGTTTTTGGTTTTGCAGTATATAATCATATAAATTTGTTCATTATTTCTGCCTACTTTGTTGTTGGTTTTGCAGTATATAATCATATAATTTTGTTCATTATTTTTGCTTACTTTGTTGTTGATTTTTGAGATCTTTGGTGGATTTATTTTGTTTTGTTTTGTGCTCTCAAATTGTATTTTAATTGGTAGAGTACTAGCATTTGTTGTCAATATTGCACACATGATTTATATGAACACAAGTATGTTTATATATAGGGTGACACTATCCACATCCCACCATTTTCTAAACATACCCCATTTAAATTGTAAGAAAATTAAATATAAATTAAAAGACTAAATATTAATATCTTTTTCCTTTTGGGAATATTTCATCTTCATCTTCTCCAACTCCCCAAACCTCCATTGAAGAGGTAGCTTCAAACTCCATAGCAATCATAAACTCAAAACCTTCATTACATCCATCCTCAAAATTCCATATTTTCCTTTCACCATTGATATACTTTACAAAAGATTAATATTTCAATTCTAGGGAAAAAAACGAGACCTAAAAAATTAAGATTTTCAAGCACAATCTTGTTCACAACCATTAATGGTCGAACAAGCCATACCCAAATCGATGAACAAGGCTCGTCGACAGGCTCACGGCGGAGAACGGCGGCCTCGTTTGGATCCTCAAAAACGCTAGGTTTGCCGTCTTTTGCATTCTCCTATCCATGTGCTTCGGGGTCGAGATCGACGAGGAGACGAACGAGAAGGTCGACGGGGTGATGAAAGTTGTCCTCATCGCTCTCGATCCAAGACTCTATGCTTGGAGTTCCTCAACGGCGGCACCGACACGACGACGATCGTCGTCGAGTGGGCGGTGGCGTCGGTGATCGAGAATCCGGAGATACAGAAAAAGCTCCATAATGAGATCGAACTCACCATCGGCCATGGCATAAAGGTGGACGAGAAGATGGAAGGAGCACACTGTTGGCCATGGCAGAAAGATGTACGAGATGGAAGAAGGTTCACAACCCTTCAATTTCTTTCTTTTCTTTTTCTTTTATTGATTTTTCAATGAAAGGGTAATATTGGAATATATTGGGGTGTGATTAGAGTATTTTAAATGATACTACCTCCGTCCTGGTTAATTCAATCTACTTTGATCGGCACGAATGTTAAGAAAATACGGTTGACTGAGATTGAAGAGAGAAAATTTATGCTTTTTTTTATTTTAGTAATGACATTTTTGTAAATCTGTAATGACATTTTCGTAAAATTTTATTTGTCATTTTAGGGCTAACAGATTTAACTAGGACAAACGAAAACGACAAGTAGACAGTTTTAACTGGAATGGAGGGAGTAATTATTATAGTCATGGTGTGTTTAGTAAATGGCGTGTGTTTAGAAATACTGCGTTATGGATAGTCCCACCCTTATATATATGTGAATACTATTACACCATGGATATATGCCTGTCACAAATCAGATGCATTCACTTACATAATTAAATAAATCAATACATTTTGTGTATAAACTGATAAATATTGCTAGATATAGTGTTTCCATATATGGATTATATTAGTGTTTGTGTACCTAATCAAACTAAATTTGCTATTTTCAATTGGAGTTGGTATACTATTACTTAAAGAATAAAATAAGAAAAAATGGATTGGGCTGGTAGAAATTAAAAAAAAACAAAAAACAGAGAGGTATTAAGGACGAAATGCATGCATATAGCCCAGCATTAAAGATTATATTTGCAAGGCCCATTTCACATAACCCATATTATAATTCATTAGTATATTGGACATAACCCTCATTATAATTCATTAGTATATTGATACCTTTTGTATAAAAAGGAATAAATCATATATATGTTGTGTGAACATATAATCATAACAGAAACACAAGTTTCTAGGTTCCAATATGCATACAGTATTGTACATTTTCTCCATTCACCAATCACAAATCTGCGAGGTAGATACGGTTTCTCTTATCAGGCAATCATTCACATTTATTTTATATTAATATTTTTGATGTATGAAAGTATAATAATAATAATAATAATAATAATAATAATAATAATAATAATAATAATAATAATAATAATAATAATATAGTTAGACAATATACACTTTCAAGTCACAATCTTTCTATTACATCTATATTATATATATATATATATATATATTCTACTTTAAAATAACCATCATCTTATGTGTATCCGACGATATCACTATTTAATATATATTTTATATTAAATATTATAAATATGAGACGTAGCATCAAATGTAAAAAAATGAAAATAATCTTTCATTCGAGTAGGAATAACATATTCATTTAATTAAAAATACACTATTACTATTATTTACATACATAATGTATAATACTACCTCCGTCCCATGATTTTTAGCCTACTTTGACCGACACAGATATTAAGAAAAAAAATTTGACTTTGATTGGATGTGTTATTTTAATATTTTTGAGTGACAATTTTGTAATTTAAACCAACTTTTTGAGTGCAAAAGTTGTAAAATGAAAGAAATGGAGGGGTAAGAGAGTAAAAATTTCTTTGACATTTTGGGGCCGGCAGATTTAACTGGGACAAACGAAAATGACAAGTAGGCTGAAAATAGTGGGACGGAGGGAGTATAATTTAAGAATAAAAGACAGATTATTAATTTGAAAGGAGGGATTAATTAGTGTGTTCTCTAGCATCCTCCACTATAAATAAGCAAGCATTTCCAATGTTAAACTCCAACCCAAGGCACTATCATTCATGGCCTCTCTTCATCTTTCCAGCGCCGCCGCGGCGGCCACCTCCGCCACACCCTCTCCTCTCCCTCCCTTCGCCAAGCCCTCACATTTCCTCATCCATGCAAGGCGGAGCCACCGCCACCGCCTTACCTGCTCCGCCGCCCAAAACCAAAACGACGAAACTTCCCAGGGTAAACTGGATCGGAGGAACATGCTTGTCGGGTTAGGCGGCCTTTACGGCGCCGCCAATCTGGTTCCCACTCCGGCGGCGTCGGCCAAACCTGTACAGGCCCCGGAGCTGGACAAATGTGGCACCGCCACCAACTTGAACACCGGCAAGGAGCTAGATATCAACTGCTGCCCTCCCGTGGCCGGAAACATCATCGACTACAGGCTTCCCCCTGTCTTCCAGATGAAACAACGGCAATCGGCCCACCGGATGTCGGCGGAGAACGTGTTCAAGTACAATATGGCCCTGGATCGCATGAAACGCCTCCCTGCAGATGACCCACGTAGCTTCATGCAGCAAGCTTTCATCCATTGTGCTTACTGCAATGGCGCATACAATCAACCAGGGCAAGGCGATCTGGACATTCAAGTCCACAACTCTTGGCTCTTCTTCCCTTTCCATAGATGGTACCTCTATTTCTACGAGAGGATTCTGGGGAAACTGATCGGTGACCCAACTTTTGCATTGCCCTTCTGGAACTGGGACAATCCAAAGGGAATGACAATCCCGCCCATCTTTCTTGACCCAAAATCAGCTCTCTACGACTCCAAACGTAACCAAGACAACCTCAAAGCTGTAATAGATTTGGGCATGACAGGAAACAAGGACCCACTTCAGATTGTGTCCAACAACCTCACCATAATGTACACAGAGATGATTCGTGGCAACGCGGACGTCTATGACTTCATGGGCATGCCCTACCGTGAAGGGACTCAGGTGAACCCCGGCCCGGGAGCCTCCGAGCGTGGGTCCCACACCGCCGCCCACGTGTTCGTCGGAGACCCGAGAGAGCCCAGTGGAGAAGATTTGGGCAACTTCTACTCAGCTGGCAGGGACCCCTTATTCTTCTGCCACCACTCCAACGTCGATCGGATGTGGACTTTATGGCAATACTTCTTGCCCAGCAACAAAGTCCCCAACAAGAGAATCACCGACCCTGATTTCTTGAACGCATCTTTCTTGTTCTACGATGAGAACGCCCAGCTTGTTCGAGTTACCGTCAAGGACTCGCTCGACAATCTGAGAATGGGTTATGATTACGAGAGAATCGATCTTCCGTGGCTCGACTACCGGCCGCCGCCGCAGACGGCGAGAGCGAGGATCAACAGAGCTGGCACCGCCGCCCCCAAAGCAGAGACTCTATTCCCTCTGAACCTCGATCGAGTTGTGAGGTTCCAAGTTCAGAAGACCAAGAGAGGAAAAGCCGATGAGCTGCTTGTGCTTGAGAATATCACAGTGGACACAACCAAGTTCTTGAAGTTCGATGTTTTCGTGAACGACGAGGATGACAATGCCTTGGACCTCAACAAGGCGGCGTACGCCGGAACTTACGCGCAGGTGCCGCACAAGACGACGAACAAAACGGCGACGACTTCCATCAGATTGAAGCTCACGGATTTGTACGATGATATGGATATTGCTGATGATGATACTGTTGTTGTTACCATCGTGCCCAGGCACCAGGGACCTGGGGTCACCATTGGTGGTATCAAGATCATCGCCAATCCCACCACCCCATCCACTTAATCAATCCTTGTTTGGTTCAAGAATATCTGTCGAGTTATCAGCTTTCTTCATTTCGGGTGTTTCGCAATAAGAGTTAATCTTGTTTATGTTTCTTTTTATTTCTGTTGATTCCACACTTCTGCTATGCTTATTTCATCAATCGTGGTTGATATATCATACTTCACTACTCTTTTTTTATTAATCGTTTACAACTTTGGTGATCACCTTAATAATTATACTCCAATGCAGATTTTCAGCTTTGTTTTTCAACTTCACCTATTATGAATCTGTGGAATATACGACAGGGAGAATTTTCAAAATACCCCCTTTCATAACCCAAGAAACTTTTTTACCTATTTTTTAAAAAAATAACTTTTTTACTCAATTTTTAAAGTGAAATCTCCATAATACCCTTAATTTTAGTTATATTTACATAAGAAAAGAATCTAAGAGACTCTACTCGTGTTCAGAAACTCGACTCGTGTCCAGAAACTCTACCCGCGTCTACCTTTCAGATAAGGTGAACACAAAATATAATATTGTGTTCACGATATGCTGATATCGTGTTCACAATATGCTGTGTTCATGATATGCTGATATCGTGTTTATGATATGCTGATATCGTGTTCACAATATGCTGATATTGTGTTCACGATATGCTGATATCGTGTTCATGATATGCTGATATACTGATATTGTGTTCACGATATGCTGATATCGTGTTCATGATATGTTGATATGCTGATATCGTGTTCACAATATGATATCAGAGGTATTTTCACTTTATGTAAATATAAACTTAAGTTGAGGGCATTATTGATATTTCGTCCAAAAAATGGGTAAAAAAGTACATTTTTTAAAAAATGGATAAATAAGTTCCTTAACTTACAAAAATGGGTAAACGGAGGTATTTACACTATTGCTCAAGTAGAGTTTGGAGCATTCCAAAAACTACGATATTCTCCTGTTGATAATCTCCAATTCAACTTCAACATTTGCTTTAAAAGAAATCGAGTACACAGATCACACTCACATTCACACATGATATAATCGTGCATCTTATTTATTTTTCTGATCTCTTAATTAATATAAATATTTATTTTTTTCAATTACTAGTATACAAATTTATCAATTTTGACAAATATGAATATAGTGTCTTATCATGATCCCAATTGATGAAGTAAAGGTGAAGACTTTATGGCATAGACATCTTTCTTGAATGCATCCACGGAGCATTCTTTACACGTTTTTTAATTTGTTGAAGAAATGTAAACGCTATACCAAAATATTCCAATCACTTTGCAACTATTCAAACTAAATCCAATAATTGACATATTTTTCACCTAATCTGAAGGGTTGGATAATTGTGATATACTATTATTTAGCACATTGGATCTAATTAGAGACCTCTACATTTTGGATCAACTCTACATGAGTCGGAATCTTCTATTATATTTGGTGTTACGTCTCTCGTGTTACATAACATTTAATACACATCATGATATGTAGTCATGATGTGATTGAAAACATGTTGAGGAGTTAAAGCAGAATTAATGATACTAAAGATAAAGAGCATCATGACTTATAAATTGTCTCACACATGAATCTAATTCTCCTAAAATAGTAACATATAGAAATTAATTCGTGCAAATGAGAGACCAGTTATAAGATGGGTTGTTGTAGAAGAGTCTTGTAACAGCATAAAGTTAATTATTAAAGTGCCCTATAACTTTAAAATTATCATTTTTATATTTTTTATATTTTATTATATCATCCCATAGATTGTGTTTTTTAATCTAATTAATGATTGTATCAAAAAGCAAGAGTTGTTAATCGATTATCCTCTTTTTGCAAGTGTCTATATGTCTATACGTGGGTGTGTGAGACTTTGTTCCATACAAAAACTACACAAGTACAAAAAAACATGACTAAATTTCAAAGAGAATAATGGACGTGGATTCCATTTATACCTTCAAAGGTAATCCGTTTATGCAATATTTAAACATATAAATTTGTTCATTCTTTCTGGCTACTTTGTTGTTGATTTTCAGATCTTTGGTGGATTTGTTTGTTTTCTTTTGTGCTTTCAAATTGTGTTTTAATTGGTAGAGTTGTAGGATTTATTATCCATAATACACATGATTTATATGAACACAAGTTCATGTATATATGTAAATATTTGTAGGAGAAAAAAATATATGTATATATAATGCTTGTTTTCATTTGTGTATATGTAATTGGATCATAAAATTCTTCCAATGGGCTGGACTATATGTGGGCCTCACTTAGCTATGGATTGACTTATAAATCCTTATGATGAAGTAGATACATAATACTCCCTCCGTCCCCCTTATCTTTGCCACGGTTTGATCGCACGGAGTTTAAGAAAAAACTGTTGACTTTGATGTGATGTGTTATTTTAATGTTTTTGAATGACAATTTTGTAATTAATGTGTGCTTTTTTAGTGCAAAAGTTGTAAAATGAAAGAAATGGAAGGGTAAGAGAGTAAATTTTTCTTTGCCATTTTTGGGTTGACAAAGTTAGCTGGGACGTTCAAAAACGAAAAGTAGGCAAAGATAACAGGGACGGAGGTAGTATTATTCTTCGTGGTAAATTCAATTGGTACCATATTTCATAAACAAAAAGCCCACAAATAATGTGAATCAGAGTTGTAAATTGCCTTTCTTGTGTGCTCGTAACTAGGCCTATTATTGGGCCTAAGAAAGAGATGCATCACTGCGGCCTACACTAATAACCCACTTATAAATTCCATTTTTATAAGTTAAACTCTATTATGTGGATAATGAACCGTGTGCTGACTTGCTTTAAAGAATTACACATATAAAAAACAGTCTAAATAAAAACCTAACTCTAAGTTGAAATTATTGAAATAATATTCAATCTCAACTTGGAAAAATGTCATTGACATTGTAGTAAAGCTGAGCTAGTCCCTATAATAAATTATGAAATAATTTACTAAATCAAAACACTTATGGGAATATTCTTTGAATGAAAAACGACCAAGAAAAAAAGCATGGGCACCCACCTACCCTTTAAATGACTTAACCTACTAGTCAATCCTCACTTCTTAACTCTAATTATAATGACAACATCTTTTTTATTTTTATCAGTTTTTTTATTATTATTTCAAACTTTTTTGTAAAAATGAGAAACGTATATGTCTATTTATAATCCACATCCTTCAAATTTTCGGAGGAAATGTTAAACAGGAAATTAATTAATTATATACCATGTTATTAACCAGTAACCTGGAAACTAAAAAAGTTAAAATGTTAATTTTAAATAAAAACAATTATACTCAAATCTGTTAAAAAAGATGAAATTGGTGTGACATTTACGGTATCTATATAAGTAATTTGAAGACTCTAATCTTATAAATATTGGTGGATTTTTTTATTTTTTTTTGGTGGGTTAGGTAGGGGCTGCGGAATTGCATGTTCTTTCTAAAATTAATTTCTAAAATTTTATTTTTCTTGACTTCTTCCTAATTAATTTTCATTGTCTATTTGAAAATTCTATCCAATTTTATATTGGTAGCAATTTATTTTTAATTGAAGAATTGGTTATTTTCAGTGATTGGATCAGATCTAATAAAACTAGAGTCAGATAATTATTTCATCACTGCGTTTCATCTTATTATTAAGTTAAAATGAATTCTCTCTTCACTCTAAATTGCAATCTAAATAAATTTGTATAAGACAATGCGATGAGATGGTGCAAGGATTAAATATATGGGTGGACCATCATATCATCACAAATGGCGTAGCCGCCATGATAAAGAATATAGAAGCAGTTGAATATGAAGACGTAAGCTAGCTATTGTTTTACACCTAATATTTCTTCTGTAATGTATTTCGAAAATACTAAATCTTGGATTTCAAAAATTAAGCCAGCCCAGTTATTTGGCCACAAATATCCGTAATTATATATGAGATCCTCTATAACAAAATTACAAATGTATGTTTACATTTTATTTCAACATAATCATAAATAAAAAATCATCAATTAACTTAACATTGCACAAACGTAATATAATACAATAGTGAATGAAGTGATGAAATAAAAAGAAAAGGAGAATCCGCATATGGGTTATATATAAGTGATGCAGTTATTGCATATTAGCCATGCAAGAGTATACTAGCTACGTAAACAAACACAAGTCATGGCTTCTTTTGCCCTTTCATGGCCGGCATCCACCGCCGCCACACCCTCCACTAACCCACAGCATTTCTCAGCCAAAAGATCACGACACCACAGCCTGAAATTTTCTTGCAAAGCCACCCACGGCGGCCAGAAGGAAGAAAACGGCGGCGAGAAACCCATAACCACCAACCAAAAACTTGACAGAAGAAATATGCTTGTGGGAATGGGAGGTCTGTACGGCGCGGCTGCAAGTGGAACCACACCGGCGTTGGCCACTCCGATCTCATCGCCTGACATATCCAAATGCACCACCGGCACTAATCTCAACACCAAGCAACCCCTCGACGTCAATTGCTGCCCCCCACTTTCCACCGAAATCATAGATTACAAACTGCCGCCAGTCAAGAATATGAGGCTCCGACCGGCGGCCCATCTCGCTGGAAAAGAGTATTATGCTAAGTACGAGAAAGCTATCGCGCTCATGAAGGCTCTTCCCGCCGATGATCCCCGGAATTTCATGCAACAGGCTAATGTTCACTGCACCTACTGCAATCTTACGTATGAACAGACCGGGGATACGAAGCTGAAGCTCCAAATCCATAATTGCTGGCATTTTTTTCCGTGGCACCGATGGTATTTATATTTCTACGAGAGAATTTTGGGGAAGTTGATCGATGATCCCACTTTTGGACTTCCCTATTGGAACTGGGATAACCCCGACGGCTTGGTGTTGCCGGAAGTCTTTTCGAGGAAGGACTCGCCGCTGTATAATAAGAGGCGCAACCCGGACCACCTGCCGCAGGCGCAGGCGGATTTGGGGTACTCCGCCAGCGCCCCCACCGATCCGAAGAAGATAGTTCCTAACAATCTCACGATTATGTACAGCGAAATGGTGCGGAATGGGAAGAAGCTTCAGGATTTCTATGGAGCGAGATATGTGGTCGGAACTTCACCGGACCCAGGGCCGGGGTCTGTGGAGAGAGGGTCCCACATGGCGCTGCATTCGTGGGTCGGAGAGTTGACCGCCAGCGGTGAGGATATGGGGAACTTTTACTCAACGGGTCGTGACCCGATTTTCTACAGCCACCATTCCAACGTGGATCGGCTATGGACGGTGTGGCGGAATCTGAGAGGCTCGAAGCCGAAGGAGTTCTCCGACGCCGATTGGTTGAACGCCGATTTCCTATTCTACGACGAGAATGCGAAGCTGGTGAAGGTGAAAGTGGTCGACACTCTGGAAAACGAAAAGATGGGATACGTGTACCAGGATGTGGACCTTCCATGGCTGAACAAGAGGCCGACGGCTCGAGTCACGAAATCCAAAGTGGCGGCTTCCTCAGGGGCGGCGGCGGCGGAGAGTGTTTTTCCGGTGAAGCTGGAGAAGGTGGTGAAGGTGCTGGTGAAGAGGCCGAAGAAATCGAGGAGCAAGAAAGACAAGGAAAAGGAGGAAGAACTGCTGGTGATCGAAGGGATAGAGGTGGATACAGGGAAATTCGTGAAGTTCGATGTATTCATCAACGATGAAGATGACAAGGCCGATGAACTGGACAAGGCGGAGTACGCCGGATGTTATTCGCAGGTGCCGCACAAGAATTCGACGACGGTGAAAACGCAGATCAGACTGGGATTGACAGAGCTCTTTGAAGATTTGGATGTTGAAGATGATGACCACATACTGGTTTCTTTGGTGCCAAAAGATGGAGGAGAAGACATCACCATTGGCGGTATCAAGATCATCTATGATTCCAACTGATCATCATTGCTTCTTCTAATTTTAATTTCTTGTATGCCTCCTACTATTCTCTGTCAAAAGCCCGCTGGGCCAAGATTACCCTTTCAAGCCCAATAAGTCGGCCCAACTTTTGTGCATTTTAAATAATACGGGCCGATGCACTGGATTTGGTTTCACTTTTTTTTTTAATGGGCTTTGAAATAGAAAACTTACGTATTTAAATTCGAATCCAGATTGTTATAGTCTACAGTTTGTTTTTTCTTAATAGTTCTCTATTATAAGCGATTAACATATCATAGCACTATCTAAAATTAATTAAAAGAACACTTACATAAAAATAATGATATACTTTATTATTTTCGTTCAAATTAATATATGTTAAAATATAGTATTCATTATGTACACATTCTCGAAGTGATTGATTGCCGTATGTAGAAGTATGAGCAATACATTGTAAATTCACCAATGAATGGGACTTGAGTATTTTAATAGACTAGTCATATTTTAATCCATAGCATACTATATAATTTTGTTAGATTATAATTCATCGTATTTTATGGGACCATAGAAATATATTTAAAGAGATTTTATTGTACGTTTTTTAGAGGATTTTATTGTTAAAAATTTTGGGGTGGTATAGAGGAAAGTAACAAGGGTAGGGGCCGTAGGGCAAAGGGCTTAATGAAGTGGTTGAATTAACATTTAAGCTTCACATGCTTTTGTCTTCCAACTATACGAAACCCCATCCACCCTTTTTGTGGATTCATATGGGTGGGCGACTTATGCTTTTTATTTATTAATTATCTCATGCATTAATCCCACCAAAATAATTTAAAAGATTATGATCTAAGCTTCATTAGGTAGTGGTTACAATTATTTGTTTAAGCTATGAATAGAGTTATTTTATATACATGTTTATTGGAAATACATTTTAAAAAATTAGTTTAAAGTTACCAAGTATAAAATACTCATGATTTCATATAGCAATCACATGATTTCATATTATGGTCAATATGTTTTATTGATGTGTGCATATAAATCGCATTATATTGTGACTTATCATATTGATGCCTACGTGGTTCTAGTTTAAATTTTTTTATTGAGTTACAACTGAAACACAATTAAACAATTCAAATCTAACATCATTCAAAGAAAAGATCTCATGTGCACCGGATGCATGGACCCCGGTTGGATCCGGACCGCATAGTCAGTTTCTTTCATTTTTCGTTTTTCGCGCTTGATTTTTTCAATTTTGGTCATGACCTCTATGTTATGTTACATACATTTATGTTATGTTAGACATACATTTATATACAGATTTCATACCTTTAACTTCAAAAAATACATTTCGGCATATTTTGTACATGTACCTTTACTTAGTATTAGTTATATCTTATGTTATGTTAGACATACTTTTACATTATATTAGACGTGTCTTATATAATACATAAAGATATGACTAACATAGCTAATGGTATAACTAATATAATTAAAGGTATGTCTAACATTACTAAAAGGTATGAATGTATAGTTGGAAATTCTAAGGGTTTGAAATTAGGATACAAAGATATGAGTAAGATTACATAAATGTTTGTCTACGATATAAAGGTACGTCTAACATAACGTAAGTGTATGACACTTGGAGCGAATTTGGGTGGATTTGAGCGCATCCACCCAGACACGTGGGGCGCATGAATCGCACGTGGATGCGTGATTTTAGACGCATTGACCAGATTATAAAACCAAGGATACATTCAGCAATTGCATAAATTCTTCAAAATATGCAAAATCCAATCAAATTTAAGAGTCACAATTAGTATTACCCAACTTTTACATGTTGAAAGTCCTACGTGGATCTGCAAAAACAAAAACAAAGTTGTCCCAATCAAAGTACACGGTGTTGTCGGCGGTGTCGACAACACCAGCGTAAAACACAGCGGAAAAATAGATCGAATTAAAAGTTGCAGAACACAAACGATATATCCACGAGTATACAAATACTCGTGGAATGCCTTCAGGGCGAAAACTCCTTTATTGATATGTGTATGTATACAAAGGAGAAAGAAAGATCTCTAAAAGAGACTCTTTCGAACAATCGACTCAATACGTCCTATGAGATGTATGTGAAACCTAGGGACGTATACAAACTATCTCAGTTGAACACTCCGAAGAACACCTATACTAAAAGTCAAGAGTATGCAAACTCTATGACACACAAGAAAAACGATGTTGCCTACGGTGTGAACAACACAACTCTTGACACCAGTGTACTGCCTATACTAAACTGCTTTTGCTCTCGATTCTGTGTATACTTGATCTTCAGCAGCCTCACCTATTTATAGAGCTCGAAGTACACTTGGTGTAGACTCCACTTCCATGATGTAGGAGTGCTCCATGATCTCCATCACTCCATATCTATCGTGCATGATGAATGAGGAAGGTGGAGTGGACTTGTTCTTGACTTCTTCATCCTTGCTTCATGATCTCCATCTTGACTTGTTCAAATATGGTCCTTGTTCTCCTCTCTCAATCCCACGTTCTCTTAGGCACGATCTCACTCTCAAAAATCCCGTAGGCTTCTTCAATATATATATCACTTGGATACATCTTTGAATCCTATCAAAAAGAAGAGCATATAACAAATTCCTAAAATATAGGAAAGTTTGTTAGTTAGTCTTGTGATTCAAAAATATAAAACACGTGATTTTACCAAGTCAAATCTTAAGTGAGAGAATCAAATCTTTTTCCAAATCTTTTCAAATAAAATTATCCAATTAAAAACCTAATTAAAATCTAATTTGATTTTAGGATAAAATTGAAAAAGGAAAATTAATATTGTTGGAAAATCCAACACTAACAATCTCCCCCTATTTTTCTTTTTCAGCTCAAAACCTAAATCAAATTGATTTTCTCCCCCTTAATTAAAACTCCCCCTTAATCCTGCAATCACAAACAATCACAAAGAATTAAGGATTAATCATTCAACACAATCATGAAAAAGATTCATCAAAACTTTCTCTTCCACCACCTTTCACCATAGGAATTGCCTTACCATATCTTCTCCCCCTTTTTGAGCTGAAAATTAACTCATAAAAACGGTTCCCTACTTTCAAAGTATATCAACAAAGACGTTGGGCCAAATGTTACCAAACGAAGAGGCAACATCCGGTGTATGGGGCAAACCATAAAAACGATTACCCAAGAAAATTCCTTGGCACCATCATCTTAGTAGACCGTACCTTGAAGCAAAGGGCTTTTAAGGATAAATAAAGTAGAGAGGGAAAGGCCAGTTATGGATCAGAGCTTCGAAAAAAGAACAGAGATAGTGAAGAAACGGGAATAATGAATTAGGGTTTAGAAAGAAGAGGGAAAAGGAGATCGAGATTTGGAGAGAGAAGAAGGAGAGAGATATAGAGATAGCGTATGTGAGCAAGAGAGAGATTGCACACACTCAAGTAGTGGAGAATCACGCATGATTTTCTGATTTTAAACATAAATATTGAGCCTTTGAATTTTTAGATAAAATTAAGAGATTTTGAAAAAATTTGAAAATAAGATCAAATCTCAACAATTTTGCACAAAAATAGGAGTCACAAAATTCGAATTTTAAAATTGAAATTGAGTCATCCAAAAATCAAATATATCCACTATATATTATCAGGATTAAATGCAGATACCTAGGGATGCATAAAATTTAAATCCCATAAAAATCGCACACAATATAACTGACTGGTGTTGTCCCTGATGTTACGTAACACTGCGATGACACCATACAAAATTTTTGGCTCTTGAAAAATTTTTTCTTTTGTGCACACGAAATTAAATTCATACACACCTGACCTCAACCAACCTTTTGAAAAGAGAGCACTGTCGTAGCGAGCGCCATGCTTCTAGTTACTCGGTTGTGAGATCAAGTTTTTTCTTTTCGACTTGGTTGTGGTATCTCCTACACCTTTTGACAAGGAAGCATCGTCGCAGCGAACGCCGTGCCCCGAGTTACTCAGTGAGGTCACACAACACATTTTATTAAGTCACTAGGCTGCCTGAAAAGCATCGTCGTAGCGAGCGCCGTGCTCCAAGTGCTTCGTGACTTTTAGCATTTTAGTTCGAACAAAAGTGCACTATAGGATATGAGCCTTTACCAAAATAGGTGTCCAAGCAAGTGTTTTCACATAAGAAACACACTGGTCAGATACAAACAAGCATACATATGCCTAGAAAGCCTAAAAATAAAAATTTATTCTAAGGGTGTTAAGAGTGGTGTGAGCAACATGAACGGTAACACCCGCAAAAACAGCATGCACATTCAAACAATGCACAATCCGAGAGACTTCTTTAAGGAAGAAAATCTCTCTAAATCTAAGGCTTTTGTAAATATATCTGCTATTTGGTTTTCAGTGGATACATAATCAAGTTGGATTAACCCTTTTTCAACTAAATCTCGAATGAAGTGATGCCTAATATCTATGTGTTTAGTTCGAGAATGTTGAACTGGATTTTTGGAAATATTAATTGCACTCGAATTATCACAAAATAGGCTCAAAGATTCATTTTCAAAACCGTAATCATCAAGCATTTGTTTCAACCACACAAGTTGAGTACATGCACTCCCGGCGGCTACGTATTCGGATTCGGCGGTGGATAAAGAAACACAATTTTGTTTTCTACTATGCCAAGATACTAAGTTATTGCCTAAGTAGAAACAACCACCACTAGTACTCTTCCTATCATCTACATCTCCAGCCCAATCAGAATCACTAAAACCCACCAAATTAAGATTAGTGTCCTTAGTATACCAAATACCTAAATCTATCGAACCGGAAACATACCTTATGATACGCTTCACTGCTTGAAGATGCGAGATCTTAGGGTCAGCTTGGTAACGTGCACAGACACCAACACTATACATTATATCCGGGCGGCTAGCGGTCAAGTAGAGTAAACTGCCGATCATCGATCTATAGAGGGTGTTGTCAACACCATCGGCAACACTGTCTTTCGACAGCTTTTGGGTCGAACCCATGGGGGTTCTCATAGGTTTAGAATTTTCTAAACCAAAGCGAGATACCAAATTTTTGGCATACTTGCTTTGAGAAATGAAAATTCCTTCCTTTAATTGCTTAACCTGCAAGCCTAGAAAGTAAGTTAGCTCTCCAATCATGCTCATTTCGAAGGTAGATGACATAGCATGCACAAAATCATCAAGATCACTTTGACAAGTAGATCCAAATACAATGTCATCAACATAAATTTGAGCTATCATACAATTACGATCAGTTCTCTTAACAAAAAGAGTACGATCGGCCATGCCTCGAATGAATCCAAACTCAAGTAGGAAAGAAGTCAATCGACCATACCAAGCTCTAGGAGCTTGTTTTAATCCATATAATGCCTTCTTGAGTTTGTAGACATAATGAGGTTGATAAGGATCTTCAAAACCTTTTGGTTGTTCAACATACACTTCCTTATCTAGAAACCCATTCAAAAATGCTCCTTTTACATCCATTTGATAAAGGGTAATTTTCAAATAACAAGCAATTGCAAGAACTAACCTAATCGATTCAATTCGAGCAACGGGTGCGAAGGTCTCATCATAATCGATGCCTTCGACTTGTGTGTACCCTTGTGCTACAAGACGCGCTTTGTTTCTTACAATGTTCCCCGACTCATCCGATTTATTTTTAAAAATCCATTTAGTTCCAATCACATTAGTATCGGATGGTCTAGGAACAAGAAACCAAACATCATTTCTAGTAAATTGTTCAAGTTCTTCTTGCATTGCTTGTATCCAAAAATTATCTTTTAAAGCTTCAGAGACATTTTTTGGTTCAATTGGAGAGACAAAACAGTAGAATTTTACCTCTGAAAATGTGGTTGACATACACACATGTCTTACCATTTCCTTGTAATTCACGGGGTCTTTTCTACGAGTTCGAACACCATCGTGTACTCCCCCTATCACCTGTGTGGTAGGGTGATTTTTTCTGATACGAGCAGGTGGATCTCTTCGAACTTGATCAGGTAGATCATCATCACTTTCATCGGATTCAGGTTCTGCCGATGTTGTCACTGGTGTTGCCGCTGGTGTTGTCTCTGGTGTCACGACACTGGGGGCAACATCAGTATTTCCAGTTTCATGAACAACTGGAATTTCAACTAGATCAGTCACGGCATCTTCATAAGATTTACCTGTAAGATCAGAGAAGTCATCAAACACAATATTAACTGATTCTTGAATAGTCCTAGATCTTAAATTAAAGACACGATAAGCATGACTATTCAAAGAATATCCAAGAAACACGGCTTTGTCACTTTTTGCATCAAACTTAGCAAGATTATCTCTATCATTCAAAATGTAGCAAAGACACCCAAAAACATGAAAATGTTTAAGATTAGGCTTTTTCCCTTTCAAAATTTCGTAAGGGGTCATTTTGCTACCCGGTCTTAAAAAGACTCGATTGCCAATATAGCAAGCCGTGTTCAATGCTTCAGCCCAAAAACGTCGTGAGAGGTTCTTAGAACTGAGCATGACACGAGCCATTTCATGCAAAGTTTGATTTTTCCTTTCCGCAACTCCGTTTTGTTGAGGAGTTTTAGGAGCCGAAAATTGGTGTTCAATGCCTTTCTTTTCACAAAAATCAGTAAACAATTTGTTTTCAAATTCCTTACCATGGTCAGACCTAATGCTCAAAATTTTAGAAGAAAATGAGGTCTTAATCCTAGTGTACAAAATCTTGAATTGAGAAAACGTATCCGATTTTTCACGTAAAAAGAAAATCCAAGTATATCGGGAAAAATCATCAACAATCACATAGGAATACCTTTTTCCTCCAAGACTTTCAACTTCAACTGGTCCCATTAAATCCATGTGTAAAAGTTGAAAACAATGAACAGTACCTTGGTGTTGTCCGTGGTGTGATGTAACACTGTGGGGAACACGGGTCTGTTTACCTTTAAGGCAGTCTCCACACACTATCTTACCATTGTGATTGAGGCTTGGCAGTCCTTGTACAGCCTCAAACTTCATCAACTTTTGGAGAGTTCGAAAATTCACATGGCCTAATTTTTGATGCCACAAAATCGTGTCATCAAACTTAGCCTTGTTACATGTGATATTTTCTCCAACAAGATAGCAATTGTCATGAGATCTTGTACCTGTCATGATACACATGTTAGACTTATCAAAAACTTCACAAGAATCCTTAGTAAATTTTACCTCAAGATTGTCATCACATAATTGACTTATGCTAATTAAATTAGCCATAAGACCATCTACTAAAAATACATTAGACAACCTGGGAAAACCTGGTAGATTAAGAGTTCCTTTGCCAATGATTCTACCCTTAGCACCTCCTCCATAAGTAACGGATCCTTCGGTAATAGGCACAAAATTACACAAGTATTCTTTAGTGCCCGTCATGTGGCGTGAGCAACCACTATCAAAGTACCAAGAACCTGAAATGTTAGACTTAAGAGCAGTAAAAACAACTTGGCAGACTTGTGCAGTTTGTTTAGGAACCCAAACTTTCTGTCCAACAGTGGTGTTGCGGGCGGTGTTGCGTGACACCGGAGGTAACACCAGACCATTTGCTCGATCATTTTTCAATTTTCGACAGTATGGTCTTATATGTCCAGGTTGAAAACAATAATGACAAACATATTTTCTTTTCCTACGACCTGAACTGTTGGATTTTATGGATTCTTTTGATTTTTCTTTCACAAAATTAATCTTAGCATGTGAATCGACAAAAAGGTTTGGAAAAATATTTTCAACAGTTTTACTTGATCCAATACCTGATTTTGAGGAATTACCTGATCCCATGATTTCACTTGCCTTGGTAGAACTTGAGTTCCATTTTGCAATTAAGGATTCCGTCTCTTCAAGCTTGAATTGCACCTTTCCAAGTTCTATGTC
Source organism: Scutellaria baicalensis (assembly GCA_005771605.1). NCBI lineage: Eukaryota > Viridiplantae > Streptophyta > Magnoliopsida > Lamiales > Lamiaceae > Scutellaria > Scutellaria baicalensis. Next base: position 6,218,631 of record CM016727.1, on the reverse strand, counting down.
CTTCTTGGTGAGAGCGGTTTCCAGCTTTGCAACTGAGTTTTTCAGCACATCATTCTCCTTAGATAAAGCTTCCTTTTCCTTGGATATGGCTTCCTTTTCCTTGGAAACAATTTCGACTAGCTTGCATTGCTTTTTCCATTCCTTAAGCAAGGAATTATAAAGACCATGAAGTTCTTCAATGGCTTCATCTTTATCTAAGTCATCTCCAGCAAGAGAATCTGTATCATCACAAACAACATTAAGGCATGTTATGTTAGCAAAGTCAAACAGTTCATACCTCTGTGGTGTTGTCTGCGGTGTTGTCTGCGGTGTCATGACACCGGTGTTGGCAACACCGTCGGTAACACCAGTAGCGATTTTTGCAAACAGGGCTGTGGAACTTTCAGTTTCAACTTCCTCATCATCCTCATCGTCACTCATGGATACCCAGTGATTTTTCAGACCATACTTCCTCAAGGTGTTGGCACATTTATTCGCATAATGACCCCAACCCGAACAAGCTCGACATTGGATGGTATCGAGATGTTTGGGATCATTCCATCCATGATCTGAAAATGTCTTCTTAGGCTGACGTTTGGACTGAGAGGATAATCCAGTTGGCTTCCATTGGGATCTATCATTGGATCGATTGAATGGTTCCTTCCCTTTCGAACGAGGCTTCTCCTTGTTGAACTTTCTTACCATGGTGTTGAATTTCTTCGTCAACATAGCTACATTCTGCCCCTCGGTGACTTCCTCCAATGGTTCATCATCTTCTCCAGATTCTTCATTGTCTTGAGCTTGCAAGGCTATGGTTTTGGGCTTGTAGCCCGCTTCCATTTGGCTTTGAAGGTTGAGCTCAAAGGTTTGAAGAATACTTTGAAGTGTATCAAAGTCCATTATCGAAAGATTATGGACCTCCTCAATGGCGGATACCTTGATGTTGAACCTTGGTGGCAGCGTTCGAATGGCCTTAGACACGAGTTGCTTGCGTCCAATTGGTTCTTCAAGCATTTGGGCTTGATTCGAGATGTCCCGGAGCCTCTCAAAGTAGGTTCCAATGTCTTCATTCTCCTCCATGCGCATATTCTCGAACTTGGACATAATCAGCAGCAACCGAGCCTCACGAACACACTTTGCACCTTCAAAATGCTTTTGGAGAGTATCCCAAGCATCCTTGGCATGGGCAGCATTTTGGATCAATCGAAACACCTTGTAGTCCACCGTTTCGAAAATGACATTGATGGCTTTCTCATTGAAATTGGCATTATGGATCTCATCGATTGTCCACTCGGTTTGAGGTTTGAGAACCATTTCACCATGGACCTCCTTCATATGGGCGCTGTAACCCTCCAAAACGGCAGTCCAAGCACGTGCATCAATGGACTTGATCTTCGATCGAACACGAATCTTCCAATAGGCATAGTTGGAGCCATCCAAAATTGGAAGGCGTCCAAAGTTTGGATTGCAATAGTCCGCGTCCTGCATGGCTAGATCCACCACTTAGTATGTCAAGTGATGGCTCTGATACCACGTGAAAGTCCTACGTGGATCTGCAAAAACAAAAACAAAGTTGTCCCAATCAAAGTACACGGTGTTGTCGGCGGTGTCGACAACACCAGCGTAAAACACAGCGGAAAAATAGATCGAATTAAAAGTTGCAGAACACAAACGATATATCCACGAGTATACAAATACTCGTGGAATGCCTTCAGGGCGAAAACTCCTTTATTGATATGTGTATGTATACAAAGGAGAAAGAAAGATCTCTAAAAGAGACTCTTTCGAACAATCGACTCAATACGTCCTATGAGATGTATGTGAAACCTAGGGACGTATACAAACTATCTCAGTTGAACACTCCGAAGAACACCTATACTAAAAGTCAAGAGTATGCAAACTCTATGACACACAAGAAAAACGATGTTGCCTACGGTGTGAACAACACAACTCTTGACACCAGTGTACTGCCTATACTAAACTGCTTTTGCTCTCGATTCTGTGTATACTTGATCTTCAGCAGCCTCACCTATTTATAGAGCTCGAAGTACACTTGGTGTAGACTCCACTTCCATGATGTAGGAGTGCTCCATGATCTCCATCACTCCATATCTATCGTGCATGATGAATGAGGAAGGTGGAGTGGACTTGTTCTTGACTTCTTCATCCTTGCTTCATGATCTCCATCTTGACTTGTTCAAATATGGTCCTTGTTCTCCTCTCTCAATCCCACGTTCTCTTAGGCACGATCTCACTCTCAAAAATCCCGTAGGCTTCTTCAATATATATATCACTTGGATACATCTTTGAATCCTATCAAAAAGAAGAGCATATAACAAATTCCTAAAATATAGGAAAGTTTGTTAGTTAGTCTTGTGATTCAAAAATATAAAACACGTGATTTTACCAAGTCAAATCTTAAGTGAGAGAATCAAATCTTTTTCCAAATCTTTTCAAATAAAATTATCCAATTAAAAACCTAATTAAAATCTAATTTGATTTTAGGATAAAATTGAAAAAGGAAAATTAATATTGTTGGAAAATCCAACACTAACAATCTCCCCCTATTTTTCTTTTTCAGCTCAAAACCTAAATCAAATTGATTTTCTCCCCCTTAATTAAAACTCCCCCTTAATCCTGCAATCACAAACAATCACAAAGAATTAAGGATTAATCATTCAACACAATCATGAAAAAGATTCATCAAAACTTTCTCTTCCACCACCTTTCACCATAGGAATTGCCTTACCATATCTTCTCCCCCTTTTTGAGCTGAAAATTAGCTCATAAAAACGGTTCCCTACTTTCAAAGTATATCAACAAAGACGTTGGGCCAAATGTTACCAAACGAAGAGGCAACATCCGGTGTATGGGGCAAACCATAAAAACGATTACCCAAGAAAATTCCTTGGCACCATCATCTTAGTAGACCGTACCTTGAAGCAAAGGGCTTTTAAGGATAAATAAAGTAGAGAGGGAAAGGCCAGTTATGGATCAGAGCTTCGAAAAAAGAACAGAGATAGTGAAGAAACGGGAATAATGAATTAGGGTTTAGAAAGAAGAGGGAAAAGGAGATCGAGATTTGGAGAGAGAAGAAGGAGAGAGATATAGAGATAGCGTATGTGAGCAAGAGAGAGATTGCACACACTCAAGTAGTGGAGAATCACGCATGATTTTCTGATTTTAAACATAAATATTGAGCCTTTGAATTTTTAGATAAAATTAAGAGATTTTGAAAAAATTTGAAAATAAGATCAAATCTCAACAATTTTGCACAAAAATAGGAGTCACAAAATTCGAATTTTAAAATTGAAATTGAGTCATCCAAAAATCAAATATATCCACTATATATTATCAGGATTAAATGCAGATACCTAGGGATGCATAAAATTTAAATCCCATAAAAATCGCACACAATATAACTGACTGGTGTTGTCCCTGATGTTACGTAACACTGCGATGACACCATACAAAATTTTTGGCTCTTGAAAAATTTTTTCTTTTGTGCACACGAAATTAAATTCATACACACCTGACCTCAACCAACCTTTTGAAAAGAGAGCACTGTCGTAGCGAGCGCCATGCTTCTAGTTACTCGGTTGTGAGATCAAGTTTTTCTTTTCGACTTGGTTGTGGTATCTCCTACACCTTTTGACAAGGAAGCATCGTCGCAGCGAACGCCGTGCCCCGAGTTACTCAGTGAGGTCACACAACACATTTTATTAAGTCACTAGGCTGCCTGAAAAGCATCGTCGTAGCGAGCGCCGTGCTCCAAGTGCTTCGTGACTTTTAGCATTTTAGTTCGAACAAAAGTGCACTATAGGATATGAGCCTTTACCAAAATAGGTGTCCAAGCAAGTGTTTTCACATAAGAAACACACTGGTCAGATACAAACAAGCATACATATGCCTAGAAAGCCTAAAAATAAAAATTTATTCTAAGGGTGTTAAGAGTGGTGTGAGCAACATGAACGGTAACACCCGCAAAAACAGCATGCACATTCAAACAATGCACAATCCGAGAGACTTCTTTAAGGAAGAAAATCTCTCTAAATCTAAGGCTTTTGTAAATATATCTGCTATTTGGTTTTCAGTGGATACATAATCAAGTTGGATTAACCCTTTTTCAACTAAATCTCGAATGAAGTGATGCCTAATATCTATGTGTTTAGTTCGAGAATGTTGAACTGGATTTTTGGAAATATTAATTGCACTCGAATTATCACAAAATAGGCTCAAAGATTCATTTTCAAAACCGTAATCATCAAGCATTTGTTTCAACCACACAAGTTGAGTACATGCACTCCCGGCGGCTACGTATTCGGATTCGGCGGTGGATAAAGAAACACAATTTTGTTTTCTACTATGCCAAGATACTAAGTTATTGCCTAAGTAGAAACAACCACCACTAGTACTCTTCCTATCATCTACATCTCCAGCCCAATCAGAATCACTAAAACCCACCAAATTAAGATTAGTGTCCTTAGTATACCAAATACCTAAATCTATCGAACCGGAAACATACCTTATGATACGCTTCACTGCTTGAAGATGCGAGATCTTAGGGTCAGCTTGGTAACGTGCACAGACACCAACACTATACATTATATCCGGGCGGCTAGCGGTCAAGTAGAGTAAACTGCCGATCATCGATCTATAGAGGGTGTTGTCAACACCATCGGCAACACTGTCTTTCGACAGCTTTTGGGTCGAACCCATGGGGGTTCTCATAGGTTTAGAATTTTCTAAACCAAAGCGAGATACCAAATTTTTGGCATACTTGCTTTGAGAAATGAAAATTCCTTCCTTTAATTGCTTAACCTGCAAGCCTAGAAAGTAAGTTAGCTCTCCAATCATGCTCATTTCGAAGGTAGATGACATAGCATGCACAAAATCATCAAGATCACTTTGACAAGTAGATCCAAATACAATGTCATCAACATAAATTTGAGCTATCATACAATTACGATCAGTTCTCTTAACAAAAAGAGTACGATCGGCCATGCCTCGAATGAATCCAAACTCAAGTAGGAAAGAAGTCAATCGACCATACCAAGCTCTAGGAGCTTGTTTTAATCCATATAATGCCTTCTTGAGTTTGTAGACATAATGAGGTTGATAAGGATCTTCAAAACCTTTTGGTTGTTCAACATACACTTCCTTATCTAGAAACCCATTCAAAAATGCTCCTTTTACATCCATTTGATAAAGGGTAATTTTCAAATAACAAGCAATTGCAAGAACTAACCTAATCGATTCAATTCGAGCAACGGGTGCGAAGGTCTCATCATAATCGATGCCTTCGACTTGTGTGTACCCTTGTGCTACAAGACGCGCTTTGTTTCTTACAATGTTCCCCGACTCATCCGATTTATTTTTAAAAATCCATTTAGTTCCAATCACATTAGTATCGGATGGTCTAGGAACAAGAAACCAAACATCATTTCTAGTAAATTGTTCAAGTTCTTCTTGCATTGCTTGTATCCAAAAATTATCTTTTAAAGCTTCAGAGACATTTTTTGGTTCAATTGGAGAGACAAAACAGTAGAATTTTACCTCTGAAAATGTGGTTGACATACACACATGTCTTACCATTTCCTTGTAATTCACGGGGTCTTTTCTACGAGTTCGAACACCATCGTGTACTCCCCCTATCACCTGTGTGGTAGGGTGATTTTTTCTGATACGAGCAGGTGGATCTCTTCGAACTTGATCAGGTAGATCATCATCACTTTCATCGGATTCAGGTTCTGCCGATGTTGTCACTGGTGTTGCCGCTGGTGTTGTCTCTGGTGTCACGACACTGGGGGCAACATCAGTATTTCCAGTTTCATGAACAACTGGAATTTCAACTAGATCAGTCACGGCATCTTCATAAGATTTACCTGTAAGATCAGAGAAGTCATCAAACACAATATTAACTGATTCTTGAATAGTCCTAGATCTTAAATTAAAGACACGATAAGCATGACTATTCAAAGAATATCCAAGAAACACGGCTTTGTCACTTTTTGCATCAAACTTAGCAAGATTATCTCTATCATTCAAAATGTAGCAAAGACACCCAAAAACATGAAAATGTTTAAGATTAGGCTTTTTCCCTTTCAAAATTTCGTAAGGGGTCATTTTGCTACCCGGTCTTAAAAAGACTCGATTGCCAATATAGCAAGCCGTGTTCAATGCTTCAGCCCAAAAACGTCGTGAGAGGTTCTTAGAACTGAGCATGACACGAGCCATTTCATGCAAAGTTTGATTTTTCCTTTCCGCAACTCCGTTTTGTTGAGGAGTTTTAGGAGCCGAAAATTGGTGTTCAATGCCTTTCTTTTCACAAAAATCAGTAAACAATTTGTTTTCAAATTCCTTACCATGGTCAGACCTAATGCTCAAAATTTTAGAAGAAAATGAGGTCTTAATCCTAGTGTACAAAATCTTGAATTGAGAAAACGTATCCGATTTTTCACGTAAAAAGAAAATCCAAGTATATCGGGAAAAATCATCAACAATCACATAGGAATACCTTTTTCCTCCAAGACTTTCAACTTCAACTGGTCCCATTAAATCCATGTGTAAAAGTTGAAAACAATGAACAGTACCTTGGTGTTGTCCGTGGTGTGATGTAACACTGTGGGGAACACGGGTCTGTTTACCTTTAAGGCAGTCTCCACACACTATCTTACCATTGTGATTGAGGCTTGGCAGTCCTTGTACAGCCTCAAACTTCATCAACTTTTGGAGAGTTCGAAAATTCACATGGCCTAATTTTTGATGCCACAAAATCGTGTCATCAAACTTAGCCTTGTTACATGTGATATTTTCTCCAACAAGATAGCAATTGTCATGAGATCTTGTACCTGTCATGATACACATGTTAGACTTATCAAAAACTTCACAAGAATCCTTAGTAAATTTTACCTCAAGATTGTCATCACATAATTGACTTATGCTAATTAAATTAGCCATAAGACCATCTACTAAAAATACATTAGACAACCTGGGAAAACCTGGTAGATTAAGAGTTCCTTTGCCAATGATTCTACCCTTAGCACCTCCTCCATAAGTAACGGATCCTTCGGTAATAGGCACAAAATTACACAAGTATTCTTTAGTGCCCGTCATGTGGCGTGAGCAACCACTATCAAAGTACCAAGAACCTGAAATGTTAGACTTAAGAGCAGTAAAAACAACTTGGCAGACTTGTGCAGTTTGTTTAGGAACCCAAACTTTCTGTCCAACAGTGGTGTTGCGGGCGGTGTTGCGTGACACCGGAGGTAACACCAGACCATTTGCTCGATCATTTTTCAATTTTCGACAGTATGGTCTTATATGTCCAGGTTGAAAACAATAATGACAAACATATTTTCTTTTCCTACGACCTGAACTGTTGGATTTTATGGATTCTTTTGATTTTTCTTTCACAAAATTAATCTTAGCATGTGAATCGACAAAAAGGTTTGGAAAAATATTTTCAACAGTTTTACTTGATCCAATACCTGATTTTGAGGAATTACCTGATCCCATGATTTCACTTGCCTTGGTAGAACTTGAGTTCCATTTTGCAATTAAGGATTCCGTCTCTTCAAGCTTGAATTGCACCTTTCCAAGTTCTATGTCCTTCTTGGTGAGAGCGGTTTCCAGCTTTGCAACTGAGTTTTTCAGCACATCATTCTCCTTAGATAAAGCTTCCTTTTCCTTGGATATGGCTTCCTTTTCCTTGGAAACAATTTCGACTAGCTTGCATTGCTTTTTCCATTCCTTAAGCAAGGAATTATAAAGACCATGAAGTTCTTCAATGGCTTCATCTTTATCTAAGTCATCTCCAGCAAGAGAATCTGTATCATCACAAACAACATTAAGGCATGTTATGTTAGCAAAGTCAAACAGTTCATACCTCTGTGGTGTTGTCTGCGGTGTTGTCTGCGGTGTCATGACACCGGTGTTGGCAACACCGTCGGTAACACCAGTAGCGATTTTTGCAAACAGGGCTGTGGAACTTTCAGTTTCAACTTCCTCATCATCCTCATCGTCACTCATGGATACCCAGTGATTTTTCAGACCATACTTCCTCAAGGTGTTGGCACATTTATTCGCATAATGACCCCAACCCGAACAAGCTCGACATTGGATGGTATCGAGATGTTTGGGATCATTCCATCCATGATCTGAAAATGTCTTCTTAGGCTGACGTTTGGACTGAGAGGATAATCCAGTTGGCTTCCATTGGGATCTATCATTGGATCGATTGAATGGTTCCTTCCCTTTCGAACGAGGCTTCTCCTTGTTGAACTTTCTTACCATGGTGTTGAATTTCTTCGTCAACATAGCTACATTCTGCCCCTCGGTGACTTCCTCCAATGGTTCATCATCTTCTCCAGATTCTTCATTGTCTTGAGCTTGCAAGGCTATGGTTTTGGGCTTGTAGCCCGCTTCCATTTGGCTTTGAAGGTTGAGCTCAAAGGTTTGAAGAATACTTTGAAGTGTATCAAAGTCCATTATCGAAAGATTATGGACCTCCTCAATGGCGGATACCTTGATGTTGAACCTTGGTGGCAGCGTTCGAATGGCCTTAGACACGAGTTGCTTGCGTCCAATTGGTTCTTCAAGCATTTGGGCTTGATTCGAGATGTCCCGGAGCCTCTCAAAGTAGGTTCCAATGTCTTCATTCTCCTCCATGCGCATATTCTCGAACTTGGACATAATCAGCAGCAACCGAGCCTCACGAACACACTTTGCACCTTCAAAATGCTTTTGGAGAGTATCCCAAGCATCCTTGGCATGGGCAGCATTTTGGATCAATCGAAACACCTTGTAGTCCACCGTTTCGAAAATGACATTGATGGCTTTCTCATTGAAATTGGCATTATGGATCTCATCGATTGTCCACTCGGTTTGAGGTTTGAGAACCATTTCACCATGGACCTCCTTCATATGGGCGCTGTAACCCTCCAAAACGGCAGTCCAAGCACGTGCATCAATGGACTTGATCTTCGATCGAACACGAATCTTCCAATAGGCATAGTTGGAGCCATCCAAAATTGGAAGGCGTCCAAAGTTTGGATTGCAATAGTCCGCGTCCTGCATGGCTAGATCCACCACTTAGTATGTCAAGTGATGGCTCTGATACCACGTGAAAGTCCTACGTGGATCTGCAAAAACAAAAACAAAGTTGTCCCAATCAAAGTACACGGTGTTGTCGGCGGTGTCGACAACACCAGCGTAAAACACAGCGGAAAAATAGATCGAATTAAAAGTTGCAGAACACAAACGATATATCCACGAGTATACAAATACTCGTGGAATGCCTTCAGGGCGAAAACTCCTTTATTGATATGTGTATGTATACAAAGGAGAAAGAAAGATCTCTAAAAGAGACTCTTTCGAACAATCGACTCAATACGTCCTATGAGATGTATGTGAAACCTAGGGACGTATACAAACTATCTCAGTTGAACACTCCGAAGAACACCTATACTAAAAGTCAAGAGTATGCAAACTCTATGACACACAAGAAAAACGATGTTGCCTACGGTGTGAACAACACAACTCTTGACACCAGTGTACTGCCTATACTAAACTGCTTTTGCTCTCGATTCTGTGTATACTTGATCTTCAGCAGCCTCACCTATTTATAGAGCTCGAAGTACACTTGGTGTAGACTCCACTTCCATGATGTAGGAGTGCTCCATGATCTCCATCACTCCATATCTATCGTGCATGATGAATGAGGAAGGTGGAGTGGACTTGTTCTTGACTTCTTCATCCTTGCTTCATGATCTCCATCTTGACTTGTTCAAATATGGTCCTTGTTCTCCTCTCTCAATCCCACGTTCTCTTAGGCACGATCTCACTCTCAAAAATCCCGTAGGCTTCTTCAATATATATATCACTTGGATACATCTTTGAATCCTATCAAAAAGAAGAGCATATAACAAATTCCTAAAATATAGGAAAGTTTGTTAGTTAGTCTTGTGATTCAAAAATATAAAACACGTGATTTTACCAAGTCAAATCTTAAGTGAGAGAATCAAATCTTTTTCCAAATCTTTTCAAATAAAATTATCCAATTAAAAACCTAATTAAAATCTAATTTGATTTTAGGATAAAATTGAAAAAGGAAAATTAATATTGTTGGAAAATCCAACACTAACACATGTCAACCTCCCAGAATATTCCATCTATTATATTATTAGTGTAAAACTTTTATTGAACCTAGGAATTCTGTACAACCCTAACTTGAATATTCATTCATTTCGTTACTCTTTAATTTGAATGTATGAACTAATTTATTATTCATGAAATAATTATATGACTTATTAGTGGAGGCGCGCCATTAATCCAATAATTCTATTCCACTTAAAATCTTTAATTCGAATTTAAATAGGATTAATTAGAACTCAAAAGAATGCAGTGCCATGTCTGAAAAAACAGTGAAGAAAACAAAACAAGAAAGTCAAAATCGTGGAAGATGTGAGTGTCACTATATGCCCTAAAGGCTCCAAACAGATAATACTTTTCCTTCAATTATATGGTGACCCCAAAAAGATTTTCAACTATTCTTTTACACCCAACCTTTTTCATTATGAAGCTTCTACTATTTCAAACTTTATCATATTTTTTCGATGAGAATAACGTTTTTGTTAGTTAATACTTCAAATGTTGATAGTACTAATTATGACCATATCATCATATATGCAGCATCAAGTAGAGTAGGAGTTTGGGTATAAGATAATGTTATGATGAATAAATAATAGGAGTATGTATAAGTCAACAAGTAGGAGTATAATTTAAAGCATAAAGATTCCCTTTTGAGAAGGTTTAAAGAATGTTGAAACACTAAACCAGACAGTTTCTTCCTTTTGAGAGCAAACTCAAAAAACTAGAGAGAGAAAGAGATTTGAAAAGATAAAAGACAAGAGTTTGAGATAGTGTCGTCCAAGTTGCATTTTCAAGATTCATTGTTTGTATTCATTCGTATGTCTGTGTCTCCTCTCAACGCTCTAAAATTACTCTTTTGTCCCTGCACGCTCTTCACACCCCTTCAATTTAACCCTAACACTTTAATTCAAATTTTCAAATATACTAAACCCCTCTCTCTCTCTCTCTCTCCAACTTTTACTACATAGACAGTTCTACTGCTCCACTTTCCCAAGACTACCTGTCCATATATACTCACGTATGGTGTGTTCATAAATGCCATTCAACGCCTTTAAATCCACAGCCATTTTTCTTCTCTCTCTCTATATATATCTGCTATTCATCCAGTTTCTGCATGATGATGAGAGAGAGATTCATGTAGCAGGTTAGACAAAGGATAACAAGAACATCATCAGGGTGAGACGTTTTTTTTTTTTCTCGCTGCTTGATTTTGGAATATTTGTCAAGTTTTATGATGTTGTAAGAAGAACCTCTTCATTATATACACTTTAGTAGAACGAACCATTTTGATCTCTCTCTTTCCAATAACCCTTGTTTATCTCTCAATCTTTTAGATCCCATGTTATGAAAAGTTGGCTAGATTTCAGTTAAAGGGCTATCTTGGAATTTTGAAATTGTAAAGAATAAAGACTGGAATTGGAATCCTCTGCTTTCATTTTCCCAGAATCCCAGTTTTATTCTTTCTTGTTCGTTCATCTATATTTTTATTTTAAATAAAGAAGAGAATAATCATGTGAATATTTCAGATTCACTTCAAAATTGTGTGGGGTAATAAAGCCAAATTTTTGCTCATCTTTTCATAATATCGATGTGTGCATGGCTACAATAAGTGGCACTGTAAAGCTACTTTAACTCTTTTCAAGAAAAGCAGTCCTTCAAGCCTTCAATGACCTGCTTATATCTATCCTCTCTGCATCATATAATTTTCTCGAATATTTTGAAGCCCACAACGATGCAATTTCTTTTTCTCTCTTTCATGTTCATATTTGCATGCTCCTAATAGCTGCCATCCCTGCAGATTAAATATTTGCTGTCAGATTCACACACATAAACATAGAGATGCCAAGATCAAGGTATGGAGAATTTCCTTGTTCATATATGTGTGGAATGAAATGACTAGTGTTTGATTCCATGTTATGTTAGCACTGAGTTTGATCGTGTCTCTGTTGCAGAGCGACGGAAATTCCTCAACGGCCGTCTCCCCGAGCTCCGGCTAATATCCGAACCTCATCGAGCTCCGACTCCGATCCTATCCATCATCGTTCGAGACTGCCTGATGGACGATCCCCCCGGCGCGTGCAATCTGATCCTCATCCAGTGAATCAGAAGAAACTTGGCAATCGCATTGCAGATTTGGAATCTCAATTGGGGCAGGCACAGGTGGAGCTCAAATGCTTGAAGGATCAGTTGGTTTCGGCTGAGGCTGCTAAGATCGTAGCTCAAGAACAGCTTGAAAAGAAATCGAGGAAAGTGAAAAAGGCTGCTCATCCTGTGGAGATTCAAGAGAAAATGAACAAGAAAGATAGCAGCGATGAGTGTGAAACAACAGTATCTGATGATATCCACAAGGCAACTGACGTTTTCGAAGTTCCTATTGAGAAAGCAGCCGTGGAGTCCAACACTGAGGTGGACTCTCATGGCGATCAAGATGTCGTTGACGAGTTGGCATTGAAGAACGACGTAGTTGGATCTTTGAAGAGCAGACTAGATGAGAGGGAGAAAGAGGTGGAAGTTTTCCGTCAAGAAAACACAGAGATAAAGGTCCAGCTTCATGAGAAGTCACTCAAGTTATCATCAGCTGAGTCGCAGGTAGAACAATTGGGTTCGAAATTGAGTAAGGCCGATCAAGAATTGGCCAAGAGTAAAAGCGAGGCTCTCCAGATGAAGGAGAAGCTACAAGCCACTGAGAAAGGAAAGGAGGAGTTGGAAATCGAGATGAAGAGGCTTCGTGTACAAACCGAGCAATGGAAAAAGGCGGCTGATGCTGCAGCCACAGTGTTGGCTGGAGAAGGCGAGGCGAATGGGAGAAGGATATCTGAGAGATGCGGGTCCATGGATAAGCACTATGGCAATGCGTTCGAACACGTTGGAGGAGGATATGCGGGTTATGTAGGTTCACCGGGGATGGATGATTCCGATGATGGCTTCGGAGGTGGAAAGAGGAAAGGTTCTGGCATTAGAATGTTTGGAGACCTGTGGAGAAAGAAGGGGCATAAGTAGAATCTCACAATTATTACAGTTTGTTGTGTATGTTTAGGAAATGGTTTCTTACCAATTTGCATGCATTGTTTCGAGTTTTGTTAGACTTGTTTTGTTGTAGTAGAGTACCATAAAGACAAGGTCTTCCATAAATTATGATGTTCTGGGACTTGTATTATGAGTAATCACGTCAAGAATTACCACTTAAATGAAGGCACAAATCAATAAAGTTTCACTTAGATTCAGAAACATTGTGATTACCACAATTTCGAGCAAAATCTGCATTAGTTTAACTGTGTTCCTCTAAAAAATAAAAACTGTTCAAATGTTTTTTGATTTCCATATGCACAATTTGCTTTAAAACAATTGCACAGCAGAATTGTGAAAAGTGGAAGAGACGAACTTTGAAAATTAAAGGGCGATCGATCAGTCATCTTCGTCACTTCCATACTGCATACACAAGGAATGTAACCCGGTGCTTGTAACAGCTGGGGGCTCTGCATCTTGTTGTTCTTTCTTTTCAACAATAGCTAATGGCCTGCTGCCGTTAGGATCTGCAGCTGGTTTCTTGACAATAGAAACTTTGACTGACGAAGACTTGAAAACGAATTTAGCACCATCAGAAGCCCCACCAACGCTATCATTATCTATCAACAATCATGCAAGACTAACTCATTTAGTGCCTTTTGTAGTATTAAGTAATGTAATTCATACACATGAAATCGACAGAGTTTATGTTAAAAACCTTGATTGTTCGAGCTCTCAATAACATTGTCCTTTGTCAAAATATCTGTTGGTTTTGGAGGTTCTTCTGGCAACTTCCTCTGCATAAAAAACAAACATTTGATTTTTGCTGTTAGGTACAAGCCAAGTTGGAGGCTTATCAATCTCCTCTTACCTTATGCCTTATAACCACATGCCTTTTTAAAAATCAATGCATCTAAAAGCATCACCAACAGCAACACACTGATCACCAAACAAAATTGGAACTTAACACTTTATTAGGTCGGAACTTACAAAGTGAGAGACTTTTTGAGTTTCCTCCCATAACATAATACCATCAGATATTGGAACTTTATTATTCTTATGAATTCAGTGCTTATAGCCTGTCCAATGTTTCAATTTAGCTTCTATTTTCTTATGATCAGAGGCAGTACGGCAGGGAGTTGGTTTCTGCGACACAGCAATGGGGACAGTGGAGCGATGGGGCAGCGAGGCCAAGGCTGGGAGGGTGGTTTCAATGGCATATTGGTGGAGAAAAGGGAATGCATTATACTGTTACATAAGGCTGGGTATTTCCATGTGTTCCATGGGTTTACTTGATGATTTGAAGTAGGGTTTGACCATGAAAATGGAGGTAACAGTGGCAGAATATATGAATGCACAGTAAGAAAAGTATCCAGAAATTGGAAAGCCCAACTTTGAATTTGTTCAGTTCATTAAAATTCAGGATATCAACAAACTGTCCTAATTTCGGAATTTTAATATTTTCCTTGACAAATAGAAATCCTTGCAGAACAAGCAGATGACTCAGGAAGCAATGTTACCTTCAAGGAACGAGATGATGCTCCCTCCTCGTCAAATGGGAAAAACTCCAAAGCTTCATCGTCGTCATCATCTATGTCTTCATCATCAATCCTTCGCACGACCGCAGCCTCTTTTTGTCCCTGAGTTATTTAGAAGCGTGAGAAGTCTGACAGTGAGAACTCTTAAAACAATAATAAATCTAAAAAATAGCCAAAACTTTAGAGAGAGAGTCAGGTACAAGCTGGCAAAATCCAATCCTCACCTTAAACACTGATCTTATTAGAGCTTCATCTTCTTCTTCCAACTTTCTTTCCTAACAAATAAAAACACAGTTCAATCAGTAAAGGATAACTATAATCAATGTCCAGAGGAGAGTAAGTAAATAAGAATTAGCAGCCAAGAGAACTTGGCAAAAATAAATAAATAATCCATCTTCATATTCAATGATAGTTTAAAGAAATAATTAACTTGCTTTTCTAAAATTTTTTTAAGCCATTCTTACTACCTAAGGTGGCATCATTCTGAGCACATGCAAGAATTTTTTTAAATATAAACTAGCATTTTGATATTACCTTCTGCTCATTTGAGTGCTGCAGAGCTTCCAGCATGGCATCTACGCTCACAGTTGCATGTCTTGACTGGAAATATACGAGGGAAAGCAAGAAGGAAGATAACAAAATGTCAATATCAGCATATTCATGTACAAAGCAATATCTATAGTTGGTTTAGAGAGTAATTGAGAAAAGAGTGTCAATACTTGATAATAAACTGAACACAGTAGGTCCACATAATCACCTTCATTGATTTCATTTCATCCAAAGCAGCAAGAATATCCATTTCTCTCTTAGAGTCCAAAGTTCTATTCTCTAATGATTTCATGGCATCTCCCATCTCTTCAGCATTCCTCTTCTTTTTTTCTTCATCCATTACCTGATGATAAAGACAAATAATTAACATCACAATTGAAGTTCCAATGACATAGATATCAGTACTCAATGTATAAATGCAATAAAATCAGATAGCAATAATCTATCTGGCTAAATTGCAGATGATGCGTACCAAAATACCCAAAAATAGGAGGAATAAAAGAAACATTTCAATAGTATACCTCATCCTCTGCACGCCAAGGTTCAAAATTCCTTGATGCACCAGATTCAACAATATAATCAGAGTTTTGAGGATCCGTTTTGAATGTTATTTCGGCCGAGCATTTAGTACACTTGAAATAGAATCTGAAAATTTGGATCCCTAGGTAGGTCTGCAAATGAAAGAAATCACGCCAAAGTTAGGAAGGGAGGCATTTCACAATCTAAACAAGAACCAGAAAATATGAGCCAGATCACTCAGAAACAAGTAGCATGTATGGAGTGTTAAAACATGAAAGATCAAGTGCACCTTGGATATACCTTTCCCTTTAGATCATTAAAATACATAACCATAGATCATCTAACAAGAAATACATACTATATCACGAACATGCAAGAGTCGAGTCCTTGACTCCTCCACAGAGCCTTTGGTAATCAAAAACTTTCAAGGAACACTCAAAGTGAAACTAAGGTTAAAGACAACCCACTACTGTTAGAGAAATGCCCAATGTACCCACAAAATATTCATTCCTCTAGAGAGTAAGAGACATGAAAAGACAAGAATAAAGCTCACATAGATGCACAATACGTTCTCACTACATATTGAAAGGAAGAATTCCTAAAAATACACATTGAGAAAACCACAAAGAATCTCAAAATTAAAATCCTTAAAATCTCAAACTTCAGCATTCCTCATAAACAGCGAAACTGAAATTTCGTTAACTAACATTAACAACAGTTAAAACTTGACAATTGTTAATTCCACAAATGTTCATAGCCCTTCCCTGGGAAGTAGGAACTCAGTACAGAAACTGAACAAAAGTCCGCAAAATGTACATGAAAAAAAACCCTAGATTTCAAGGTTCTCCAGTAAAAACATCAACATATCGTATATCCAAGAAGTATCACTACCAACAAAACAGAATCAAAATAAGAACTTTATTCAACAATACAAAACAGCGAAAAAGGGTCAATTAGAATGAAAACTCACCTCTCCAACGACGTCTTCTTTTCGGGAATTGAACTTGGTTCCCTTGTAAATGTAATTCCCGCACGTGCCACATCGAATGCTCATCGGAAGCATCATGCGCACTTTCATCTGCTGGTTTTTGGGCTGCCGCCGCCGCGGTATCTTCGCCGGATCGAAGTCCGGCGGGTAGTATTTGTTCAGAACTTTCCTTTCTCCCATCCTTTCTGCTCAGCTGAACACAAACAAAACCCTCAAAAGGTTTCAATTTTCTCACCAACAGATTGAAGAACGTCTTCCTTCTTTTTTCCTCTTCACAAGAAGATTAAACAGATATTCAAGTTTGGTTTCAATGGATGGGTTCTACGCCGTTGCCCCAATTTTGAACTATAGCGTTCTTCCTTTTTTTTCCTTTCCCATACGAATAATCAAACCCGGTCGGGCCAGAGATAATCTTAGTTCGTTTTCTGCCTTTTCTTTTCCATTAATTTATGGAGAAAAACATTTTTTAATCTTCTAAATTAACTCTCTTATAAAACAAATGAATGGATGTTCTTATGTTAAACCTACATTTTCACTCAAATTTCATATCTTAAACTTGATATGGGTAGAGGAAAATAGAAATGGAAAATAATAAACATAAATAAATAAGTACCCTATGAAGAGAGAGGTTTAGCAGAGCACATGCAGAGGAGTTTCCAGCAGAGCATTTCCAAAAGAAAGTTCAGCAGAGCACGTGTAGAGGAGATCCTAGCAGAGCAGGCCCAAGGGACAAAGGACAGACGAACGGACGCAGACGAACGGACGCAGACGAACGGATGCAGACGAACGGATGCAGACGAACGGAAGCCATCGAGTAGATATCGTACGCTCAAAGTAGGGGATAATAATCCGAAAGCAATGATGAAAAGCATGCCCTAGAGGCCTACTGACGTGGACAGGAAGAGTAACAGAAAAAGGAATATTCTAGAGAAGAATGGGTGTACATAGAGCTTGAGAAGAAGTACCCCGAGAAGCAAATGGCAGAAATGCCCCTCTCCACCTTTGCTAAGGACTAGTATAAATAGAGAGAAATATGTATTTCAAAAGGACTTTTTTCTCACTTTTCTGACTTCAATACTAAGAACATCTTTCCCATTGTAGAGAGCAAGTTGTGTAGAACAAGTTATCATTTGCCCTTTTATTCATTTTACCTATTGATTCATTTCGATTTTCAAAGAGATGTTTATTATTGTTGATATCTCAACAATGGCGCCGTCTGTGGGAATTGCCTGGTAAGAAGTGAGCCTCCTTCTTGTCTGGCCAGATTTTCACCATTTTTTGCATTTTGTAGCCAGTTTTCTTTCACTTCGTATATCTGCTTTGTGGGAGAATTTCGGAGAGCTGTCTTGAGAGGGTAGGATCAATGACAAATCGAGTAATCCGAGATTTGGATGGGGATTTTCAAGAAGTGGCGAGGCCAGAAACGTCAAGGATAAGAGGAAGATCGGAAGAGTTGAGGGAGCCCGTCGCTCCAGGTCTATGGACCTTCACGCCAGAGCAATTGGATAGCTTCATCTACTCGGCTGTGCAGAAGGCCATGGGAAAAGCTGCTGCAGCGAAAGAGAAGGAAGAAGGCGATGAAGAGAGATGCGAGGCCGCAGATATGCGGGGCAGAAAGACTTCTATTCCAGGAATACGCCCATGTCAACCAGATACGGCTCTCGAACAAAGTGCCGATAGCCATCCAGTGCGAGGAAAACACCCAGCGCAAGAGGCAGCTTCTCTCATTGAAACTTCCACGCAACAATCGTGCGATCGAGAGGTGAGAAGACAAATGGAAGAGATGCAGAGAGAGATACAATTATTGCGGCAGAAGATGGGCTCTGCTAGTCAGATCCAGGTTCCGGGTGGAAGTCCTTTTGCGATGGTAGTTCGGGCAGATGAGTTACCTGCAAATTTCAAACCGTTAACCTTTGAGTATGACGGAACAACAGATCCCTACGATCATCTTCTCCGATTTGAAAACGTGGCTTTGCTGCATCAATATACTGACGGGGTAAAATGTCGGGTGTTCCTCACTACCCTCACTCAGGCCGCCCAAAGATGGTTTGGACAGCTAACAGAAGACAGCATCTACTCGTTCAGAGAATTCAGCTCAGCTTTCCTGCACCAGTTCGCCAGCGCGAGACGACAGAGGAGAACCTCACAATCCTTATTTACTCTGAAGCAGGGCGCGGAAGAATCCTTAAGAGCGTTTATTAAGCGATTCAGTACTGTGGCCCTTGAAGTGCCTTCTGCTACGGCAGAAGTGAAGATTAGCGCGCTAGTGCAAGGTCTGAGAGAAGGGGATTTATTCCGATCTCTGGCCAAGAAGCCGGCTGCAACGTTCGAGGAAGTCCTAGCCCGCGCTGACAAGTTCATAAACTTGGAGGACGTAAGCAAGGCGAAACGTGCTGAAAGCAGAACTGCAGCCCCAGCGCGGGAAAGGGAAGGCAACAGAAGGATAGTGGCCGCACCATTGCACATTAGAGGTGAGCAGAGGACAGATCCAGGACGGGATAATTATAGCCATTATGCACCGTTGAGAATTCCCAGAGCCCAGATTTTTCAGTTAACAGAGAAGTCCGTTGCGTTCAGATTCCCACCCAATCGATCGCTGGCACCCACACGACCCAAGGGGAAGTATTATTGTGTGTTCCACAATGACTACGGACATGACACTAATTCTTGCAGACATTTGAAAAATGAGATCGAGAGGTTAGTGAGGTTGGGAGCTCTGAAGAGGTTCGTCGATGGCTCACAGAACAGAGACGGAAAAGCCAGAACAGAATTAGAGAAAGAAGAAGATGAGGAAGTTACAAAAGATAAACAGAGGAGAGAGGAAGATAGGGAACTACCTCCCCCACCAAAAAAAGGATCTATCAATATGATAGTGGGGGGTCCGTGGGGTGGAGACTCGAATCGGGCTCGAAAGTCAGCGGCAAGATATACCCAGAGATGGCATGAAGCAGAAGTTAGTCCCTATCATACCAAGCGGCCCGTCCGCAGAAATGAAAAAGGAAAATCAGAAGAATACTATGAGGAGGTCATGGAAGTGCAGCGCAGACCTGACATAATATTCGGGGAGGATGATGAGTCACCCCTCCTCAGACCTAACACTGACTCTCTGGTGGTAACAGCTGAAGTGGCGGGGTATGATGTGTCCAGAATTTTTGTGGATACGGGAAGCTCGGCGGATATTATCTTTAAAGAGTGTTTTGACAGAATGAACATCTCAACAAAGATCAGGCCTGTACAAACAGCTCTATATGGGTTCACAGGGGGAGCGGTGCATCCTCTAGGAATAGTGACACTTCACGTGTTGGTAGGAGCATGGCCTAAACAAAAGAGACTCATGACGGAATTCTTGCTGGTTGATTTGCCTTCTGCATACAACATCATTTTTGGGCGACCCATCCTCAATGAATTGAAAGCGGCTGTGTCCACATATTACATGAAAGTCAAATTCCCGACCTCGGCGGGCATAGGAGAACTGAGAGGACAACAGATCAGCTCTCAGAAGTGTTACGTAGAAGCGGTGAGGACTGCAGATAAATTGGCGCTTCCACGCAGAGGAGGGGGAGACATGATGGAAGCAGAGCCGAAAAAGCAGAAGTTGGCAGATAACGGGAAAGAAGAGGAACTAGGAAAAATGGTGGTGGATGAGGAACTAGCGCTGGTGGAACTCTTTATTGATAGAAAAGGTTTTAACACCAAGATCGGAACACGAATGGAAGAAAAAGAGAGGGCAGAGTTAATAGATTGCTTAAGAAGAAATGCGGATCTCTTCGCTTTTCAGCCGACAGATATGACGGGGATCAGACCAGAGATAGCTATACATCGACTGAATATATCGTCTGCAACCAGACCGGTGAAACAGAAGCTTCGGAACTTCGGGAAGGAGAAGGATCAGATAATTAAGGCAGAGGTGAAAAAGTTAATGGAATCTGGTCATATTGTGCCAGTACAATTCCCGGAATGGTTATCCAATGCTGTGTTGGTTCCAAAAGCAGACAAGAAATGGAGAATGTGTGTAGATTTTCGGGATCTAAACAAAGCTTGTCCGAAAGATCATTATCCACTTCCAAGAATCGATCAATTGGTAGATTCCACGGCTGGGTGCGAAAGGCTCAGTCTAATGGACGCGTATCAGGGATATCACCAGATCAGCCTCGATCCTGCAGACGTAAAAAGGGTGTGTTTCGTAACGGCTGGAGGAACTTTTGGATATGTACGCATGCCTTTCGGACTGAAAAACGCAGGAGCAACTTACCAGAGGATGGTGGACAAACTGTTCAAACCCATGCTGGGAAAGAATATGGAGGTGTACGTTGACGACATGTTGGTGAAAAGCCAGAAAGCGGCAGAACACATAACAGATCTGGAAGAAGCATTCCAAGTGATCAGGGGAAGTGGGATGAAGCTCAATCCAGAGAAATGCAGCTTTGGAGTCACCTCTGGAAAATTTCTGGGTTATATGGTCACGAAACAAGGAATTGAAGTGAACCCGGCCAAAGTTAAAGCGATCCTAGAAATGAAGGCACCAAGGAATATAAAAGAGGTGCAGAGGCTACTGGGTAGAATTACTGCTTTAAATCGCTTTGTATCAAAATCAGCGGAGAGAAGTTTTCCTTTTTTCAAAATACTTAGGAAAGGATGCAGATTCCAGTGGGACGAAGGGTGTGATAAAGCATTTGAGGAATTGAAGCAATATTTAGCAGATCTGCCCCTGTTAGCAAAACCCGAAAAAGAAGAAACCTTGTACATGTATCTTTCGGTGGGCGAGGCTGCAGTAAGTGCTGTTCTGCTGCGAGAGCGAGAGGGTAAGCAATGGCCCATATACTATGTCAGTCACATGCTACAAGGACCTGAGGTCAGATATTCCGAAATAGAAAAAGCAGGTCTGGCGATCATCACAACAGCTAGAAGGTTACGCCCCTACTTCTTGTCTCACCCTGTGATAGTCCGAACCAATTACCCGTTAGGACAAGTCATGGGAAAGATTAGCACTTCTGGGCGAATGGTGAGATGGGCTGTAGAGCTGGGAACCTATGAGGTAGAATTTGAACCAAGGAAAGCGATAAAGGCTCAGGCTCTAGCTGACTTTATCCAAGAATCTACTGGTCAAGATATTCAAACGGCAGAGGAGTGGAAGATATTTGTGGATGGCTCGGCTACCAGAGAAGGGTGCGGTGTTGGTGTTCTGATGGAGGGGCCAGGAGGAGAAGTACTGCAATATGCAGTCAAGCTTAACTATGTGGTCTCAAATAATGAAGCAGAATACGAGGCTGTGGTCAGAGGCATGCAAATGATTGTCGAGGCAGGGGGAGAAAATTTGATAGCATTTACAGACTCGCAACTTGTATACCAACAGTTCCATGGAGGTTATGAAATCAATAAAGATTCTTTCGAGAGGTACTTGGCAGAGATGAACAAGTTGAAAAAACAGTTGAAGAAGTTTGAGCTGAAACAGATCTCCAGAGCTGATAATGTGCAAGCCGATTATCTTGCTAAATTGGCCAGTGCATACCCACTTCTGCAACCACGAAAAATCACACTATTGGTAGCAGAACCACCCAGAGCAGAAACTGATATAGCTGAGGTAGAAGACAGAGAAGATTGGAGAACCCCCATTATAAATTCTTTAAAGGAGGTGACTACTGCAGAGGAAGGAAAAGGACGCGTGAAGAAAGAGGTTTTGAAATATTGCTTGATAGGAGAGCATCTATACAGGAGATCTTTTACTCAAGCATATCTTAGGTGTGTTGGGAAAGCAGAAGGAGAAATAGTCCTACGAGAAATCCACGAAGGATGTGGAGGAGACCACGCCGGATATAAGTCCGTAGTTAGAAAAGCACTAAGGGCGGGGTTCTTCTGGCCCACCATGAACACAGATGCAAAAGAGTTGGTGCAGAAGTGCAAGGGCTGCCAGATGCACGGATCACTCATTCACTTACCTGCAGAGGAGCTGGGTCAGATGCATTCACCATGTCCGTTTGCAAAGTGGGGAATCGACCTAGTGGGACCTTTACCATTGGCCAGAGGGCAAAAGAAGTTCATAGTGGTCGCCATCGATTACTTTTCAAAGTGGGTGGAAGCAGATGCCTTGAGTAAAATAGACGAGAGTAACATCATAAAATTTTTGTGGAAGCAAATATGTTGTCGATATGGTGTTCCCCGAATATTGGTGTCAGACAACGGCACTCAATTTAATGGAAAAAAGATCCAAGGATGGTGCAAAGAGATGAAAATTGAGCAGAGATTTGCAGCAGTAGCCCACCCACAGGCGAATGGTCAAGTTGAGGTCACTAATAGAACAATACTGAATGGGCTGAAAGCCAGAGTGGAGAAAGTGAAGGCAAATTGGGTAGATGAATTAGACTCAGTCTTGTGGGCTTATAGGACTACCCCCAGAACTACTACTGGAGTTTCACCTTTTAACTTAGTATACGGCGCCAACGCAGTGATACCGGCAGAAGTGGGTATGGAAACACACCGAATCATGACCTTCAACGAGGAACAAAATGACCAACTTTTGGCGGAAAATTTGGACATGGTTGAGGAGGAGAGAGAGCTGGCTAGATTGAGGGCAGAAAAAATCAAAAGTCGTGTAAAAGCGCTCTATGATAGCAGAGTAAGAGTCAGACGCCTACAACAAGGAGATCTGGTAATGCGAAGGGCGGATGCATTGAAGCCAAGGGGAAAGTTGGAACCAAATTGGGAAGGTCCTTTTATTGTAACAGAAGTCCTAGGCGGCGGAGCCTACCGCCTAAAGGATGCAGAAGGGAAGGAAATACCCAGAGCATGGAATATCTGCAATCTTAAAAAATATTTCGCCTGAAAAAACGAATCTGCAGGTACTTATCTCGATTTACAGGAAAACTCATGTGTGAATCTACAGGAGGTCAATGAGCTTGAATCCTTAATCGCCCTAGAAAGCAGCCCTGCTGGCTGTCAGACCTCCGGGCTGGCCAACCAGCAGAGGTGGGGCTTGAATCCTTAATCGCCCTAGAAAGCAGCCCTGCTGGCTGTCAGACCTCCGGGCTGGCCAACCAGCAGAGGTGGGGCTTGAATCCTTAATCGCCCTAGAAAGCAGCCCTGCTGGCTGTCAGACCTCCGGGCTGGCCAACCAGCAGAGGTGGGGCTTGAATCCTTAATCGCCCTAGAAAGCAGCCCTGCTGGTTGTCAGACCTCTGGGCTGGCCAACCCGCAGAGGTGGGGCTTGAATCCATAATCGCCCTAGAAAGCAGCCCTGCTGGCTGTCAGACCTCCGGGCTGGCCAACCAGCAGAGGTGGGGCTTGAATCCTTAATCGCCCTAGAAAGCAGCCCTGCTGGATGTCAGACCTCCGGGTTGGCCAACCAGCAGGGGTGGGGCTCGAGCTAATAATTGCCCCCTGGACGAAGCTTGGTTAATGACTTTAGAGCTCGCTTGGAACTTAAGGAGGGAATAATGATCGCATTTTGTGTCTTGATCCACAGGAAAAGAGGAGGCGATGAAAGGAATACTGGTTAAGCTCCTAAGAAAAGCTCTGAAGGATCCAGTAAGAAGAACAAAGCAAAGGAGGTGTGGAAATCATTAAAATCTCAGTTGGATGTAGAAGAAAGAACAAAATTTTCTCCTTCGGAGATTCATATTATTACTGTTTTTTTCACTTATCGTTATCAAGTTTATGCTTTCTAAGGTTTGCATCTATATATATGTCAATAATTATGCATGGCTGTTGAGCATACATACGTCTTCATTCCATAAGAAAGGTAATAGTCAAAACAACACGGGATATGTTATAAGTGAACAAGTAACATCAAAATGTACCATAATCAAAATGAAGTAACCTAAAAAGACAACGTCAAAAGGTAAAAATTGTCTGTAGCAAGCAACAACAAAAATAAATAAATTGTTCAGAGAGCAAGGTAAATAAGGAGATAAGTTGTTCAGAGTAAGTTAAAAAAGAAGACTATTAAACATCAGCAGAAGCAAGGCCCGATGAATCATCCAGAGGCGCAGGGGAAGGATCAACAGAGGAGCCACCCAGGGGAGCTATGGGGGTCTCAACTCCCTCAGAAGAAGGAGGCACACCCTCGAGCCGTGGCATCTGGGGAGGATTATCACCTTCGAACGGAGGTGGCATAACCAGGTCTGGAGAATCCTCCCTAACCACAATCAGATCCACCTGATCCCCAGAGGCATTCCTGAAGGGCAAAGGCTCTGCAACTTTATCTGTTAGTAGGGGATAAGCGAGCAGCTCTGGAGCAGGTAAGGATTCCAAATCCACCTTGGAAGCCCGAAGGTCAGCATGAGCCTTCTGGAGAACCGGGAGCCACCAGGGAGCCTCGATGTCCTCGAAAGGATCACCCTTAAAAAAGGGTGAAGCCGGTATCTCTGCCAAGGGGCCATTAATGTCCAAATCCCCAGAAAAGCCTTGCTCCTCTGCCTGCTTGCGTGCCGATCGGAAGCCATACGCGTAATAATGGCCTATGTGAGGGCCAAAATCCGCCAAGGAACAGCTACTTTGAAGATAAGCTTCCTTTAGGCCATCGACCAGCTCCTTCAAGAAAGCCTGCCCGGCTTCGGTGAGATGAAGGTTTTGGTGGCACGCTGTGACCCCCTCTGCATACTTCCTAGCGCCATAAAGGCGTGCCTTCGCCTTCTCATCAGCTGTCTTTTTCTTTTGAAGATCCACCTCCTGCAGAAGTTCCGCCACCCGCTTGGACAAACCAGCATTGCTTTTTTCCAAAGCCGTCGACTTCTGCTTTACCTCCACCAGCTCCGCCTCCTTCTCTGACAGAGCTCGGGAAGTCTCCACTTGATGCGCAGCAGAGACCCTGGACTGAAGTTTGCTGAAATAAACAGCCGCCTAAAAACAAATAACGTTAAGATGCATCGAAAAAAAAAAAAAAAAAAAAAAAAAATTGTAGGAACCTAATCAAGATACTCACCTTAGTCATGTGATGAGCTCCCATCGCCAGCTCATTATCTAGCGGCTGCTGGCTCAGAAGAAGATTGTCAGTAGAAGTGACGATCAGCTTCAGGAAGTGGCGGGACTCCTCTGCAGTGAGTTCCAGAATAGATTTTGGTAACTCCAGGGTAAAGGAATCATTCGCAGAAGACCGAACACGGCTGGCGCGAGGTCGGTTAGAAGGATTGGCGGGGATCTCTGAGCCGCCCCTCGGAGGAGATCGAAGGCGTTGGCGGCGGGCCTCTGGCAGAGCATCTGCAGAAGTCAGAGCTCGTTTGCCCTTGTCAGTAGGAGTTTTGCGGGCCTCGCGGGAACCCCGTCGATCAGAGCCTGATGCAGCGCGGGGCGGGGAATCAGAGGGCACAGTAGGGAGAGCCCTTCTCCAAGATTGATCTACAAAAAGCAAAAGCATCAGAAGCCTTAAACAAGACTGTAAATATGGAGACATGAACCTTAAAGAAATAAAGAGAAAAATAGGCCGATACCCAGATCTGATGACGGAGAGACCTCTTCCAGAGAAAACCCAAACTGAGAAAGTACGGCTGGCTGTTCTACCAGCCCAGCCAGATCAAAAGGTCCCTCATCGAAGAAAGATTGGTTTAATTTTTCTATCAGCTCCAGATCAGATTTAGGTAGGGAATATTCGAAGGCTTTTCTTAGGGGGGGCTTATTGTATATCCAATTATCCGAAGGAAAATTCCAAATGTTTCCAGGAACTCCAACATAAAAATAGTCCTCTTTCCAGTTCTTATCTCTACTCTGAGGTTTCCCTAAAAATTTTATTAAGCCTCGAGGGCCAGCACTGACGTAGAAGAAGGGAGGCTTGAATTTCAAAGAAAAATGATAATAAAACATCTCGGCAGTAGGGTTACCCCCATAGCCTTTTAGGAGAATAAAGAAACCTATCATCATCCTAAATGCAGAGGGGACAAACTGGTTCAAGGGAACTTTGTACAAGGCAGATAATCTACATAGATATTCAGGAACAGGGAAGCGAAGCCCTGCTCGAAGCTGATTCAACCAGAAGCATAAATTACATCCAAAGGGTAAGTTAGGCCTCTGAAAGGAGGAAGGTCTATACAAAGAAAATTCCAACGGAATATTAAAAGTAAGGCGAAGCACCTCTAGCCTATCTAGTGTCATCAAAGAAGAACCGCCAACAGCATGGAAGTTAGGATCAGAAGAGGAGACGTTCAAAGGGTCAGCAGTAGAGACAGACTCCTCTTCATCAGAAGGCATCAGTTCGGGAGTATCAGAAAGATGGCCACTCCTGGTGGGACTTAGCGACCCAGATAGGATAAGGCCCTCTAAAACCCTATGGGCAGGCACTTCTAAAGAGGTACTATTTTCAGAGCTTGACGAAGGAGCAGATGACGCCATAGATACAAATTCTAAAACTCAGAAAGACCAACGGGGGAAAATATGCACAAGTAACCCAAAACTGATAAACCTAAGAAATACCTTATTATGCACTACCTAATCAAAATAAAATCAGCAAGCATCAAGGGGTCAAGGATTACCTTTCGCCATGGGGAAAAGGGAGGAAGTGAGAGGCGAAGGGATAGAGACGAAAGGGGGAAAACCAGGGTCGCCGGAGAAGATCTACACACGCGAAAAGAGGAAAGCTCCACCGAAGACGAGAGCAGGGAAGGCGTCGCCGGAGTAATCGCCGCTTAAAATAACAGAGAAGAACACCGGAGAAAGCAGTCAGGGGAACGTCGCCGGAGGAGAAGGGGCACGGAGACGCTGCTAACGGGAGAAGGGAGAAAAAGGGAGAGAGAAGCTGGAGTATGTTTTTGTCCAAAAAAGAAATTAGGGCACGAAATGGAGGCGAAAAGGACGACGCACCTGAAAAGGCAAGATTTGAAAGGACACGCCTCGAAAAGGTGCGAAGCAGGTGTAATCCAAGCGTCTATTGGGCGACACGTGTAGGGTAGAGATCAAAAACAAAGTTGATAACAACAAAACAGGAGGGAAAAGCAAAATTTCGAAAAAGAAAAAAGTACGAAAGAAGCGCTGCAGTCCACCAGCTCTGCCAAACCAGATCTGCTCGACTGCACCAGGGGGAGTAGCTAATGGGGAAATTAGCTCTCTGCTCGAGAAGGAAAAATACAAGATATGCTGCAGTCCACCAGCTCTGCCAAACCAGATCTGCTCGACTGCACCAGGGGGAGTAGCTAATGGGGAAATTAGCTCTCTGCTCGAGAAGGAAAAATACAAGATATGCTGCAGTCCACCAGCTCTGCCAAACCAGATCTGCTCGACTGCACCAGGGGGAGTAGCTAATGGGGAAATTAGCTCCCTGCTCGAGAAGGAAAAATACAAGATATGCTGCAGTCCACCAGCTCTGCCAAACCAGATCTGCTCGACTGCACCAGGGGGAGTAGCTAATGGGGAAATTAGCTCTCCGCTCGAGAAGGAAAAATACAAGATATGCTGCAGTCCACCAGCTCTGCCAAACCAGATCTGCTCGACTGCACCAGGGGGAGTAGCTAATGGGGAAATTAGCTCTCTGCTCGAGAAGGAAAAATACAAGATATGCTGCAGTCCACCAGCTCTGCCAAACCAGATCTGCTCGACTGCACCAGGGGGAGTAGCTGATATGGGTAGAGGAAAATAGAAATGGAAAATAATAAACATAAATAAATAAGTACCCTATGAAGAGAGAGGTTTAGCAGAGCACATGCAGAGGAGTTTCCAGCAGAGCATTTCCAAAAGAAAGTTCAGCAGAGCACGTGTAGAGGAGATCCTAGCAGAGCAGGCCCAAGGGACAAAGGACAGACGAACGGACGCAGACGAACGGACGCAGACGAACGGATGCAGACGAACGGATGCAGACGAACGGAAGCCATCGAGTAGATATCGTACGCTCAAAGTAGGGGATAATAATCCGAAAGCAATGATGAAAAGCATGCCCTAGAGGCCTACTGACGTGGACAGGAAGAGTAACAGAAAAAGGAATATTCTAGAGAAGAATGGGTGTACATAGAGCTTGAGAAGAAGTACCCCGAGAAGCAAATGGCAGAAATGCCCCTCTCCACCTTTGCTAAGGACTAGTATAAATAGAGAGAAATATGTATTTCAAAAGGACTTTTTTCTCACTTTTCTGACTTCAATACTAAGAACATCTTTCCCATTGTAGAGAGCAAGTTGTGTAGAACAAGTTATCATTTGCCCTTTTATTCATTTTACCTATTGATTCATTTCGATTTTCAAATAGATGTTTATTATTGTTGATATCTCAACAAAACTATTAGAAAAATTCTAATTTTGGCACATTTTATATTTGTATTATTACATTATATTACACATATTTTTATATTATATACTAGAGCAAATTTGGTGGCTTTAAATACAAATATCAGGCGTGTGGGACGCATGACACACGCATAGTGACATGTTTTTTGATGCGTTGACCGGGTGTGTCAACCCCGGTGCTCCTAAATTCATGTGTTTGAACCATGTAAGTTTTTGTTATTCTTTTAAGTTTGGTCTATTGAATTTTTATATCTTTATCTTTCTAATCCTCAATGTTAAAATTGTTATTTTATAGTCCTTTATATGATTAACTAAGTTATAATTTTTTCAATTAAAAATAATTTTTTTAAATTGATAGTATATTAATATTAATAATTAAAAATAAATATTTTTATCTAAATTCACGATATTTTATGTACATAGATAAATCAATTTTACGTGTACTGTCATTCAATTTTATCATTACAATTTGAAATAAATTGTCCTGCCAGAAGTATAAGATAAGAAAATAATGTATGTACGAAAAAAGATTAATATAAAACTCTTATCATAATTGAGAAACATATAAAGCCTGCACATCATGTTCAAAAAGGCCTGTGGCTATAATTCAAAATTCTGATGAGACATAAAACATATGAAATTTAAATGTTCAAGAATAATACGACAATAACAAGTTAGCTGTTAGCATTGTACTTCAAATAATTCGGAAATGTAATATCTTCCTCTATTCCAAGAGCACTTCATGTTGTTCATTCAGCATTTGGCTTCCAATCCTCATCATCTTGTTACTTTGTAACTCTGCATTAAAGGGAAATGTATAGCATGAGTGAACAGATATAGAATAGGCAACATGAAATTAGACGCCACGCTGTCATATTGCAAGAGCGATAAGAATTTTGAGCTGTTTGGTGAAATTTGAGGCCGTGCTATGTTCATAATGACTGTATCTTTCCTTATCATTGCAGTCTCTAAATGAACACTAAAAAGAGATCAGCAGATTGAAAGATGGGTCAAAAGAGTAAAATTATTGAGTCTTGACTCAACATCTAAACGTGTCTCCAAGTTCCGATGCCATCTGCATTTCAGATTATCTACCTGTGATGCATGGAGATACTGAGGTATGGATACAACGCTCTATGGATGGATTGATGTGCAACTTGAAAAAATTAGAACATAATATGGTATTTAGATGCATGAATTGTTCCATGAACGCGGCTGAGAGGCAAGTTCTTAAAAATCCAGTTTTGTGATCTGGTGAAAACTTCATCACAGTAATTGTTTGTAGTAATTTTCTAATCAGACATTGATGCCTTCAAATGTTGCAGATATGAGCTGTTGTTAGTACATCTATAAGCCACAAAATTTCTGTGAATCTTTTTTTTAACTAGTTAAAACAGTAGGCATGGATTCAACAATCAATCAACAGATAAAGTCCATATGTGCGATCCAGTTCACAGTAGAGATATAAGTCATGGCACATACCTTCACCCTTTTCAGTAGGTCCTTGGCCTTGGGATCAGTATTGAAATGATCACGCACCGGCTGCATAACAGATGGCATGGCCAAGTAAATAGACAGAGGATTAAAGAACATTGGAGTGATAAAATAATTTACCTAGAAAAATTTCAACTTTACGTTGGTCATAGTAAAAGTGTAGAACAGAAAAACAGAAAACCCAAGCAATGGTTTGTTTGTGGGTGCTGATTATGGAAACAAGCATTACATAAGAAAGCTAATATTTAAAAAAAAAAAAAAGTCCCAGCCTCTCCTGGGACACCGCTCAAAACTATTTGAACAACACAGAGCATTGATGAAAAGGGATATATTAGCATGACATGACAGAACAACCATGATCAGGAAGATGAACCTGTAATATCCGATTCAGTGCTTTTGCTAAAGCAGGTTTCAGATCTCCAGGATGCAGTTCCCCACTTTCATAATCATCAACTAAGTCTTTAAAACTCTTAAATGTCCTGAAGGCAAACGATAGAAATGATTTCATGAAAGACTGAAATACAAAATGCTATAAAACTAGAGCTGAGGAAGCAAACGAATAGATTGGAACAGAGCAAATAAAGAATTGAAAAGCAGCCAGTTACTATTTGGGCCTCAAACAAATAAATAACATGGAGTGCAAGAAATAATAAGCCAGCAAGACGCACTTGTCGCCTCCATTCTCTGGTTTCCGCTCAACAGTGAACTCATTGAACCATGGGAGAATGATATACTTGAGGTACTCCATGCATGGGTTCTTTTCCACAATCTTCGGAGGGCAGAATGCTTTCTTTATCTTCAAGTTCACTTCAGCCTGTGATAAGTTGATAATTGATTATCATCATACTGAAAGTAGCTAGAAAGATAAGAAATTGATGAACTATCACACACACACACACACACACACAACACTAATTAACCTTTGGCTCATCTATTATTAACTAGTGAGTCATTGTCCTTGTTAGAACCAGACAATACCTCGTCATCCTCCATGTAGATAGAAGATGATGCATCTGTCTTTGACATCTTCTCCTGCCCTTCCTGCAGACCGGGAAGCATATCTACAAGTGGAAAACACAGAAAATCAGAGATCATGTCACCAGAAAAAAAAAAAATCGAGGTAACTACTACCAAGCCAAACAGCAGGCTAGCATGCTTACGATGAGACAATATTATAGGCTTGTTTTTTCTCTTAATATCATCACAGTACTCCCTTGCAAGAACATTGACTTTGCGTTGGTCCATGCCCAACTGGCAGATGTCAGCCTGTTTAGATAGAGCAACAACACAAATTATTATCTAAACGGAGTCATGGATCAAATCATAAAAAATCAGCAGTTAAGAGAAGATGCATGGAACATGAAGAAAATCTGTGACAGCAGCAAGAACCAAATCATCAATAGATTGAATGATGAATGTGAACTTGTTCCAATGGCCTCCATATAGAGTATGGTGAATTCTAATGATGGTATGCAAATTAGAAAACAGCGACATTCTGAATAGCACAAACCATAAGTCTAGCGCATATGCACCATATATTGTTCCAACTTATTATGATTACTTCAGTTCTCAATGATTCACAGCAATAGAGCTTTAATCAACAATACTTCAAAGTATGAGTGGGAAAATCAATTATTGAAGTGAAAATATATACCACTTGGATTTACAACTAATAAAAGTATTCCCAATTT
Organism: Scutellaria baicalensis; assembly: GCA_005771605.1. NCBI lineage: Eukaryota > Viridiplantae > Streptophyta > Magnoliopsida > Lamiales > Lamiaceae > Scutellaria > Scutellaria baicalensis. The sequence continues at coordinate 6,186,520 of CM016727.1, read as the reverse complement.
ACCAAGCAGCAAAAGAGTATGCATATCATTTAGCGGCCAATAAGTCACCTTAAGGAAAAATATATCAGCACATTGCATGCATGGATAGAAAATTTGGGCTGCCGACAATTCATCTTGCTCATTGCGACCCATAATTTGACAACACCTATGTCAGGCCAAATACAGAAGAACGAGATGCAATAAAAAATGTGTTCATATTTTTTAGCTTGAAAAATGAAAAGTGAAATGTACCTCACAATCCTTGGAAGCTTGTTCCTCCTGGCTATATCCATCACAAGAGGCCAGTACTCATGAGCCCGATTGTTGATCTCTTCAGAAGACCACAGAAATTCTATCTGGCCTCCTTCAATGTTCATTCCTACAGCTTTCCAAATCTCAATTAAATATTGCCCTATAACTTGAATCTTCTTCAAGTCACCACCCATTTTGTTGTTTAGCTGCGCAAACCAATCTGCAATCCAGATTTTCACTTTGCAGCCAGCTGAAGTAAGCTTGTTCACATTAATTGCCTTCATAACCCCCTACCAAGAGATATAAAGCATGGTCCATAAGAAATCAATACAAACTAACAGCTAAAACCAATTCCTTTCAACACCAACCAATAGTTGCTTAATTTCATCAGCATTATCCCAATCTCAATAATAAAGTGGGGGACATAAAAATGTGTATAGTCTTGTATCACATAACGGCTAAGAAAGAGGAGACCTGAGCAATGTGCATCCTGCCAGACGGTTCGAACCCATCGTAACAAATCGGCTGCGACTTGTTAGCCAATAGCCTCTCCAATTCATCCTCTTGAATGCACTCTTCACCAATGCTCCTTATTACATCAAACCTCTCCTTCAAGCTCATCCTAATAATAGTTTTATCAAACAATTCAACTTTCATTACTCACCCCACAATTTGATAAAAGAAGAAACATATGAAATAATGAAAATCAAACCATTCAACTACTGCAAAGAACAATTCCATGTAAAGCAAAAATTATTGAGAGAGAGAGAGAGATTTACTGAGGTTTATCAGAAACGGAGAGGGACTGTAAGGATAGAGTGGCTCCAGTAGTGTTGCTGTTGCTCGCATCCTCCATTGATTGACTGCTGATTTAGGGTTCCCACTTTTGAGAATTGATTTTTGAATCTTGAAATTTTGGGGATTTCGGATAATTTGTTAATGGTTTTTTTAACTTGCACGTGTTGAAATGTAATTTATAAATTCATGTTTTTTCCTTTCCTTCTTGTAATAAACCCTACTGGATATACCAAGACACAAATAAATAAATAATAAATGTATATCACTTTGTTAGAGGATCAATATCAATATAGTATCACTCCATACCAATATTTTTAAAATTAGATAAGATAGATTGGCACAACTGAAAATTGAAGTTGATTCAGTTTCAAAAATTATGTGTAGTTTATTTTATTTTATTTTCGTATTTCTTTGCTGATAGTTTTTAATTTTTTTTCCTTGACTTTTAAATTTTATAATGCTTTGTAATAAGCTCAAACATTATTTTATGATTCTTTAAATTTAAACAATGTAATATAAATTTATTGCGCTTTTTTCTATTTAAATTAAATTCTAATAGCTATTAGAAAAATTGGCTTAACTAATTTAAAAGAATAAACTAGTTATAAATTTCTATAGCTTTTAATTTAAAAGCATTACTTTATATGTCCTTATCAAGCAAGAGAAATTTAAAAAAAAAAAAAAAGAATAGAATAAACATTTAAATTTCCTTTTCACGCAATAGAAATATCATTAATTCAATTCAATCATCAATCCAATGGGCCAGGCCCATAGATGTCAAAGGCTTTGGGCCCCATATTCTCAGGGCTGCAAGTGCAAGAAAAGATATTTTGAATTGGGAGGCCTTTTTGTGATTCATCCATTTTCTTGTATATGTCATTTTCTTGATTCATTAATATGAAATGGGAAGACTTCTGTCCTTTTTAGATTAAGATTGATTCTCTTATTGAAAAGATTGTCCATATCACGATGAATAGACGATATATTATATTTAGCACAAAAATTTGTACGATTTTTTTTTTTACGGATATAATAATATCAATAGGCTAGTGTGAGTCCCGTGTATCACACGGTATTTTAATACTAATTAAGAAATTTGAATTTTTTTATAAATAAAATTAATTATTATTATTTATCATTAATTTTTAATTTAATTAGTATGTAAATTTAAATTTAATTATGTGAATATTTTAATTATCATTTAATGTAATTGCAAACATCAATTTTAACTAAAATGTTTGCATAAAATTTTATAATTATATTTAAAATTTTATTATCAATCATAATTATTAGAATTTTGTTATTCAATTATTATTATCTTATTAAATGCTCTATAATTATAATAAATTATAAATATTAAATAATTTAAATTGTAATTAAATAGGATTAACCAGAGAGCAACATGTGTCACTCTTGGTTATTCCTTTAGTATATATAAAGATAATGTCACACATCTTACAACACAATTTGTTTTTATTATGAATCTTTATTTAATTATATAAATCAAACAATTTCACAAGCTGACTCACACCCTATATTTGATGTGAATCAAACGTGTGACATAACATTAAATATGCTTAATTGAGATAATCATCATTTTACCTATGATTTATGACCCGTTTATATAATTTAATGACATGGAATTGATCGTGATAAGGAAAGATGGGGGCCCACCAATCACTTATTGCGAAAGTGTAAGAAAAATATGTATTTTTATGAGATGTTTTACGTGTAACTAATTAGGCTTACAACCTATAATTGGATTGCGAGCTACCTTTATGATTTCGAAATTTGGACTTTAGAACTTTTAATAATTTATCCTTCCATTTAAAATATTGATCATTTAAAAAAATTGTTCTGCCAAAAATAACTGCAATAAATGTCTCATTTATTAAATATTTCCATTTTAAGAAATCATTAATAACTTTCATTTTACATTTATTAATTAAAAAAATATTAATATTTAAGACATTTAATGTTATATTTATTGTATAGAAATTCAAAACAATAAATAAATAAATAAATAAACAAATCTTTCTATATATTTATATACTATAATAATAGAGGAAAAATTGGAGATATTTACAAAAATATCATTTTTTAAGAAAAAGTGTCACATCAATAATTTTTTTATTTTGTATTTTTATTATTTCATTCATCCAATTTATAATATAAATATTGTATCAGTTTATTCTTATTTTATTAATATTAATTAAATTAATTTTTATTATATAATTCCTTATAATATCAACAATAGATTGTTCAAACAATAATTTCAATAATAAATATTAGGCAAAAACGTATATGAGTTTGACACACAAATCTAAATCCATACATCAGGGTTGATCTGGTCAAAACGCAAAAAAAAAAAAAAAACACTCCCACTCGCATTTCACGAGTCCGCATGCGCCTGATACTCGCGCTCAAGCCCACTCAAACTCGCTCCAATAGACATACCTTTATGTATAGTTAGATGGGTTAAATTCAATTTTAGTTCATTTAAAAAGTCAATGTCCAATTTTCGTCCACCATGAAAGCGATTTTCAATTTTAGTCAAATTAAGCCAAAAATCGTCACTATTTGGTCCATTTTTGTCACTATTTTGTCCACCATGGAAGCGGTTTTCAATTTTCAGTTTTCAATTTTAGTCCAATTAAGCCAAAAATGGACGAAATAGTGACGATTTTTGGCTTAATTAGACTAAAATTGAAAATCGCTTTCATGGTGGATGAAAATTGGACATTGACTTTTTAAATGGACTAAAATTGAATTTTTCCCATAGTTAGATCTACCTTATGTAGGTAGATTTAACATAACACAAAGGTATGTCTAACCATACTTAAAGGTATGTCTAATACAACGTAATTGTACATGTGTCAACCCTAAGGTTTTTTTTTTTTTTAAGTTTAAGGTATGAAATTGGGCAGAATGGTAGGTTTAACAAAATGTAAAGATATGTCTAACATAACGTAGTGGTAAGTGTCAAAATTCAAAAACCAAGCGTAAAAAAAAATGTATGAAATATGAGCAGATATGTAGATTAACATAACGTAAAGATATGTCTAAGATAATGTAGATATAGTTCTAACATACCCTATTGTAGGTGCAAAAATTAAAAAAATTATGCGGGAAAAAAAAAAGAGAAAGAGAAGCGGGTCCCTTGACCCGAATCCATGCACCTGTTTCATACGAGACTTACTCTAAATATTAATTTGTTTAGGAATAATTCGATATCATATGTAATATCAATATAATTAATAGATAAGTGTAACACTATTAAAGATGTGTGTATATACATATATGTATATGGATAATATGTATTTAGTGTAAAAATTATATGTCATCCTAAGTATTTTTTAAATTAATATTTGTAAGTATCCCGTCAATTTTTTGTTCATTTTTTACTATTTAATCCTTTTGATTTAATAATATAAATGATGTATCAGTTTATTCTCATTTTACTGATCTTAATTAAATTAATTTTGAATAATTTTTTAAATACCAACAATTGATATCCAAACAATAATTTCAATAATAAATATTAATTTGCATGGGTATAATTTATATCATATTTAATATAGATTAATAAATAAGTATAACATTATTTAAAATGTGTGTATATACACATATATGTATATAATATGTCTGTAGTCTGAATTATATGACATCCTAAATATTTTTTTAAATTATAAATATCTCATAATAAAATTTTCATTTTTTATTTTACACTTAGGACTTCGTATATTTTTATATGAGAGTGCACGTTTTGAATTTAGATGGCTCAGCTGATTATTTAAATTATATGTTTAGTTTCTAATTATTATATTGTCATCATCATGATCACTATTACTACATTTCGATTTTGTACTAAGCTTAAATTGTAATGATCAATGTCGTGTTATATCAATTTATTTATGTGATACTTACAACAAAATAAATATTTGTCATCTTCAATGTTAAGCGATATTAATTTTTTTCTAATTCAATTTATTTTAAAATAAAAGGTTGAAAATATATAATTGATAGTAATTGCATCAAATTCCTACGTAAATTTTTGTTTATGTATATACATATTCACAAACACACATAATTAATTTAAGTAATTGAATTTGATATTTAATTCATATTTTTTTAGTTTTTTTAGTATATTTAATTTAAGTGACTGACGAATTTTTTTTGTAGCACATATGATAAAAAAATGTTTCAACTAGAAATGTTGTGTATAAAGTTTTTTAAAAAACTTACAAACTTGCAAGTAAAATTTTCAATTTTGATTTGAAGATCATGATTGATATTTTTGTTTTTAATATTAGTCATAGATTAGTGAATTGGATGTGTATAATATCGATATATTGTTGTAAATTGAATTATTTTAAGCAAATTTAGATTCTATTAGTTATTAAATATTATAATGTCTTTTATGTACTAAAATTACTTATAATATATTATCAAATATTTAACAATATTATAATATCACATACCGCGCATAGCGCGGGTGCCAATACTAGTTTTCTATAAATCAGGAAGAGTTGACTAAATGTTTTCCAACTTTTATTTTTTTTTAAGTAAACTTTTATTTGGTGTTATCAATTAATTATTACATTTATTAAACATTGGACAATATGAACATTTTATACGCATAATTATACATATTAAATGATTTCTTCATATTTATGGAGTAAATAAAGTTTATATTTTATTTTTTCTATAAGAACCATAACCTAGCTATAATGGCAATTGGGTGAAGTTTGGGTGGATTCGACCAAATCAAATGTTAGATCCCATCGATTAGAAAAATTGGATTGATGTGGTTTCATACTGTCATTAATAGCCAACTTGTCCATCTTTACTCTACCCAATAATAAATAATCCAACAATTAATCATTTAGTTCATTTAAAAAAAGTTATTTAATTCTGAGCATCATTTTCATGGAACGCTTGAACGAGCAACAAACCAAAAAATAAGCTACTAATAATACCCTTTTAAAAGTTAACATTATAATTTTGGATAGACTTAATTCTAGTTTAATTAATAAGATATGTATTAGTCCTCAAATCAAGTGATTGAGGGCACGCGCGCGCAAGTTCAATAGGATAGGTTATTGATTTTAAATGCAATATAATTTTAAGTAGGATTAAACTAGTGCACTGACCTGTTTAATTGGAATTAATTTTTCTCTAGGAGAAAAAAGAATTAGATTTTTGCTATATAAAAAAAAAGAATTGGTGATTATTAAAAGGTGAAGTAAGATTCACATTTAAACCACTCTCCGTTATTTTAATTAATATGACAAATACTCATTCTCATTCCATTGCTTGAAAAAATTAAATTTGTTTTAATTAATTTGTTGTTGATCGTTAGAACGGCTTATCTGCTCAGACCATCTCCAACAGTGTACATGATTTTACTGTTAATCTTACACAATTTTTATGTAATAACTGTCAATGATCTCCAACAGTTTACATTATTCTCTGCACCAAAAATGAATATTCCATAATATTCTTTATTAATTAATTTATTTAATATTTTATTTAACATTTTTTAATTTTTTAATAATTTTTTGTTTCATTATTTTATGCAATTTTTATATTAAAATTAGTTTAATGTCTAGATATTATATGTATTTATTAATATGTTGTATTGTATATTTTTTTTCCAAAATCGGAATGATTATAATAGCACTTAATATAAAAAATAAGGAAAAAATGAATACAAAGTAAAAATAATGAAAAAGAACTTAAAAAACAAAATAAAATAAGAAAAGAAAAAGAATAAAATAAATAAATAAATAAGAAAAATCAGATGGCGCAAGAGTTGACCTGTGGAAAGTTGGCGCAAAATTAAGATGAGATGACACAGAAAAATAAAATCATTGTTGGAGATGAAAACATGCGCTGTTGGAGATGCTCCCAAGAATTCATATAATCACGTTTTTCATTCATCAAATCATGTTCTTCGTTCCCAAAATCATATTGTTATCCCCAAATCATGATCTTCGTTCATTCAGAAAATCTTGTTCTTGGTCCCCAAAATCATGTTGTTCATCTCCAAATCACGTTCTTCATCCATCTAGAAAATCATGTTCTTCGTTCCCAAATCGCGTTCTTCATTCTTCATCTTCAAATCACGTTCTTCATCCATCCAGATCAAATTCACGTTCTTCTTCCCCAAATTGAGTTCTTCATTCCTTTCGAAATTGAACAATTCTATATGAATGTGCACCTAGAGTTTACTTTTTCTAAGAAAGAGTTCTACTTTATGAAATATGAGAAAAAAAAGAAGATGAAAACCGCCATATTTTAAAATTTATAATAATTCTGATTTTGATACATTTATCCAACTAATATTTTCACTGAACTAATAATAAATACTTATAAAACTAACATTTTCACTGAATTAAAAATCAATATTTATAAGAATATACAACTCATACTTTAGAACAAACACTGATTCCTTAAAAGTATATACTTGATATTTTAGAATAAATTGACACTTTTAATAAATGTAAAACAATACATGACACCTTTAGACTTTAGAAGAAACAATTGATACTTTACAAAATGAAAAACAAGATCTTAGAAATATATACTTTATACCTTTAACAAACAATCGCCTATTTGGATAGGTGGATTTGAGGAGGGATTTGAAATATATGGTAACAAATTCATCAGTAGTGTTTGAATGAATGTGGATATGAAATTCATGGTTTTTATTTTGAGCTAATTTCAGAGTCATTTTGGTGGATTTCAAATCCACTCCAACTTGGGAGGATTTTAAATCCACTCATTTCAAATCCTAAATTTCAAATCACTCTATCCAAACGGAGCCTGAGAGTCCATTTTAGTGGATTTCAAATTCACTCCAACTTGAGAGAATTTGATATCCACTCCTTTCAAATCCTGAATTTCAAATCTCTCTATTCAAATGAAGCCTAAGAGTATACACCTTATACCTTTAGAACAAATAATTGATACATTTACTAAATGAACAACAATACCTCCATAATACACATCATATATTTAGAACAATCAATTGATACCTTTACTAAATGAGCAACATACCTTCAAAGTATACCCCTAATAACTTAACAGTATACAGTTGATACCTATCACATATTAGATCCTACACCTGATACCTATCACACATTAGATATGTGCCCCCTAAATGAACAATACCTTAAAAGCATACACGTAATACCCTAAGGGTGCATTTGCTTCAAATTATTGATTACACTTGATTGTATCAGTGTGATTATGAATTGTCTTGAATACATGTGATAAATTATTCATCCATCCTCATGGTTAGCCATATCACAAGGTTGAGTGGTATAATATCGGACTCTTTTTATATCATGAACTTATGTTTTTCAACCATACAAGTTAATCTTTTTGATATGATATATATCATTTCTAATAAAGACAACAAACTAACCCTAAAAGTATATCACTAATACCTATCATATATATATTAGATCCTAAAATTAATACCTATCAGATATTAAATCTGTATCCCATTCTGACCCGGCACGTGGAGCACCTCCACTCGCACTCAGACTTGCTCACACGCACCAGGTGCACACAATTTCTTGCTTCTTTTTACTATAAAAAGAGTTCAAGATTGTTTCTTCCAACTTTACCCTCGCTCTTTTTTTCCCCATGTATTAGGCTTATATTTTGAATTATATATTAATTTTACGTATTAAATGTTGTATAATATATTCATTTAATAGACATAAATATATGTAGTAGACATTTACTAAATTTCTCTAGAATATCAATATCCTTGAACAAGGGTTATTTTGAAAGGAGTATTACGTTCACATCAGAATATTTCATTAAATATCATTCGTTAAAAGTGTTAAACATTCCACATTTATTAGTACGACAAAGTCAAAAGTAGGTTAATATTTCCAGATGATGATAGTTTTCGATCTTCTCACGTTAATTAAGGCAATATAGTATTATTGACTTTAATTCTTGCAATAATAGTTCTAAATATGGCATCAACATAGTCAACATAAACGAAAGTGATGTAATACATATATATTACTAAATATAATTAATGTCAATAATTTATATAACATTGTCATATGAATATAAGTTTGGGACGTGACAAATCCTTATCATCCATAATTCAAATTCATTTTCATAGATTAGATCTCTATTTTATATCTCTGACATGAAACTTGAAAATTATATACTACCTCCATCCCAAAATAAATGACGTTTTAGCAACTAAAATTTGTCCCAAAATAATTGTCGTTTTCGTATTCCAAAGCATATTTACATGAAATATACCAAATATGCCCCTATTTACTCATCTCAAATTAAATGTGTTAAAGAGATAAAAGTTCCTCATTAATTAAACTTAAATAGGGGTAGATTGGAGTTTTTATCACATTTCTTAATATATATGCAGAAGGCTAAAACGTCATTTATTTTGGGACGGAGGTAATATACACTAATAAACCACGCACATAATAAGTGTAGATCATGTTCCATATAACTAGTGTTGCATGCCCAATCTGAAGTAGAACGTTTCCAAAAATGCGATAATCTATACCATAAAAGAAAAAGGGAAATAGAAAGAAAGAAAACCCTAATAAATAAAAGAAAAGGCATAAGAAGATGAGACTCAAAAGGGAACATTATGAGGCTGCAATTTTCTCAAAAAGGCCCAACCTATTATCAGCCAGCCTAGAATTGTAAACAGATTTTTTGTATTCAAACCATGTAAACTCCTTGTACAAGCTGTCTTCTCCTTCCATTAATGAAGGCAATGGAGCTATCTTTTCCCTCAATGGTGGTCCTCCGAAATAAATCATTGAAACCCTCGATTCGGGACTATTGGCCACCACCCTATGTCGTACGCTCTTAAACCTTCCGTTGGTCATCACCTGTATCACCAAATCAAATATCAGTCTTCAATTTAATCAAGAGATGCATGGTATGGTAACTAAGAATTTGTTTGTCTCGTCAATTATATAGCCGGACTTTAAAATTAATGCTTGTGTGTTCATAGATTTGATTCATTAAATACTAATCATTCTCATTAAATATTAGAAATTGAATGAAAAAGGCGTGCATGAAAGAAGTCAAGTGGAGGAGAGAAGTTATAACCAATGATATCTCTATTTCAAATTGATGTTTCATCTTATATTTCAATATTTTCAACACATGTCATATGTAAATTGGTGATTTCATTTTTTACACTTAACGTATGATCGTTATATTGAAATATCTAACGAAACACATATATGGAATAGAGAATCCTGATTGAAGAAGTAACGAGCTATTTGTCCCCCACCTCCAACCACAAATAATTCCTAGGCAAATCTAGTAAACTTTCACATCATGGCAACAAGGCATGGGAAATTCTACTACAAGTACAATGGCATCAAATATCTACTAATATAATAATATTATTGACAATCAAATAAAATAATATATTGTGAATAAATAATAATAATAATGAGGAAAAATAGTAGAAAAGGGTAAAATGGAAAAGAGAATAAAAACGAGGGCGGGAAAGTAGTTGTACCTGCAAGGAGTCGCCAACATTAATGAAGAAGGAATGTTGATCGGGGGGAATGGATATCCACTTCCCATCTTTCGAGGAGATTTGGAGCCCCGATGTATTGTTGGATCTCAGAACCGATATTATCTGCGGGTCTGTGTGTTCTCCGAATCCGATCAAATTCCGGCCGCCTGATTCCGATTCCGATTCCGATTCCTCAACCTCCGGCCGCGGCGGATAGTGGTTCACCCTGAAAACAGAGTCACTCTGCTCATCCATCAGCAGCTTGCTGAACACGTTCCTCTGCTCGATCTTCAATCCATCCGCCACCATTTCCAGAATCTCACACGCCATTTTCTTCACCGCCGATAGGTAATCGTTCACCGCGCAGCTGAATTGATCAACGAATTAAGCATAAGATTGTGAAAATTGATAGGAAACAGAAACGGTTATTGTATGTAACTGACCGGAATTTCTCTGCAGCCTCCCCGAAAATGGAGGAGAACTTGTGGTAATCTGAATGGGTGTGGGCGGTTAAGAGCAGGTATTCGACCCAGCCGACGTCGCCATTGCAGCCAATCTTGTTGCTGCCGTAGCCGAAGGGGTCGGGGGGCCCTGCCTTCTCCTTATCGGAGAGAGGCAGGGAGAAGAACTTGACGGCTTCGGATTCCAATTCGGCCATGAACTGGAAGGGGACGCCATGGTTGATGACTTTGAAGAAGCCGACTTCCTCGCAGGCCTTGATGAGCTGGGATCGGGCGTCGGGTTTGGAGAGGTCGATGAGTGGGAATAATGTGCTGCAGTTATTGGGGATGGACAACTGTTCGATTAGGGGTTTTGAGAGAACCACCATTGGTGTTGGTGTTGGTGTTGGCGTTGGTGGGAAGAGAGGTGGTGGTTCTTCTTCTTCAACGCTTTCTCAACTTAGCTCAGGTATATATGTAGTTTATGGGCTCAAGACCTGCTTCGCTATTTATAGGGGCTTTTCTTTGGGGGGTTCATGCTCGTGGGGGATCTTCTGCAATTTCAACTTTCTTCATTTCTCTCGATGCAATATTCGCCTTTTGTAAGTTTGAATTTGAGATTCTATAAAGATTTTAAAAGAAATTAAACTTGGATTTTGATAATTTGTTTTGAGGTTTTATCGGTAGAATCTTCGTTAATATGTCACAATCACACTTGAAATTATAGAAAAATCAAATATTTTTGTTGGAAAAAGTACAAATGGTAGTATCATAAAGTTAGTTATATGGGCTCTTACGGGTTTTCTAAATGCAACACATGTTGATTCTATCTCAGTTTGATCTGACAATTTAATTCGTTATTGTAGTTATACAAAGGAGAAGACATAATCATTAGTAGAAATTACCACTGGGGGTGGATCGAATTATTGGAAATTAATTGTGAAACATTTACTTCTCCCATAATTACTTTATCCATTTTGTAGGTTAAAAGAAGTGGAGTACAAGGATGATGTGAGCAATATAGAAAGAATTGAGGACTATATCTTATAGGGAAACATAGTGTGGAAAAAATGGTGTTAGTGTAGGAGTTGATGTAGAGCCTAGCAAGGAGCAAATGTGTAGGTTTAGGTTTCACTTTTACTCGACATATATAAAAAATTGAAATTGCAGATTTTCTTATAGTTGGGATGCAATGAACTTGATCAATATAATGAACGAGGAGAGTGACAGTTGGTACTAGATTTCCTTGCCTATTTCACTAGGACATCAAACATGTACATTTGGCCAAACTATATTTTTCCCATTTCATTTCCCTCCATTTTAATTTATAAATTTCACAAATGCATCTCCAAATTGTATTTATTAACACCAATAATCCATCGATGTCGGATGATGATTGGTCATAAGGTATAATACGGATAAAATATGATTTCAGTGAAAAGAGACACTGAACATAACTTTTACGATAAAATGAAATCCTGGGTCTGAAACCTAATTAAAGTGTCGTGGATTATGTATTTTTAATGACAATGATATATCAAACCTAAGTTTGATATGTACTTTTAAGATTGAAATATGAGAATATGTTCAATTATTTATTTTAGTATGATCATTAATAGTATATATTATCCAAATGAAAACTAAGTGATGAAACACTAATTACCTAAAAGTTAGGACGGCAGGATCAAAAGTTGGAATTCGTCCATCATCAGTCTAATTTTAGTATGTGGTCTTATCAATAGGGAACCAGACCCAAATTAACATATTTTCTTAAATGTGGGCCCAAAATAGTACAAAATTTTAGGGTTTGACCTAAATAACACAATCCTTATAAATTTTGCCCAAAATACCACAGTTGACCATTCAAATTCAATGTTCCCTCTGAAAAGTGAATTAAAAAACTAATAAAGTGGGTTGGAAACTGAAAAAGTGGGTTGGTGTCAGTCATTATTGGTCATTCATGGGCACAGTAAATGCACTTTATTGGGGGCAGTAAAAATATGATAATCAAAAACGAAAATCCAGTAAATTCAAACACACACTTACGAAAGCAGTAAAAAATCTCACGAAAAGGCAGAAAAAACCCCACGAAAAGTAAAGAAAATCCCAGATTTTTGTTGGATTGGCATGGACGTTTGGCTTGGATTCGTGGCTATTCATCATCTTCAATCGGCTGTGCAAATTTCAGACAGAGAAATGGAGGTTAGTAAACTCCCCCTCTCCGTTTTCGTTGAACATGTGAATGAACATTTAATTTTCTCTCTTTTTTGGGTTGAATGTATGCGATTTCTGTGATTTCAAACTGTTAAGTAGACATGAAATGCTTAGATATATATGTTATTCTGTGATTTCAAACTGTTATTCGATATATATGTGCTTAAACTTAAGGATATAGTTCCTGAGATTAGATTGAGTAAAACTGTAGATTGAGTAAAACTGTGTTATTCCACCCACGAAAATTCTTAGAGCCACGAAAATTCATAGCCACGAAAATTCTTACACCCACGAAAATATCACGAAAATGCCATGTTTATGCCACGAAATTGCCACGAAAATGCATGTATGCCACGAAAATGTCACGAAAATGCCACCTTTATGCCACGAAAATGCCACGAAAATGCCACGAAAATGCATGTATGCCACGAAAATGCCACGTTTAGGCCACGATTATGCCACTAGTATGCCACGAAAATGTAACGAAAATGCCACGAAAATGCATGTATACCACGAAAATCGCACGAAAATGCCACGATTAGGCCACTACTAAGCCACGAAAATGCCACGAGTTTTTTACGAAAATGCCACGAAAATTCATCCACCCACGAAAATCTCACGAAAATGCCACGAAAATCCCATGAAATTTGAAACTGTGTATGTCACAATAATGCATGTCACTAACATAAATGTGTAAATTTCATGCTTCTCTACTATGTCACGACAATACCAAATTCTTTACCTGGCATATATTTTCATTCCATATAGGGCGAGTGGGAGTGGATCCGACCGGGTTGTCAGCGGCAGTTCGCGTATATCAATGGATATACGCGACTTCTTACTATTCGTGAGATAGGGAGGGAGCTATCTCAGGTGGATGGAGACTGTGTCCATGATTTCATGGACACATGTTTTGGTCACTTTTTACGGTGGCAAACGGATACCGAGATTTGTAAGACGTTTCTCCATTACTTGATGAGTCGGCAGGTGCGACGGACGGGTGCACCGGAAGGCGAATGCTGGTTTCTTATTGGACCAGATAGGTTTTGTAGGTTTGGGAGACAAGAGTTTTTTCTTGTCACGGGCTTGAGGTTTGGAGACTCCCAGTTCAACCCATCTGCGGTTCATGATTTATCTCCAGACGGGTTGTACTTTCGAGTAGTACCAGCTGGTGTTGCGAGTATCACCATTTCTGAGCTTCGAGCTCGATTTCTGGAAGGGGAGTTCCGTGGCAGCCGTGTAGACAGCATCAAGGTGGCCAAGATTCTCATTCTTTATTTTATCGTGCTTGGAGTGGACGTACTGAAGACGAGTGTCCCATCCTGGGTATGGAGCCTCATCGACCAGACTGAGGCTTGGGAGAGCTTCCCATGGGGGAAATTCTCGTACCTGAACCTGCTGCGTACCATTGGTAAATTACCTGAGTCCATTCCACAGCAAAGAAAGAGCAAGATTTACACCTATCACTTCTACGGATTTTCCGTTGCCTTACTGGTGAGTTAAAAATAGATATCTTTTTGTGAATATAATTTTTTCGAATAACTCTGTAATTATAACTTTCGTCTTTTCACCAAATGCAGATATGGGCGTACGAGGTGATACCACGTACGGGGACGGTAGCTGGTCGTCGCTTGGATACTGGGCACGAGTTTCCTCGGTGCCTTAGATGGTCCACCATGAAGTCCACGACAGATGTTTCCAGAACACTAGCGGCTCAGGTTAGTCTTTGAGAAAACACATTTGCTTATGATGAATAATTTATAGTATGATGAATAATTTATAGACTATATTTGTTTATTAATATGCGTGGTAGATACCTTGTTTGGAGACGCTCGAGCCGACTCCTTCTAAGATGGCCCATCCATTTTGGGCGTACGTGGATGATGACCTCTTCCAGGGTGTTCAGCCAGTTGGAGAGATTCGTGGACGGAAGACTTGGGGCGTTTCTGTTGGACCTTCGAGGCGTCCAACTGATCGTCAGGCCCCGGCTCCTGTTCACGATGTCCCTACTAGGCGGTCATCGAGGTCTCATGCAGCTCCTGTTCCTGTTGAGGAGCCCGCTGCCCATGATCCCGTTGTGCGTCCTTCGAGGCCACGTAGACGAGCCCGTGTTGTTTCATCTTCCTCATCGGACGAGGCACTTCCAGCGGAGGCACAGCATACGGGCGCACCCATGGCCGAGGAGCATTTTCAGCCAAGGGGGTTCGAGAGGCCAGAGCCGACTCATCATCAGGACGCACCCCCTACGGATCTCTTCTCACGGTTGTCCATGCTCATCGACAACCGCTTCGACCAGATGCAGACATATCTCGGCGGCAAGATTGATCATCTCGGGAACCGTCTGGATCATTTGGACGAGAGGTTCCATCATTTGGACAAGAGGTTCGATCGTCTGGAGTCCGGCCTTCCAGACATGATCGCGGAGCAGTTGCGGGGATTCTTTGGAGACGGTCCACATCCACAGTATGAGCACGATGCAGGGCGGCAGTATGAGCACGATGCATCGGGGCAGTGGGAGGGTTGGACGGCAGATGCGCCTTCAGAGCAGCCTACCGCAGGAGGTTTTGACTCCATGCCCCTTGTGCCGTACGCTCCATACACGTTCGAGGCTCAGGACCAGTCAAGCCGCGGCTACCACACACCGGACATTTCCCAGTATGCCGGTACGAGTTACATCGTTGAGGAGCTCGTGTCTCCGTCTCCACATGCTCCACCTCCACATTCTGATCAGGATATCCGGGATACGGCCAAGGGAGTCCGGCATGTCGGGAGGAGGGAGCCTTCCCAGTATCGTAAGAGTCCATACAAGAGCGGAGGAAAGTCAAAGCGTCGGGATCTGCATGGCTGGGATGACTTCGAGTTGTGGATGCAGCTCGGAGAACATGCTGATAAGTAAGTTTATTTTGTGTGTTATTTTATATCATTTCTCCATTTGGCTTTCCTGTATGATTTGACTTCATTATCTATTACTTTGTATGTAGGCGTAACGTGGGGATCGGGTATGCTGTCGGGCCCGAGTTCTTCGAACCTGTGATTGACCCCCATGGCTGGTTGGATATCATGGTATGTGTCTTCATCCAATCTATGTATTTGAATTTGTTGCATAGCCTCATCTAATGTGACATTTGCTTTTAGGCGATCGAGGCGTACCTTGGAATCGTACAATCCGTACCACGATTCCTAGGACTTCAGATCACATAGCAGGTGTTCAGATTCGGCCAAGTCTTGTCAGTACAATTCAATGTAAGTTCGGTGTTATAGAAAATATTGTTCTTTGTTTGCTTTGGTTGAAAAAATCTAATTATAATTTTCGGTATATGATCAGGAGATATGCAAGGACATCTGGAAGAAGAAGCATATCAACGATCCACCGAACACCTTTTATCCAGGGGACGATCGTGAGGACTTCGATCCCCTTGAACTCGATCGTTTGATGCCGTTTGTCCATGGTATTGCAAACAAGTGGACAAAGTAGAAGCCGTTGAATCTCCTTCATCAGGTTTGTCAATGTAATTTTAAATGTCGTAGCGTATATATAGTGGCAATACTCATTAGGATATTCGTTTTAAAATCGTGCAGATGTTCACCGTGCTAAATCTGGATCAACACTGGGTGGCTGCCATTATAGATTTCAATGATATGTCACTTACGCTCATGGACAGCCTCAGACACACATGGAACGATGATGTCATGGCGCTTCGAGTCCGGCAGACATTGCCCATTCGACGGGTTCTACCTCGACTTCTGGACCACTCTGGGTGGCACCAAGCGATAGACCGGGCTTCGTATAGTGCACCGGAGTTTCGTATACAGAGTATCCCGCAGAACATGTGTTACGTGCAGGATGATCCGACGAGTTGTGGCATCTTCGCACTGAAGTCGGTCGAGTCGTTGATGACGGAGGTGTTTCCTCGGCCTGAGATGTCTGAAGGCGTTTATGCTGTTAGACGATTGGTGGCCGTTCAGATGTATAGATTTTCTTTAGATGAGATCACCATACAGGCAGATGATTTGTCTTAGGTTTTTATTTCTATTTCGAAGCTACATATTTCAAAACATATTTTATATCATTTCTTTCGTGATTTCAAACTGTTAAGTAGACTCCACATGCTTAGATTATATGTTATTCGATATATATGTGCTTAGAATTAAGGATATAGTTCATCCACCCACGTTAATTCAATTGCCCACGAAATCTCACGAAAATGCCACGTTTATGCAAGGACTAGGCCACGTTTATTCACGAAAATCTCACGAAAATGCCACGAAAATGTGTGCATGCCACGAAAAATCTCACGAAAATGCCACGATTATGCCACGAAAACGCCACGAAAATGCATGCATGCCAACGAAAATGCCACGAAAATGCCACGAAAATGCCACGATAATGCCACGTGCGTTCATCCACCCACGAAAATCTCACGAAAATGCCACGTCTATGCCACGAAAATGCATGTGTGTCACGAAAATCTCACGAAAATGCCACGTCTATGCCACGAAAATGCCACGAAAATGCATGTGTGGCACGAAAATCTCACGAAAATGCCACGAAAATGCATGTGTTGCACGAAAATCTCACGAAAATGCCACGATTATGCCACGAAAATGCCACGATTATTGCACGATTATGCCACGAAAATGCATGCATGCCACGAAATTCTCACGAAAATGCCACGAAAAATGCATGTATGCCATGAAAAGGTCACGCAAAAGTCACGAAAATGCATGTGTATCACGAAAATGTCACGAAAATGCATGTCCAGACATTCGAATATACACATTTTATTTTATAAAAACAAGTTTATTTTATAAAGACAATTTTAGTTTACACATCCCATATTTGCATAAGTTACTCCTCGTCTTGAACAAAGCGTTGACCTTCGATGTATATCGGGCACTTTCTCTTCGTGTGACTTTCTGAGCCACAAATAGAGCATCTCTTCTTTTTCCTTTGTCTTATACCACCGGGTTGAACATTTTCAGTGTTTTGGTCGGTTGGATGACCGGACGGGATAGAACCGTGTCTGGATCTAGAAGCCTCGACAAAAGAAGGAATCCGTTTTCCCTTTGGTCGTCCAGCTTGCTTCGGTTTATCAGGAGGTAGACAGACAAATGCTCGTGCCTCGTCGGAGATAACCCAATCCGCTGGGTCAGGCACAGGGAGTACCTCACCCTCCCACATACCTCTCAATGAACGGGTCCAGTAACACTCATGCACGTATCTCGTGACGGGCTCTTTCATATAGCTGCATTAGAAAACAATAATGAAGTGTACGGTGGTATCTCAAGTAATTAATTTACATATACAAAGCCTTACCTGATCGCTGCACATGCATGCGAGCATGGAATCAAGTCAAGCTGGAAAACCTGGCAAGTGCATGAACGGTCTGACAGATCGACTGTGAAATTCTTATTATCAGTGGTGATCTTGAGCTTGAGCAGTCCAAGCTTATTAACCTGCATAGAACGCCCTTCTTTCATTGCATCCTGCAATCTCTCATGGACGGCCTTCGTCAGTGTGTTATCTCGCTCTAATGCGGCGGTTCGTCATTCGTAGAACCACTTCTCTGTAATGCGTCTAGCACACTCCAAAAATGAACAGACGGGTAGCTTTCTAGCCCAAACTAACCTCCCATTCCACGACTCAGCAGCATTAGACGTCATGAAGTTAAACCTACGAACAGAGCACTTGACACGAGACCATCTGTATTCACCAGCACCTTTCAAAGCATCAAGAGCACCAGTAATTTGGGATTTCACCAGTGTGTTCATATACCTGGATATATTATAAAAGATTTATCATGAGAATATTAAAATCAGAGCATAATAAACTGATTTGAGGAATCAAATGGTATTAATAAGTGACGTACTTATCGAACTCCGACGGATGATAACAATATGCGGCCCTATTGAAGAGGCCAACCAAATGCTTCCCATACTTGGCCAAATTTTTTTGTATATGGTAACAGCATAAACCGTGCGCTGCATCAGGGAACACTTGTGCAATGGCATTCGAGATGCTCACATGTTGATCTGATACGAGAAGAAGTTGGGCAGGGGCTCCAAATGCTTCTCTCACATTAGTCAAGAACCAGCTCCAGGATGCATCATTCTCAATATTACCTATACCAATTGCCAAAGGAAAAATCTGATCATTCCCATCTTTCGTCACAGCCACAAACCCAATACCTTTATACTGCCCCTTCAGATGACAACTATCTACAACTATGACAGGTCTTGAATAACCTCGAAATCCCAGTATGGAGGCACCTAATGCGTAGAAAACATATTTGAATTTTCCATCATCGTGGGTCTCTAACGATGTGTATGTCCCCTGACTAGCAGCCTTCAAAACCTCCAAGTAAGATGGAAGTATAGAAAACGACAATGTTGGATCCCCATAAGCCCTAATCATGGCATGTCGTCTTGCCTTCAAAGCCAATTTGTAAGACACCTGTAGACCATGACGAACATTCATTTCCTGAATGATGTCGCGAGGAGTGAGTTTGCAATTCTCTTTCCGTAGTGCATCGACAAAGCACTCACCGATCACAGTAGAAGAAGGGCGACGTGGGTCATCACTATTCAACTCCGACGAACATTTATGTGGGATAACAATCTTGGATATGCGCCAAATCCCATATTTTTCAGAAGCATTCATGACGAAGGGACAATTTTTCTGGACGCACTTCAAAAACCAACGATGTTTATCGGAATGGTCCACACGGTATGCAACCTGATTTTCAATATGGTACATACCAACTGCTTTCTTCAACTCCAGTTTGGAACCGAAAGTAGATCCTTTCTGAAGAGCTTCTGTCGTAATCTCGCGAGCACCACCTTCTGAATAAACAGATGGATCCACGTCGGGAATCTCAGGGATAAACCAATCCGGAGCATAACTCGGAGCAAAGGCCGAAACAGGAACGGTATTCGGAACCCCATCACTGGATCCTGCTTGAAAGTCTGCCTCAAACGTATCGTCAACATTATCGTGTGTCCGCATCCCAATGTAAGTCATAAATGACTCATGCTCCTGGAGTTGCTCCTGCTCCAACAACGATGCATCCTCAGCATCTAGCTCCAAATCATTATCCGCAGCTTCATCGGCATCCCCTACACCATCTTGCTCGTTGTTCACATCTGCACAAGTAATTCCACCTCAATTAAAATGCTGAATCTAAATCATAAATATTCAATAGATGCACTGAAAACGAAAATATAATACTATTATGTGTACCATCATGAAATCCACTATGTGCATGTTCATGAAAATCCTGTTTCCGTGCCACTTCCTCTTGGACACAATCTATAGGAGACGTATTTAAGTCAAGGCCATCCATTCCCCAATCCTGTACTGTATAATCAACCCTACCACTAGATGATGCCCAACACGGCAAATTCTCGTTAGGTTGTCTCACAAATTGTCCCCACGGATCATTTTGGTTCGGTATACTCCATGAGGCCATGAATGCTTGATCGTTTTGCAGCCCTTCTGGAATATTTGAATAATCTCTACATACTTGTTGTTCGTATGATGATCCAACAGTAAATGAAGGACCACCTGCCTCGCTGCTCTGACCAAAGCCTCCCACATTTCTACTTTTCAGTGTCACATAAACAACAAGAACATCATTGATCACAGACAATATGCTACTAAGATCTGAATCGTTCCTGATTTTCATTCTTTTCACCCTACCCTCATCCACGACAATGGAATGGATGACATATCCCCACCACTCATCAGCACGCACAACTTCGTCAATTGATTCAAATAAATCTTGATAACAAACTCTTCGAAGTTGAATCACCTGTCTCGAACCACTTTTGTACTCTAACCCTTCCCAATATCCACCAAACCAAACCACAACGGGCAACAAACTCATCTTTCAACTGTAAAAAAAAAAAAATGAAACATGAATTACTTCATGCAACTAAGACTCTGCCAAATTTTCGTGGTTGAGCAATAATTTTCGTGTGGTGCCTTACAATTTTCGTGACATTTTCGTGGTAGAAAAAACATCCAAAATTTTGAAGATTATAATGTTTGTGGCATGCCTTACAATTTTCGTGAGAATTTTCGTGGCAGATCATAATTTTCGTGAGAATTTTGAATTTCATAATTTTCGTGACAATTTTCGTGAGAATTTTCGTGACAATTTTGAAGATCATAATTTTCGTGAGAATTTTCGTGGCACTAGAAAATGTTTCGTGGATACTGATTTTTCATGACTTTTGCGTGGACAAATATAATACACACTTTTTCTTAACTTTAGGATGAAAAATTCATGTTTTTTCCACGTAAAAAATAATTCGAGATTCAGAAAATGGACTTACCTCTCGGTTTTTTTACGTAAATCTTCTTTAATTTGTTCTTGAGAGTGATAAAACTTTCCAGCAAAACTTTTTAGTAGATTCGGAGAATTTTTAGTAGAAGGGAGAATATTTAGTAGAAGGGAGAAATTTTTGTCGTATGAAATTATTGTATCTATCTACCAAAATGGAAAGTGTATTTATTTGAATGAAAGGTAAATAGTAAGTCAAAGAAAAACAAAATCCACTTTATTATACACGACAAAAATTAAAAGGTAAATAGTAACTTACAAGACAGTTATTACACACGACAAAAATTAAAGTGGAAATGTAAATAGTCTCACAAGAGATTTATTACACGTGGAAATGTCCCACTTTAGAAACTGAAAGTACTGTCTTGTGTCAGTCATCATGTCAGTGCTGTCTTGAGGTCAAAGTCAATTTGTGGTATTTTGGTCACAAATTATAAGAATTGTGTTATTTTGGTCAAATCTTAAAATTTTGTGCTATTCTAGTCAAATATTTAAGAAAATATGCTAAAGTGGGACATTTCCACCTTATCAATATATATTGAGTGTCTAAATAACAATCTTCAATATAATGAAGTTTTAACCGCTAAAACACAGATATCACTTTCTCGTCCATTTGGTTTCTTTCTCAAATTACATATAAATTATATTTAAGTTTATTTAATTATATTATTAATGTTAAATTAAATAAATTATTAACTATTAATTATATTATCAATGATATAGCCAATATTAACTTCCTTTCTTAATGTTGAAATAGAAAAAAAAAATCTATTTTATTCATTACTATTGTTTCATTTATTACATAATGACAAAATTAAAATATTTTTGAAACAAAACAAATTAGAGAATATCTAATTTTAAGGGTTGGTTTTTATCTTAAGTGGAACAATACAATATCAATTATTTTAAATGCCGACAATAAATTTTTATGTATATAATCATTAAAAAGTGAAAAAAAAATATATCTCGTCATACATATAAATTGACAATACAAATACTTTATAGACCATGATTATGAAAATATATTTTAAAGAAATATTAATCATAGTATATTCCAGAAAAAAATATTTTTGTTTGCTAATATTAAAATACTAATGAAAAATATGATGATAGTTTATGGTAATACATATTTTAAAAATATTCTGAATAAATTGTATTTTACGTCTTATTATTATATGAATTTCAATTCTATTTTTATTTAAATATAAATATAGTGAAAACATATATAAGCATTACAACCTTTGCTAAAAAAAGATCATTAATTAATTAATAAAATGTTAAAATATTATTTGATAAAAAAATGATTTACATATTCTTCAAATTATATTATTACTTTGCATTTTTATAATAGTTTCTAATTCTTTTTAAATTTCATGTACAATATTATACTAGTAATTATTATAAACAAATATATTTTCTTACGATACAAAAAATTGATTATTTTATATGTTGATTTTCGAAATTCAAGCATTACATTAATGATTCAGTTAGAAAGTTGAATGTCTCTCCAACCATACAAAATGCTGGCTATTTGCAGCATGGGCGTGACGCATCCATAACCATCATTCAAATATAAAAAGAAGAGATATAAAGTAACATTTAATATATAATATCAACCGTTTAAGAGATAATATTTAAAAAAAAATTATAACAACTTATACCGACATCATATATCATCTAAAAAAAGAGCAACAATTTTATTAATATAATATATATAACTATATATACAATTTTGCTACCCTATCCACCGTGGACAAATTAATATGTATCGATCACTGACATATCAAATATCTAGTATGTTAATTAATTTATATCGTCATGACTTAACCTATAATTAAGTAATATAATATTTTATAACAGTCATGATAATAATTGTCACCAACACTTCAATTAGTACGTTGTATATAAAGGTCATGTGCATTCATTGACCCAAAAAAGTAAATGTTTTATTAAAATGAATTAAAAAGCCCATCAACCCATCAACTCAGCTGATCTGTAGTTAGTTAGGTTCATGTACCATCGACTTTGCAATTAGCATGGATAATTTGACTAGAGATATATGTCAAATATGTAATATATAGAATAATATTTCATCCTATCAAGATAATGATTGACAAATACATGAGAACATTTGCGTTACAGGTCCATTTTCACAATCCACATCACCTTCACTTTCAAAACTCGATAAGTGAATTCCTTTTTTTTTTTTTGGTTAATTGTAGTTGCTTTCTATAAATATAAATTATATATATGAGTTTATTTGAATTTACAATATATGCAAAATCTCCACCGTTACATTTATGAATTACATATGGCTGGTCGTATTTATTGTTTTCAAACATAAGTACATATAACGGCTCTAGTCAGAGTTTTCTATCGCACAATCATGTGTTTTATTTGTGTATTAATATCAAAATAATTTAGTTTTGATATTTAGTTGAAATTAGTATTTAAAACTCGTCTAGAATTGTGACATCAATCAAACGAGTCATTGAATAATGGAATCTCCTTCATTGTTGTGATTACGAAGGTTGGGAGAACTAGTAACCAAGAATTACTCCCCATTTCCACCTAACTCTTTGACAAAAGTATATAGACGTTTGTTTTTGCAAATGAGTGATTGTTTTTCTTCGACCCACAACCATTAATGTTTGATATGACATTCTAGCAAATTCATTTTTTTTTCTTTAGTATGATTGGACCATTGTTAAATAATAATATCTCACTGTGGAATTTGATTGGTGGGACAAAGAAATAGATGGACCGTAATCATTTATTATTTTATTTAATTGGTACTGATTCAATACAAATAACAAGAAAAGTAAAAGATTCTAAAGTGGTCCCAATGAGACGGGCTTAGTTGCGACGACGTACGACAGGTTGTGATTTAGAATATGATATAAAAGTATATTTATAGCTTTAAAAAGATGTATTTATAGATAAAAATTACATATTTATATTGTGTACCGTGTTTTGGGATACAATTGTAAGTCACACACTTGCTATTATTTTGTCGTGCACATTGGACCATATCTTGAGGCACAACCGTATGCAAAGAAATTTTTTTACATACTTTTAGCAAACAAACACATACTTATAGTTGAAAAATACATATTTATAATATATTGTTGTCGTGTACGATCAACCGTATTTCAACATACCACCATGTCTGAGACGATTATATGTGAGTTTTAAAGATGATTCTACAAATTTACACACGGCACTCACTCATTTCTAACCACTAGAATAAAAGGAGTGTACCTTTTTAATTGGTTTTCATCTAAAAAATACTAAAGCATAGATTAAAAGTGGATTTTTTTTTTGGATAAATTAACCGACTGGAATCCAACATTTGTTTTTCATCATTTTTTTAACCAAACTTGATAATATGAAATATCGATGGTCATCTAAAACTGAATTTTGTATTAAACCAGTACCCTAAATAAAAATAAAAGGTTAGATAATAGTTTGCACAAGTCAATTAATTTATATATATATCATATATATTAACTTTACATTCCATTCCATAAACTTAGATGAAATCATTACAATCATTAATGAACATATTAAGAGTTATTCACGATAAATATCTTAACAATTTCGATAGTTTATATGAAAAAATAATATTGTGAGTATTGATAATGTAGTAGGGAGTGGGACACTAATTTATGTGCTGTAACTTGTAACTTGTAACTGAATAATAAAAATCTATGGTGAGTGTGAATAATTAAAAATACAAAAATAGATGACGAAAAATAGAATTGAGCCACAAAATTAGTCAACATCAGGGGCCCAGCGCTGACTCGTCAGCCCACCTTTCGTAGATCAATGGGATCTGTGGGACCACTTTTGCAGTCAGAACTCTTTTCAAAACCCCATTTAATTGCTTACAATTATTCCAAATCTCTTTTGTCCGAAAATAGTAGCTTTATAACCGAAAGTTTTTATTTTTAATTTCCAAGTTACAATCAGATTTTCCAAGAAAGAGGTGCCAAAAACATTTCTGTTAATTGCAAAATTGAAGAGGCAAAAAAAAAAAAAAAAATCTTAGAGAAACTTAAAATTCATAATTCATAGTTTTCATTTGTCATTAACTAGGTAATTATTTAATTCGGGATTTGGGTTAACCTCTATATTGCAGTATAATCAATTGTACGATCATATTCGATCAAACTATGAAAATGATATAATCTATACATTTGAAACATTTGTGAAGGATAGAATGATATTTTAACCACTATATATACATGTTAGAGGTTATTTTAAACCTGTCGGTGATTACATTTACATGAAATATGTTGTTGGTGTTAAGCATAGCAAGTAGGTATGGGGGACTGAAAAAGGACTAGGGTTACTTCACCCCTTTTGTTTTGTATAACCATAGCCAGCTTGCTCCAAAGCCCACCACATTCTCTCAACCATATAGACAACTATTTGAGTACTGACTGAAAATCAGTGACATTGTGTACATTTACTTCACCTAGGAACTCAACTGATCAATAATATTACAATTTAATGGAATGCAGGTTTAAGCATGAAATAAGGGTCCATGTTTTTCAAACTGTCTAGTATATAATTTGAATTTGGTCAACCGATGTGACCTAATTATTTCTAGCAAAGTTCACTAAAAGATAATCTTATATTATCATTATAATATTGTAAGAACATAAAATTACATAGAAAATGCAACATGAGATTATTAACCCAAAACAATAATGTTTCAAGATGATATTATTGTCGTCGTGTAACAGCAACATTAGCTAAAATACGAAGTGAAAGCCACGTATATGTTCTCCACACCAATCAGTTAAATGTATAGGTACCTCTTATTTAATTTCATCACCTATATATATAATGGATTTAATTGGAAAAATAATTAAATAGATATATAATAGTGGTACTAGATATGGCCTACTATTGCTGACATGAAAACAAGTACCAATAGTATTGAATGACCTGAAACAATAATTTATACATCAAAATCAAAGATCTTGAACCATTATGAGTCCACAAATATATATGGCTGTATAATTAAGATAGATAAATGTAGGGAATTTTTGCTCGTACCACATGTCTTTGTCATATAAATGGGATTGAGGTATTATTTTGAAAATGATTGATGCTATGAGTTCCTTTTGGCCCCAATTCTAGAATTCCTCTGTCAATAATTGAATGTTGATCTATCCAAATTAAACTCCTAGTTTTCCGGGCTTGGGATCCGAGCAAAACCATCAGAACATTTTTTCTCGTAAATGTTTCATCTCATCGTGATATTTTATTTTATTTATTACGAAACACATATTGCCGGCAAGATTCTTCTGTTACAACAGTGCGTGCAAGTGCAAGTAACACATGATGTTTATTAAAAGGAGGTGGGAGAAGGTTAGGTTATTACAAGAGAGAATCCAATTAAGTCAAGTGGGGATTAGAAGAGTCCATTATCTATGACATGTGTTTGCAGTGAAAGCAATTTGTCAAGAATCCATAGATAAGGTGGTCTTACTTTGTTACAAAATTATGAGGCAACACTAGCTTTTGGATTTCTGAGACTCTGAGGATATGATGGGGTGGGGGTGGGGGTGGGGTTAGGTTCTTGATTGATCTCTGATGAGGACTTAACTCAAACCTGCATAAAGAACAATATATATGCATGTGTTTGCCAAGGAAATTAGACTCTACTCATTTGATGTATATATTATAGATTTCATTAATTTTCTCAAATTAATCTTGACATACTTCTTTGGTTCATTTATGTTCATGGCAAGAATGTAGTTTTGAACCATAAAAAGAGAGAGGAAAAATTGAAGTATTGGTTGAAGAAAATGAGAAATTGAAAGAATGAATGGGAGTGGGGAAGGAAAGAAAGGTTGCTCAGAATAATTAATTTGAAGGACCCCTAATCAATTACACACACACTCTATTATGGTACTGAAATGACTGCAAACTGATATTTCAATAATTTTGATTCTATATATGTGGGGGATAATTATTTTGGAAAATATATATATATCAAAACAGTACCCATCTTTCAATTGTTATCATGCCATGTGAGCTGTATGCTACTCCAATATTGTGGTTAACAAAGCTGAAAAGGAGTTGAGATTTTAATAAAATGCATGCCCAATATTATTGGATCTTTATTATTTTTATTATTATGTTTATGGTTAACAACATTGAGGTATAATTTGGTCAATTGAGGGGTAGCTTTAACTTGAGTTTTATTTCCACACCTATATGTCAAGCAATCATCATTTTATAATTTATAATAATTAGTACACGATCATATATGTATGTATATTAGTGATATTATTTATACACGAGACTTGTAATTAAGTTTGTGATATAAAATATAATACACATTTACTATATATAGGATCTCTTGTATATATTAAGATCTAGTAAAAACGCCTTTTGATTTATTTATTCAGTGTCTAGCTCGTTACACGTTACATTATTATTACTATAAGTTCTGTATGCTATTATAATAAATGAAAGTAATTAATATTTTATACACTTTTAGCTTTTCCATTCATAAACAAAAATATGAATAAAAATTAAAGCTGCATATGATCACTAAAAAGAATATACACACGACGAGATGTAAACAAAGCTCATTCTTCTGAATGCATGCTTAGAATTATTAATCTGATTAAACTTTTTTCCTTCAAAATTAAATTAAATTAATAAAAACTATCAAAATGATGATCAAAGACGAGCAAACGCTGATTATATTAAACCAAATTAATTTCCATAATTATGAACTTGCTCAATAAAGGCAGTCTTAATGCTGTGTGTTAGTCAAATCAGAGCACTATGTGAGAAGTTTTAAGTACAAGTGACTATTGCCTAACCCTTATTACGAAAAAGGATTTGAGGAACCATATGATTTGTTATTCATAAAGGTATGTACTATGTTCTACACTAAATTAGGTAACCAATTAATTTAAATTTAGTGTCTTAGGAAAAATTGCATACATTAAATTAATTTAAATTGGACAAAACTTATATACCCCTGGGGCATATAGAGGCACGGATTTAGGTGTTATACATATATTCTTCAGGTGTTATATATATATTCTATAAGTGTTACATTTCTTGGTGTTATACATATACTCTACATGTATCATATGTATATAAGAGTATAGATATGATACCTAAAGAATATACATATGATACCTGTAGAGTATATATATAACACTATATGATAGGTTAAGTTGGGAGCACCGTGCCCTGGGTACACAAGTGTCACTCATTTAAATTTAGTGTCTTTGAAAAATAGAACCAAAGGCTAGACTTTTTGTACTCAGAGAAGCATCAAAACCTTAAATCTTGATTCATGGGCCAACTCTAGACATAGCCCACTATAGTTCTTCTTTTTCTTTTTGGATTTATTTATAGGCCCATCTATTCACGGGCCAACTCTAGACATAGCCCAATATAGTTCTCTTTTATGCTGATTTCTAATTTTTTTTTAAATGATATTAACAGTACTTTAATTTCACGTTCCAACATTCTTTTTATACATACGAAGTTAAAAAATTCCTTAAAAAAAAAAAGGTTAAAAAACTTAAATTATGGTCGACACTGGACTCGAAGAAGATGTGTTCAAATTGAGTAGTTTACTGAATGCTTACCAGGGTTAGCTACGTTTTAATTTCACTTTACTGAAAATATGTGACATTTGGCTTTTGAAATATCACCAAGAACATTTTACCTTAAACTAAAATAATATACAATTTTTACTATCTTAAAATATGTATCGTCCTTTATGATTTATAATAAAATTTGAATCACATTGTCAGAAAAATTTCTCCCAGCATTAATTAAGGTTTATACTAAGGCTATGGTGACACAATCAATTATGTTTGAGGATTATAAACCACGATGGAACTCATGTCTGAAATGAAGGCTGTCACCACATCTCTCATGGATCTTCCCATGGAAACCAAGCTCAAGAATAAATGTTTGTTGTGATTTGCATCTCACAGATTTATATCATCTACATATTCCACCCATGAGAGATCTATTGACAAGCAAACAACAAATGGATCATCCAAGAAAAACATCTCACCACACCTGCATAAGCTGTCAAACAATATCCAGGCTCTCTGCTAGAGTTTCACATGAAATCAGATATAGCAGACACCCATAGAACAAGAACTTTCATATCCCAAAAGATTTTATTTATGCTATGCAAGAAACAGTGATAACAAGAAAACGAAAACTGAGGCTGCGGAATGCCCTTCAAGAACCAGGCTGGATCCTCTTCATGCGCATACTGATTAGTTAGTATCTTATGGAGAGAATTTTCTAGGAAGATTCTATGGGAATCGATCCAGCAAGGTCATCCTCCCAGTCGAATGTAAACCAAATTTCATTAACTCTGTTTACGAACTCAAATGGAGAATTATACTGCGCAACTATGTATTCTGATGCCCCTGACCCTGCTTGGCTCTTATCAATGGCATTGGCCCAAACAGTTCCAGCAACACTAGCATACAATGCTGCAGCTTCCTGTCCAATATCCTCATCAGCTACAAATCCACTAAATTGCCGTACAGCTATATAAGTTGGGCCCCATTTTTGCGGATGGAGACCCTCAGCAGAAGGTGGATTTGGTTGGTTCACTTTAGGAACATAGAAGCTTACAACGAAGGAGGAAGCACAAAAGGGTCCGTCACTGGGTTTCACTTCAGTGATCACTGGACCTGTCATTTCTATTTGCTGTTTGTTGTCGTTCTTGCCCTGGATGTAGACAAATAGCCTGTGATGATGAAAATAACAAACATCAATTAGTAGCAATAATTTTACTCCAGAATGCAACAGATAAGCTTATTAATGATTTGATGCAAGAAGCTATTAATACCGAACAATTAGAGTAGCAAAAGCAAAAGTTAATACGACATGCAGGATATCAAACTTGCAGTCAAGATATATATGAACATAGAACTATCTACTTCAATCTACACAATTCAAAGTAGTCAACTAGCTAACTTCTATGGAAGCAAGCTATTTTCCCATTCCAAGTTTCAAGCCTCAATATGTGTTTTAGCAATACATAGGTACTTGATCTTCAACACAGTACATATTGTTATGCTAAACCTGTTATCCTAAAGATTGTAAGTTCAATAACATATACTAAAAGTCTGTTATATATCTCCATGATGTATAACCTATTTTCTAGTTGATTGCTGAATAGTTAAGCATGTTTAAACTTGTGAGCAATAATAGATTCAATAAATTAAGCTCATCACTAACTTATAACAGAAAAACCAAACTCAAACTACAAAGGCTCGATTTGGCTCGGCTTCATTACAGTCCCATCGACAACTAACATATATCTCAACCCTTAAAGATTCAACGTTTTCTAATCCTTTTCTGCTACTTGCACCACAGAATTTTATCTTCTTTCCATAATGGTTAAGGGTTCAAATCCAACAATAGAGCAACTCTTCAGCAAACGCATAAAACATGTTCGAAATCCCAAAGGGGCAAAACCACAAACAGGTAATCAACAAACAGGTAATCAACAGGATTAAAATACCGGAAGAAAAAAAAAAAAAGAGAAACTTAAAACGTACTGGAGAAACCCTTTTCTAGTGGCAGAAACAAAAGAGATATCATCAATAGGCTGCGTCGACATCCACATGCTTGAATTGTAACGCCGGATTTCGAAGCCATTTCCGGTGTGAATCACGTCGTAGCTCGGGCACTCGATACGGTTACACGTCGGCGGAAATACGCCGGCAAGGCCGTTCTGACCCGCCGGCGATAGGCTCAATTTTGAGCTGGAGAGGAGACTCAGGAGGAATGACAGCTTGAAGAGATCAAAAGCTGCCATTTTTCAAATGGGATTTCGTGATTGAATTCAGTATAGTGTTTGCTGATATTTGATGAGGTCCACATATACACAGGATGATGTGTAGAAGCCTTTAGATGCCAATGCCACCCTAAAAAATCCTGTCCACGATTTTATTCTGAAATTTATCTTCAGATTTTCTAGAATCTCGAAAGAAATCAACTTGTTTTGTTTACGTTCTACAAGCCTACAACAATGCAAGAATCGGTTTATGATTTAGGTTTGCATTACTATTCAAAATGATTTGGTTTTGGTGTTGCAAATTATTAAAAAAATTAGGTTCAATTAAAATGACCCTTTTAACCCCAAGTTCAATTTATCTCATCTAATATGATACTCCATCCGTCCCAACTCAACTTGTCTAATTGTCATTTCGGTTTGTCCCAACTCAACTTGTCTAATTGTCATTTCGGTTTGTCCCAACTCAACTTGTCAGCCCATAAATATCAACAAAAATCAAATATGAATATCCTCATATTTCATCATTATTACAAAAATACCACTCAATTATCTTAAAAAACAATCTTAAAAAAAATTCTCAAAAATCAAACATTAATATCCTTATATTTCAATTTTATTACAAAAATATTACTCAATATCTTAAAATATAATAATCAACTATTTTTTTTAACCTCCGTGCCGGTCAAAATAGGCAAGTTCGATCGGAACGGAGGTAGTCCTACATAAAAGAGTGCTGAAGTGTAGCTATATTCTAGTTGTGAGTTCTTGCAAAAAAATGAGGACATGTACTATAATTTTCTGGGTCTTTTTATCAGTGTATGGTGCAGTTGCTTGTGCGTTGTGTGTTATCTTTTATCTTGGATTCAGCTGCGGCTTCTACTGTGATTGCTTTACCTCCGGTGGTGTCGCGATCCTCACAGACGGCACCGGCGCCTCCACCTTCACAAGCTCGTTGTGATTTGGAGATGGGTGAAAGTGGCAATAAGAATGGAGATATGGTCATTTTGGGAGCTGGTGATTCTGGTTCAGTCGGAGACTGTGGCGGCGGTGGTGATTGCGGTGGTGGATGTGGTGGTTGTGATGATTGAAATGATCATCTCATTCATGATGACTTCTTTGCAATGATATTTGATCATTGTTTACTTGACTTTTGATGATCACTCAATGTGAGGTCAATGCTTGATCAAAGACTTCGTCAAAGTTGCAAGCCAGCACTAATTGTAGAAATATATATGCGTGTGTTCTAAATCATGGAATATAATTAAAAAGGCGTTGTTATATACTAAATTGTTGTTACACTTGAGCACTATTCTTGAACTAATATTTGTTTCTACATATACATGTTTCATATGTAATTTGGACAACAAGATTAAGCAAACCTAATTCTGCTGTCATCTATCTGCCAACTGGCAATGTAATAGTAACGTGATTAACTGAATTTGCTGGGTGACTGTTGCTTGAACTCTGATCTGAAAAAACATCTCTTTCAGTGAAGAAACCAGGCTGCTTGATCTGAGGCAGTTGGACTTCATTTCCCAGCATGAAAACTACTGATGACATGCTCGGCCTATCTTCCGTATATCTTTGAACACACAACAGTCCCACATGGATCGAGCGCAATGCTTGAGATAAGTCGAATGAGTCTGCTAAAGAAGCATCAACTAGTTCCATCAACCTCTCTTCTTTGTAAAGTGTCCATGCCTGTGTATAATTTGAAATGCTTTTTATCATATGCTATAAATTCGACCAAGGTGTCACTTTGTTAGCTAGTACAGTGATACTTACATGTCCAAGGAGGTTGAGATTGTGATCTTCCAGGTGGAATCCTCGGTTTCTTTTTCCACTCACAATTTCTAACACCAGAACACCGAAGCTGAACACATCTGATTTGATTGAGAACAACCCGTCTATTGCATATTCCGGAGACATGTATCCGCTGTGACAGAGTTAGAAAGATCAATCACGTTACAAGACATCAATGATAAATATATAAACCAGTTTGTAGATTTGTTGAGTTTCTTACTATGTTCCAACAACTCTTCGCGTCTTGGCTTCAGTCTCGTTCTCCCCAAAACCCCTAGCTAGCCCAAAATCTGATATCTTTGGATTCATATTAGCATCTAGAAGTACGTTGCTAGCTTTGAGGTCTCGATGGATGATTCTCAACCTTGAATCTTGATGAAGATATAGAAGTCCCTTTGCAATTCCATTGATGATATTGAAACGTTTTTTCCAATCAAGTAACATACATTTTGTTTGATCTGTCGAAACATAATATGAAGTTGTTATGAAATTGATGCCTGATCTAAAATATAATTCATATGGTACCAGATTCAAAGAGCTCTCACCAAATAAAATCAAGTCGAGGCTACTGTTAGGCATGAACTCGTAGATCAACATGTTCTCCTCACCCTCTACACAACATCCTAAAGTCTTCACCAAATTGCGATGTTGAAGTTTGGCAATCAAGATCACTTCATTCTTCAACTCATCGACTCCTTGTGTGGAGGTTTTTGACAAACGTTTGACAGCAATTTCTTGTCCGACTTCCAACATACCCTACACCCAAAACTGGGAAACATAAAAAACTACAAAATGTTGTGCGTTCAGTCAACATGTAAAGTTAATAATTACCTTATAAACAGGTCCAAATCCACCCTCACCAAGCTTGTTATTGTTTGAAAAATTGTCAGTAGCTTTCAAAATAGTAGATAAGCTGAAGAAGGGCAACTCTGCTTCTTTGCCAACAAATGGCACTGCAACAATGGAGAATGAGACCAGAAACTACTTAAAAACCCGGAATTGAAAATTATAAACACTCTTCAGCCTAACTACACATTCTTCATACCTTCTCTTTTTCCATGATTACGACGCTTCCGTCTGCAAACCAAAATGAGGCTCATGCACAAAAGAACCACACCCGCCACTGATGCCAAACTCGCTATGAGTATTACTCTTCTTTTCCCTTTAGTATCAGCTTCTATTCCAACAATACATGTAAACATTATTCTCAAAACAAAGCAGACGGAAAGGCAAATTCTGATGAAAAAACAATCATTTTCTAACCATACTCAGTAGAAGCCATTCTGATGTAAAGAATCTGTCCACCTTCAGGCATAGTTCTGATGTCAAACAAATCATCCCCATGGTAGAAAAGGCATCCACTCCCTGATCCACTGATATTCAACCGTGTGTAGGCCGTACAATTACAATCCCTCGAGCACTCTGCTTCGCACTCTGCAAGGCTCATCCTCCGTTCATTGATCGTTGAGTTTCGTGCATCTGGCAATTTTATGCCGGAGTACCTCAAAAATATATCTCCCTGACAATTCAGTGGTGTTCTTCGAACGCATCCATTCGACCATGTTACAGTCCAGCCACCTGGATCTTTAGGCACAAACTTGTCAAGACACACACAGGGTGGAGAGCTTGCTATGTTGCAAGTGCCGTGTGAACCGCACAGATTTTATCTATCACACTGATCTGCTGGCAAGTAGCCGTAAATGGTCCAGGAATTGGTCTGATAAGCCCATGTCCAGCGCTGGCCGAAACCATCGGAGTTCAACATGGACCTGGCGGGAAGTGATGGGTCGGCACTACTTTCCCTATAAACCACCTCATTTCCATCCCTTCTCAGGGATTTCGTGTACGTCGAATCGTTTTTCGTATGTGCTACTCCACTGAATTGGAGACCATTCCAGGGCCCGAGCCTGGTCTCAACAGCTTCACCTTTCTTGAGGAGAATTTGTGGCAATCCAGCTGGATCAAGGTGGATAGTATACTCGCCTCGACCTGGATCGTCGTCGCTCTTCCACGATGACAGGTAAGTCTCAGATCCTGTTGCCAGATTCCATCCCAAACCCATGCCTGCTAATAACGTGTCAGATGGATGATCGAAACCCTGCCACACGAAATTCTCAGGCCTGTCATCGTCCACGTCCTTCACCACCAGATTCCCAGTGTCGAATAACTGTGCAACTGGGTTTCTTACAGGAACAGATGTGGTGGCATTGGAAGACCATATGATGGTCCCGTTGGTGTGATC
Organism: Scutellaria baicalensis; assembly: GCA_005771605.1. Classification (NCBI taxonomy): domain Eukaryota; kingdom Viridiplantae; phylum Streptophyta; class Magnoliopsida; order Lamiales; family Lamiaceae; genus Scutellaria; species Scutellaria baicalensis. Next base: position 6,151,086 of record CM016727.1, on the reverse strand, counting down.
GAACAGGGCCAGGATTCCAGGCTGTGTAACTTGTAAAACACCTGAGTTATTAGTGAGTGGAAATTCCCTGTTGGCAACCCAAACATATGTTCTAACTGATATGTTCTTGTACCATATGCCCAAGTATCGATTCGTGGAATTTCCAGGGTTGAAGAACCCCAGTTCGAAAATCCCACCTGATGACACCAATGTTTCTCCGTCTCTGAGGCTCTGAGAGCTGTTTAATCTATCAGTTGCAGCAGAAATTGCGGGGATTATGAAGCAGAAGATTGTCCAAAGTGATAAGGATCTGTCATCCATGGCTACTGCTGGTTTTGAGCTCTTCAACAATATCTGGTTTTTTGAACTCATACACGACTCTAAATTGACCTAAAATCAACTCATTGTTTGAAATGTCTGTATATTATTTTTTACTCAGCCAACAACATTGAAAGTGAAACACCTTTTTTATGTGTAGGGTCACCATCACATGAATCATATATTTTTACCATATTGTCATATACTACAATGCTATTAATTTATATTTTTTTTGAGTTGAATAATGAGAATGAGTCGTATATACTTACCTTATTTATCCAATTATGTTAGATAATGAACCTAATTCATTATCCAAAAAATTCTAAAAATGCCCCTTTAATACATTGACAATTATTTGACGCATCGTTTTGAAATACTCGGTTTAGACTAGTATTAATTCTACAATCGCAACCTAAAAGATGAATTGTAAGTTTAAAACCTGACACTGATTGTTATGAAATATATAGAACAAAACTTGCAACTTTCAGTGTTTCACCATCAATCAATATTGTTTTTGATGTAGTTGGTAAGTGTGGTAGCTAGTATTTTTCTGGAAAACAAATGTTATAAAATATTAGTTGATTTGTTTAATGTAATGCAATATTATTTAGATAAAACCCTTAGAACCCCCCACCCCCCTACTTGACTTTGAATTTTTTTTTAAAAAAAAGTCGTGTATTTATTCTGTATTGGAGAAAATTCAAGACCCGATCCTAACACGCTAACCATCTCCAACAGTGCACATGATTTTACTGTTAATCTTACACAATTTTTATATAATAATTGTCAATGATCTCCAATAGTCTACATTATTCTCTGTATAAAAAAGAATATTCCATAATATTCTTAATTAATTAATTTATTTAACATTTTATTTATTATCAATATTCGTTATTATTGTTATATAATCTATTTTTCATCTTTATTATTTTAAAAGTGTAAAAAAATTATATATATTAATATATATATATATTTAAATCTTATTTAATATAAGATTGTATTTATTAAAATCTTATCCCGTTGGGTAATATCGAATACCACTTCAACTCCTTTCCATCATTCCGAGCACTTCAACTCTCCTTGTGTTTTGAAAACATTTGGGATACGCTGAGTCGTACTCGGTCTCTTTTCTTCCCAACGGCTGCTGCTCATTAGCCTATCTTGTTGGAAAGACATCATCTTTGGCTCAATTCTGAGACTTTGACTCTTGTTGAAGACGGGTTGATCTTGGATTCTTATATCGATCTCCTTTATAGTTGGAGATTCAATAGGTTCCTGTGGAACTACCCTGAGGAAGTCCTCAAAGATTTTTGGAATTTCAATGAATTCATTTCTCAAGAATACATCTGAATGATGTGTATTCGAGAGCACATAGGAAATCTTATAGGTAATCGAGTAAGGTCTATTCCCTTCTTTCATCCGATCATTTCTTTTGAAAACTTGATGAAGGGTTAAGACTCTGTTGAAGTCTCAATCTCCCGGATTGTATGCAATTCTGGGATAGACATTAAATGCCAATTTCCATGCATACAAATTTCTTGTAACTGCTCCAAGACATGAATCCTTGAGATTCGAGATTCGCTTGTTAAAAATTGTAAGATTGAGTGGCGAATCGATTCCTTCTTTTAACGTTGCTTTAATAACAACTCTTATGGCTCCGATGTGAATCCATGAGAGTGTATTTGCAACTTCTCTCTTAACTCTGCTTTTGATCTCCTGTATCTCTCGGTAAGGGACCAATTACATCTCGATCAGGTTACCAGTGAATTCCATTGGGATGACAAATTCTCCGGTAGTTACTCTATGGATAATTTGGTGTTTTCTGATACGAAATCCAATCTTATCCAATGTCTTTTCCATAGCTCCAATGGTAAAATTATCGTATATCTGGAGTTTTGGATCCTCTTTCATAATCCTCATTAGAGTCTTATGAGACACCGTAGTGTGGGAGAAGAATCCTGAAATATCCTCTCTCACCATTAATTGAAGAATTTCTTCTTTAATCTGATTCTGAACTGGATTCACTTCCATTATCAGAATAGATCTCTTCTTCAAAGATGCTTTCATCCGAGGGTAAATCCTCAAATTGATATACCTGTATAAGATCTTAAAAATAGACACTTTCTTCGAGTTCTGGTGTTACTTCGAACTGTCTAATTCCTCATTTTTGACTTTCCAGGCAATCTGTTGATATATGCCCTCTTGCTCCACACGTCCAGCAATTACAGTCTTTAAGACTTTCATGAGCTCTAGTGTGAGCCCGTCTGAAAGTTCTCCTTCGTGTGGTCCTATTGGAACTTCCTTGATTTGAGCATGATGAGAAGACTCTACTTCTGTTTGGTGCTGGTCTTTGCCCTGATTTGTAACTCCGGGCCTTTTTTTTTTACCACACTCTTCTAGGTCTCCATGAAGACCATCAACTGCTTCTCTTGTTGTTGCTTCCACGGTGGTATGGATGACTTCTTTGTTTCTGCTTTTTATGCCTCCATGGTTGACCTCCAACGACCGTTGGGATGTCATTTTCTTCGCAACATAAGAGAACCATTTTATTGATTCCTCGCAGTCTCTTGTAGTTCTTGTATAATGCTGTTTGATGAAACCATTCGGATAATTTGGCCTTTAAGAAGGACATTCTTCTGGCCACTGTATCTAAGTCATCAGCACTCTTGTATTCCCTAATCAACATTTCTCTCCAAGGACTTGGTATCTTCGCAAAGAATAATTGCGAAGCCACTTTGTCTTCCACCTTGGACTTTCATCGGTACTCGGTGAATAACTTGATATATTCGTCAATATGATAAATATCATGCAAATCGAGGCTGTAGAGAGCTTGTTTGTATCTTTTTCTTTTCTTCTTCTTCTAGTCCCTCAAAATAGTCTATGCCGATAAAATGGATTTTGAATAATTTTGCCATATTATCAACAATTCCTTTTAATGACTCACCAGCTGTAACGTTGTTTTTTATTTCTGGTGCTGTCATGTCCCATGCGATCTTTACAGATCCTTCAAGACTCATCTTGAGTAGTAAGATGAATCCTTCTTTTGTAAGATCGAGGGTTCCTGCTGCAATCCTCATAGTCGATGCCCAATCATCGATAAGGACTTCACGGTTCTTGAAATCTGGGATATCCAGATTTAACATCAACCCATATGGATGTATCGGGTCGAGCTGAGACTTTCCATAAGGTGTATTGTAAAGATTCGGCCTTTTGGAACGTGGTCGAGTTCCTGTGACAATAGGATCTCCTCCTGTGATGAAATCTCCCACGTGTGGCATTGGTTTGTCCACATGATGTGATCTGGAACTTTCTGCTACATTGGGATCAACTGATGGTCTCTGCTGTTGATTACGAGTAACCAAAGCAGATCTATCTCCCGCGTTCATCTTTAGATCCACAATTCTTAATCCTGCGAAGGATTCGGCAAGGTCATGTAGATCCTCCAGATTTATTTTTTCCAAATCCATCACTTTTTTATGATGAATTTTCCTTTGATGATGACAATAAGTTTTTCATCATCAGTCATGCGTCGTACAACTTCGGTTGGTTTCTCATCTTGGTGTAAATAGGGAACTATCTCGAAATCTATACGTCTCCTTCCTCCGGATGAACTTGGTATGTTCTCTAGATTTTTGACTCGTTCTTGAATATCATAAATGATTTCAAGAGTCTCTTTATGATTTTTAATCATCATCTCCATTTGACTTTGAATCTGATGAACTTGTGTTGGTAGGTGATTATGGCGGTTACCATAACTTTGTACCGTCTTCTGGATTTCTCTAAGATGTTCGGAAATCTTAGAGGTATCTGGAAGTATCTCCTTCCACTCGGGTACTCCATCAGACATCATGGTTTTGATGGGCTGCTTCCTGATGATTCATCAAATCAACATATAACATCTGATTTACCGTAAGAAAACCCAAATAATATGTTGTTTGTCTATCACACTGTCTCAAGGTCTCCTCATCGGCACCTGCGAGTTCTTTTTCGGCATATTGGTCATTCCAATATGTCATCCTGTCTTGATGATCTTGAGCATTCCTGTAGTGTATACATTTTGGACATTCGTCCAGATCCATATTTTCTCATATAATTCTCCTCACCATATTGGTTAATTACACAATATAATAAATATAAATTTAAGTTCTTAATAAACCTGGACTCTGATACCATTTTTGGGGGCAAATCTACTAGATATATGAAGAGGAATTGTTGAAATAAATATAGAAAGAAAATTGATATGAAATAAATTGGAAATAACAATTTTGGTTTGGAAATAACATTGGGCAAAATTGGTTGACTTTGTAATGATCGAAAGTGGTTATTTTTGGGATATATTATAACAAAATGACTAGATGTACCTTTTAAATATAATTGGGGTCATTTTTTACCCATAATTTAACAAAAGGGATGTATTGGGGTATTAACCCCAATGAGTTATTTTAGGACATTTCCTTGATATTTCGTTGCACTTGCTTCTTAAGAACATGAGCTGCAGAATCTGCTCGCAATTCATTAGCCATGTCTGAATCAGTCAAGTCAACACTTTGTTTCTATTAAAATGGTTCTTTAATTCTTTGAGTTTCAATCATTGCATAGACGACAGATATGTTTTGCTGTGTGCGCACCAGAGCCCGCAAAGAGGGGAGGTGTAAATGTAGAGGTGGCGGTGGAGGTGGCGCGGATGGCGGCGTCACGTCACATGGGTGTTGCTGCGGTGCTGGCTGTTGCGGCGGTTGTTGCGGTTAGGTATGCCCTTGTGGAGATAGATTATTGTGTAAATATTGTGCCGATAAAATAAAAAAAAACTATTGTGTTGATAAATTATTGATGTCTGGCTTTGATCGTCGTAGAAATTGCTAGTGGTAATAAGATTTGTCTCTGTGAGAAAATCAGTTCTATTAATGCAAGTGGTGGCGCGTTTGGAGGCGACGATGACGGTGACAGTGATGGTGGTGGTGGTGCAGTTTTGTAAATGTGAGTGTCTTCTATATATATATAATATGTATGTATATATGCGTGCTTTTGTGGTGAAGATGCTTATACACAACTCCTTGTGTGTGTGTGTGGGGTGGTGTAAATGTAGTAATGGGCTCATCGTTTTTATTTTCTTTGTTTTAATTTAGTTTCTATATTAATTTTAGAAGATTAAGATTTATTAATAGATTATTTGGAAAAAGTGGGACCCATGTGGAGAGGATGTGGCATGATGAGCTACTATTTTAACTATTACACTTGTTCTACCTCTGCCTCACTAACCATTAGATTGTCACTCTTTTCATATATATATATATATATATCCGAGGTTATTTTAGGTAATTCCACTTGGATCTAGGTCGTTCCTATTTCACCCACATTTCAAATTAATCATATATCTCATTTTTAGATTCCTCGCAAATTCAATTAGATTTCGACATGGACTTTCTATTATGGAAGTTCAATCATATGCAAAATTTGGTACCATTCTCCTTTTAATTGTTTATACATGTAGGTCTTATATGACCAGTCTCGTTTAAACTCAAATCATAATTAAATTTACCTTATAGACCTCGGATATGAATAGAAATTTCTCGAGTAGTGAAGAAATTAATGTATTTGAAAAGACCTTTAATTTGAAATAATATGTTATTTTGAACAATAAGAGGAAAATTCCTTCATTTCAAACCATTTGGAAGATGGATGAACAACTCCGAAGGGATCATCATCATTATTATTATTTTAATGTCACTTTAATAAGATGAGTAATTTACTATCATTCAGTATCCAATTAATGAAATCTACATATATGAATTTTGTTTAAGATGTTAGTTCTTAAATAAATAAATAAAGTTGTATCTGAAAACCTGATTTAGTTTCTTGATTCGAATAAAGTTAGTTGGATTTGAATGCTGTATGATGAGCATTATTTGGAATAGAGATGATTACAGATAATGTTGCAATTTTTATTATTGTAAAGCATTCAAAAATAGTAGTAGTCCATATTCAAGTATTAGGGGATATGTGTGCAAGATTAATCTTAATTATAATCTTAACATTTAGTTCACAGTATCTAGTGGAATAATGAGATAAAATGCCAAATTGACGGAATATTCAAATTGAATATAATATATATTGAGATAATCATTTTTTGTCCTTCTGTATATTGAGATGATTAGTTATGTTTGGTATAAATTGACATTAAATATAATCTATATATAGACTCAATCTCTGCCTTATAAAAGAAGATTGGTTAATCTTTCAATAAATTAACTAGTATAGGACCCGTGTAACACACGGGATTAGAAAAATTAAATTAAACTTAGTAAATTTACAAAAAAAAGTTAATTACTATTTATATAAGAAAATATATTGGTGGTTAATTTTATATAGTACACAACATTATTTAACATTTAAAACAATATAATTTGATCAATATATACTTTTTTTATTTATATTCTTCTCTATATTTTTTAAATTCACAAAGTACAAATTTATAAATAATTTACCTAGTATGTGTTACTTTAATAAATATATTTAAAATTTCTATATTATATAATAATATAATACAGAAAAAATAAATATATATGCATATTATCAACATTAATTTTGATATCATTAAATAGTCATATTAATTGACTTTAAATAGATTTAATTTGTGAAAATAATTTAATATGAGAAAAATTGTTGGATTGACATGTGTCAATTTTAATTATTCCTTTAGTATAGATATAGATAGTGTTGCGTGTCTCTACCACCAAAGCAAATTAAGTCGGTGGAATAATGGCGGTGGAGATCATGGGGGCGGCGCCTCCGTGGGTTATGGTGGTTTTGATTATCTCAACAAATGGTACAGGACATGGTCACAATTAATACATGAGGTCCGAAATTGTAATTAATCAACTCTCATTTTTGGTCAATTTTATTGTTAGACCATATTTAATGATGGATTCTCCACCAACCCAATCCATACGAGACAAAGAGAAAGAAAGAAAAAAAAAATATAATTAATTGTGGTCAATCCAATCGGTCAGTCGATCCATGAGTTGGTCAACAAAAGTAAATTTATCTTTATCTCACTTTGTTAGATTGTGACAAATGTCACAATCTAATTGGTTTTCATATATTTTTTGTGGATATAATTTAGATTGTTGATATTGAAGATAATGTGTATCAAAAAAATATAAAAAAATTATCAAAATTTATGATTTTTTTTCTCTATAAATAGAGTCCAATATTGATATATTTTCAAACACAATTTGAAGAGCTCGATTTCCTCACAATCTTATATATTTGTAACTTAGTATTTCACGCATCTATTTGTAGTTTGACTAGTTGTTTTTGATTTCGTTTTTAAATATTGTATTTAACTTTCATTATTGTGTTTGTAGCATAATTTAAGGGTATGGTAAAAAGTTCTTATTATAAATATCGAATTTAGAATATAAAATATTTTTTATAGATTTTATACATTTAAAAAAATGATTATATATAATATTCAATAATAAATAATGAGAAAAGAAATATTTTAAAGGTTGAGTTGGTGTCACTAATAAACGTTTAAATAATTGAAGGTTAGGTTGGGTTGGGTTGGGTTATAAGTTGTGTATGTGGATGAGAGAGAAATGATTTTTATATTAGAGGGTTGAGTTGGGTTGGGTTGTGAATAAACATAGTCTTACTGGATGCATGGATTGTATGTCATGAGTTTGTACAATCTATGTTTAATTTTATCGTTACAAACTAGTACGGATGATAAGGGTTCAGAATAATAAGAAAATCAAATTTCAACTAAAAAAATAAAGGGCAATTCTATACACACCCCAAGCAATACTAAACACACCCCATCTATACACATGAAATTAAAATAATTAAAAAAAGAATATGTGTATAGATGGGGTGTATTTAGTATTGTTTGGGGTGTGTATAAAATTGCCCAAAAATAAATTATATAAGTTGTGGTTAAAAAAACTTTTGAGTCAAGAAGTGGTCACGTACCCTAGTTTTTATCGAAGTTTACTGGTGATTTTGAGCATAGACTTTGGTCTTAACTAGATATTACACGTCCATTACAATGATTTTAAGCTTCACCCAATGGTAGATGGGGAGAGAGAAAGAGAAAACACAAAACTATAACAAGTGATATTTTTAAGTAATAATAAAGTCGGTATTAAATCACTATCTTCTATCAACTATCATGAGTGTATATATATATATATTTAATATATATTTATACATTTCCTGGAAAAATAAAATTGTGTAAAGAGTATGGGCAATTCTATACACACCCCATCAAATACTAAACACACCCCATCTAAACACACATTCTTTTTTTTATTTTATTTTAAGAATGTGTGTATAGATGGAGTGTGTTTAGTATTGATCGGGTGTGTATAGAATTACCCAAAGAGTATATATAGAAGTTCGAAGATGAATACCAAAACCCTGAGTTCCAAGAAGAAAACGAAGTACCCTCTTGCAGGCCTTCCAATGGTTAACTGTTGGAGAATGAAGAAATTGACTTAACCGATTAACAATAAAGGCAATATCAGGTCTCGTTAGTGTGAGATATTGAAGACTTCCCACCACACTTCTGTACAATGAAGGTTGATCGAACATGGCACTATCATTAGTGAAGAGTTTCTGCCCAGAGAGATATGGTGTAGGGCTAGGTTTAGAACCAATAAGTCCTGCAGTGTGAATGATATCACGAACATACTTCGATTGAGAGAGATGAATACCAGACTCAGATCGACGAGCCTCAGTCCCCAAGAAGTAGCTTACTTCACCAAGATGCTTAAGTTTTAGTGTCCAGACTTTGAATAAGAGAGGTGACCATTCCATCATCATCACCAGTGACCAAAATGTCATCAACATACACTAACACAATCAGAAGTTTGCCATGTTTATGAAGATAAAACATCGAACTATCCAATTTAGACTTGTGTAATCCTTGAGAAAGAAGAAAGGAAGTGAGCTTGTCATACCAAGCTTTGGGAGCCTGTCGAAGACCATATAAAGACCTCTGAAGTTTGCAAATGTAATTAGGATGAGCATGATCAAGAAATCCCTCAGGTTGAACCATATAAACTGTCTCCTTGAGATCACCTTTTAGAAAGACATTGTTAACATCCACTTGTTGTATTTTCCACCCCTTTGTGACAGCATGGTAAAAATAAGACGAATGGTTAGAGGTTTAACCACCGGGCTGAATGTGTCGAAGTAATCAACACCTGCATTTTATTGGAATCCCCTTGCTACCAATCGAGCCTTGTACTTATTAATGCTTCCATCCGAGTTCTTTTTGATTCAAAAAATCCACTTGTTTGTAATCGGATGGATATTAGAAGAAGGAGGAACCAATTGCCATGTGTTGTTTTGTTGCAAGGCCGTGAACTCTTCCTCCATTGCACACTTCCACTTGGGATGGGCCAAAGCTTGTTGGACAGTGAATGGCTCATGAAGAGAAAAGTTAACAACAAAAGCTCTAGGTTTGAAAATGCCAGCTTTGGACCGAGTTATCATAGGGTGAGTAGATGTAGCATTTTGAGACAATGAATTAGAAGTAGGGGATAAAGTGAGGGAAAAAGGATTACCTGTTGAGAGAGGTCTCAAGGATGAGCTATCAGATTGATCAAGTGAGCTAGGAGGGCTAGTAGTAGGCGATGAGCTAGAAATTGCCATTTGAGGAATGGAAGTAGGGAGAATAGGAAGATGAGAAATGGAAAGATCATTTTGCTTTGGAGAGGGTGAAGATGAAAATAGAGCAACATATGGAAACTCCTCCACATTAAAAGCCACAGTCCTAGCAATGTAGACTCTACCACTAGGATGCAAACACTTATAACCCTTATGAAAATGACTATAGCCTATAAACACACACTTTTGACTCCTAAGTTGCAATTTATGATTATTGTAAGGCCGAAGATAAGGAAAGCAAGCACAACCAAAAACTTTTAGAAAAGAGTAATCAGGATCTTTATGGTAAATTTTGGAATAAGGAGTGTGACCAAGAAGAGGAGCACTCGGCAATCGATTGATAAGAAAAACAACCGATTGAAAGGCATCCCACCAAAAAGATAAAGGAAGAGATGCATGACTCAAGAGAGTAAGCCCCAAATCAATAACATTTTGATGTTTTCTCTCAACCAAACCATTTTGTTGATGTGTATAAGGACATGAATGTCTAATTGAAACTCTTAGAGTGTTAAGAAACAAATAAAGAGCTTTAAACTCTCCACCCATATCACAATGCACAACCTTAAGTTTTGTGTCAAATAAGCGTTCCACTAAGGGCAAGAACTTCTTAAAAATTTCAAAAACATCAGACTTAGCAACAAGAGGATATATCCATGAAAAACGAGTGTGATCATCAACAAACAAAACATAGTATTTGTAGCCATCCCTAGATAAACTTGTCGCAGGGCCCCAAACATTCATATGGATAATTTCTAAGGGTTTAGTAGTAGTATGAACATTAGATGAAAAATGCATTTGATGTATTTTGCCAACCTTACATGCTTCACAAAAGAAATTAAGCCGAGTACATGGTACATTTATTGAATGCAAAGCCTTAGCCAAGGTATTTTTACAAGGATGACCAAGTCTATTATGCCACAACAAAGTAGGAACATTACATGGCTTATTAAGAGAAGAAGTATCCAAATGTTGATGAGAAGAAACTGAGCTATTACACATAAACGACGTAGGAGTGGAATGAGATGACATGTTACGATGTGAATGAGAAGTGAGATGAGACAAGTCCAGCTGATACAAGCCATCCCTAAGGACCCCTTTCAACAGCACCTTGTGGGTTCTCAAATCCTTAACAAGACAGAAATTGGCATGGAATTCAATCAAGGCATCATTATCTTTCAAAAATTGGGAAATACTAAGCAAATTTTTGGTTATATCGGGTACAAATAGAACATTGTGTAAGTGAATATGCGAGGATGATAGAGTAGGATACAAAGTAGAACCAATACTAGAGATCGAAAGGTTGGAACCATTACCAACAACAAGCTTTTGCTTACCAGGATAAGAGGAGTGCAACTGAAGATGATCCAAGGCCGAGGTCACATGATGTGTGGCTCCACTATCTAATACCCAATCCGGAGAGGAGCCTGAGGCACCTTGAGGAGAAACAAGAGAATTAGTAGAACCAATAGAAGGAATAGACGCATTACCAGCACAATGCAGATTGGCTTGAGGAGGAAGAGCTGAATTTTCCAGTCCTTGAAAGGAAACATCGAATCATCTGAAGCACTTCATAGCAACGTGATTGGATTTCCCACACAATTGACACACAATTCCCCTTCATCCTCTATGAAAACGACCGCAACCACGACCACGAAATGATCCTCTGGATCTATCAGAAAAATGGCCCCTAAATATTAGCCGAAGGAATGGTAGATCCAGAACCATTAGATTGAGAAGCAACATTGGCAATATGAGCAACCACCGAGGGACTTTGAACCAATCGCATTTCATGTGTTTGAAGAACAAACTGAGCTTCAGTCAGAGAAATCGTCTCACTCCGAGTAGTAAGATTAACTATAACACTTTCATACTCAGAACCTAAACCACCAAGGATATACAAGAGGAGATCATCATCATTTAAAGGCTGGCCTGCAGTTTGCAATTGATCGGCCAAAATCTGCATTTTCATGAAGAAATCCGCAATGGATGAATCGCCTTTCTTAAGCGTTTGCAGCTGGAACCTAATGCTCATCACCCGAGCCTTGGACTGGCTTCGAAACATCTGATCAAGTGAACGCCATATTTCAAATGAATGCGTGAAATGACTCACGAATCCAAGCATCGAGTCTGAAATCGAGCTCAATAACTAGCTTTTCAGGAATTGATCTCGACGAATCCACTCAACAAACTCAACTCGTCGACAAGTCGAACCATTATCAGCAACCTCAAATTCTTCTGGAATCGAACTCTCATCACCATGAAGTATTTGATCGAAACCATGCGCAATCACCGTCGCTAATACCTACGACCTCCAATAGGTGAAGTTTGAATGGTCAAGACGCAGAGTGAGAGTGGTGAAAGTAGGCAGGGAAAAATTTGCCATGGACGGATGAAGAAAGCTTAGAGAAGAAGAGAAGAGAAGGTTCTAGGCTCAAGATACCATATCAACAATCATGTGATATGAAAAATGTGATTTCATTCATGTGAAAAATGTATACAGAGAGAGTATATATACAGCAAAGATCAACAACTTGTAACAACCTATGCTTACGTGGCTAACTACTTTTGAAAAGAAAACAGAAAACCACAACGCTTAAGAAAGCGTTGTGTATAACAATAAAACTGTTGTGTATCATAGCTTCCATGCATAACCCTAATTCTCTAATATGGTGCAGTTGCTTGTGCGTTGTGTGTTATCTTTTATCTTGGATTCAGCTGAGGCTTCTACTGTGATTACTTTACCTCTAGTGGTGTCGCGATCCTCACAGATGGCACCGGCGCCTCCACCTTCACAAGCTCGTTGTGATTTGGAGATGGGTGAAAGTGGCAATAAGAATGGAGAAATGGTCATTTTGGGAGCTGGTGACTCTGGTTCAGTCGGAGAATGTGGCGGCGGTGGTGGTGGATGTGGTGGTTGTGATGATTGAAATGATCATCTCATTCATGATGACTTCTTTGCAATGATATTTGATCGTTGTTTACTTGACTTTTGATGATCACTCAATGTGAGGTCAATGCTTGATCAAAGACTTCGTCAAAGTTGCAAACCAGAACTAATTGTAGAAATATATATGCGTGTTCTAAATCATGGAATATAATTAAAAAGGCGTTGTTATATTAAATTGTTGTTACACTTGAGCACTATTCTTGAACTAATATTTGTTTCTACATATACATGTTTCATATGTAATTTGGACAACAAGATTAAGCAAACCTAATTCTGCTGTCATCTATCTGCCAACTGGCAATGTAATAGTAACGTGATTAACTGAATTTGCTGGGTGACTGTTGCTTGAACTCTGATCTGAAAAAACATCTCTTTCAGTGAAGAAACCAGGCTGCTTGATCTGAGGCAGTTGGACTTCATTTCCCAGCATGAAAACTACTGATGACATGCTCGGCCTATCTTCCGTATATCTTTGAACACACAACAGTCCCACATGGATCGAGCGCAATGCTTGAGATAAGTCGAATGAGTCTGCTAAAGAAGCATCAACTAGTTCCACCAACCTCTCTTCTTTGTAAAGTGTCCATGCCTGTGTATAATTTGAAATGCTTTTTATCATATGCTATAAATTCGACCAAGGTGTCACTTTGTTAGCTAGTACAGTGATACTTACATGTCCAAGGAGGTTGAGATTGTGATCTTCCAGGTGGAATCCTCGGTTTCTTTTTCCACTCACAATTTCTAACACCAGAACACCGAAGCTGAACACATCTGATTTGATTGAGAACAACCCGTCTATTGCATATTCCGGAGACATGTATCCGCTGTGACAGAGTTAGAAAGATCAATCACGTTACAAGACATCAATGATAAATATATAAACCAGTTTGTAGATTTGTGGAGTTTCTTACTATGTTCCAACAACTCTTCGCGTCTTGGCTTCAGTCTCGTTCTCCCCAAAACCCCTAGCTAGCCCAAAATCTGATATCTTTGGATTCATATTAGCATCTAGAAGTATGTTGCTAGCTTTGAGGTCTCGATGGATGATTCTCAACCTTGAATCTTGATGAAGATATAGAAGTCTCTTTGCAATTCCATTGATGATATTGAAACGTTTTTTCCAATCAAGTAACTTACTTTTTGTTTGATCTGTCGAAACATAATATGAAGTTGTTATGAAATTGATGCATGATCTAAAATATACTTCATATGGTACCAGATTCAAAGAGCTCTCACCAAATAAAATCAAGTCGAGGCTACTGTTAGGCATGAACTCGTAGATCAACATGTTCTCCTCACCCTCTACACAACATCCTAAAGTCTTCACCAAATTGCGATGTTGAAGTTTGGCAATCAAGATCACTTCATTCTTCAACTCATCGACTCCTTGTGTGGAGGTTTTTGACAAACGTTTGACAGCAATTTCTTGTCCGACTTCCAGCATACCCTACACCCAAAACTCAGAAACATAAAAAACTACAAAATGTTGTGCGTTCAGACAACATGTAAAGTTAATAATTACCTTATAAACAGGCCCAAATCCACCCTCACCAAGCTTGTTATTGTTTGAAAAATTGTCAGTAGCTTTCAAAATAGTAGATAAGCTGAAGAAGGGCAACTCTGCTTCTTTGCCAACAAATGGCACTGCAAGAATGAGACTGGAAACTACTTAAAAACCCGGAATTGAAAATTGTAAACACTCTTCAGCCTAACTACACATTCTTCATACCTTCTCTTCTTCCATGATCACTACGCTTATTCCTCTTCCGTCTGCAAACCAAAATGAGGCTCATGCACAAAAGAACCACACCCGCCACTGATGCCAAACTCGCTATGAGTATTACTCTTCTTTTCCCTTTAGTGTCAGCTTCTATTCCAACAATACATGTAAACATTATTCTTAAAACAAAGCAGACGAAAAGGCAAATTCTGATGAAAAAACAATCATTTTCTAACCAGACTCAGTAGAAGCCATTCTGATGTAAAGAATCTGTCCACCTTCAGGCATAGTTCTGATGTCAAACAAATCATCCCCATGGTAGAAAAGGCATCCACTCCCTGATCCACTGATATTCAACCGTGTGTAGGCCGTACAATTACAATCCCTCGAGTACTCTGCTTCGCACTCTGCAAGGCTCATCCTCCGTTCATTGATCGTTGAGTTTCGTGCATCTGGCAATTTTATGCCGGAGTACCTCAAAAATATATCTCCCTGACAATTCAGTGGTGTTCTTCGAACGCATCCATTCGACCATGTTACAGTCCAGCCACCTGGATCTTTAGGCACAAACTTGTCAAGACACACACAGGGTGGAGAGCTTGCTATGTTGCAAGTGCCATGTGAACCGCACAGATTATATCTATCACACTGATCTGCTGGCAAGTAGCCGTAAATGGTCCAGGAATTGGTCTGATAAGCCCATGTCCAGCGCTGGCCGAAACCATCGGAGTTCAACATGGACCTGGCGGGAAGTGATGGGTCCACACTACTTTCCCTATAAACCACCTCATTTCCATCCCTTCTCAGGGATTTCGTGTACGTCGAATCGCTGTTCGTGTTTGCTACTCCACTGAATCGGAGACCATTCCAGGGCCCGAGCCTGCTCTCAACAGCTTCACCTTTCTTGAGGAGAATTTGTGGCAAACCAGCTGGATCAAGGTGGAGAGTATACTCGCCTCCACCTGGATCGTCGTCGCTCTTCCACGATGACAGGTAAGTCTCAGATCCTCTTGCCAGATTCCATCCCAAACCCATGCCTGCTAATAACGTGTCAGATGGATGATCGAAACCCTGCCACACGAAATTCTCAGGCCTGTCATCGTCCACGTCCTTCACGACCAGATTCCCAGTGTCGAATAACTGTGCAACTGGGTTTCTTACAGGAACAGATGTGGTGGCATTGGAAGACCATATGATGGTCCCGTTGGTGTGATCGAACAGGGCCAGGATTCCAGGCTGTGTAACTTGTAAAACACCTGAGTTATTAGTGAGTGGAAATTCCCTGTTGGCAACCCAAACATATGTTCTAACTGATATGTTCTTGTACCATATGCCCAAGTATCGATTCGTGGAATTTCCGGGGTTGAAGAACCCCAGTTCAAAAATCCCACCTGATGACACCAATGTTTCTCCATCTCTGAGGCTCTGAGAGCTGTTTAATCTGTCAGTTGTAACAGAAATTGCGGGGATTATGAAGCAGAAGATTGTCCAAAGTGATAAGGATCTGTCATCCATGGCTACTGCTGGTTTTGAGCTCTTCAACAATATCTGGTTTTTTCAACTCATACATGAGTCTAAATTGCCCTAAAATCAACTCATTGTTTGAAATGTCTGTAAATTATTTTTGACAAGAGTATACACAGGCCTCAGCCGTCAACAAACACCTTTTGTCCACATAATCTATTAATACTCTCTGATTCTCCATTTCACACATCAAAAGATATTTAATAGAATTAATAATATGTATTAAATGAAAATAACATTAACACCCCTTTTGAGATGATAAAAAATGAGGTTTCCAAGTAATTCCAACAATAATATGAGTCTCACAATAAGTCAAGATAATACACGCACCCAAAAAGGACAAGGGTAAAACGGAAGGAAAAATTAATTCTTCTCAAATAAGAATAAATTAAATTATTTTTAAATGTAAAAGAGTATATAATTCGTTGACTATCAATCATGTGGTCCATTTCTTATTCTTTATGTGTAGGGTCACCATCACATGAAACATATATTTTTACCATATTGTCATATACTACAATGCTATTAATTTTTTTTTTTTTGAGTTGAATAATGAGAATGACTCTTATATACTTACCTTATTTATCCAATTATGTTAGATAATGAACCTAAAATTCATTATCCAAAAAATTCTAAAAATGCCCCTTTAATACATGACAATTATTTGACACATCGTTTTGAAATACTTGGTTTAGACTAGTATTAATTCTACATTCGCGACCTAAAAGATGAATTGTAAGTTTAAAACCTGACACTGATTGTTATGAAATATATAGAACAAAACTTGCAACTTTCAGTGTTTCACCATCAATTGTTTTTGATGTAGTTCGTAAGTGTGGTAGTATTTTTCAGGAGAACAAATGTTATAAAATATAATATTTATTAATTGATCCAAAGGCTATAAAGTATTATGAGCGTAAACTTAAAGATTATATTTATTAAGAAAGTTTTAGCGTCATTCTATAGATGTGATGATAGTTAGAATAACTTAGTCGTTCATAATGAACTTCACTTGCTTTGAGTTGCAGGAATAGAATGATGCTGAAACTTTCTTAATAAATATAATCTTTAAGCTTACGCTCATAACACTTTATAGCCTTTCTTAATAAATACTACATAAGACTACACCAACTCCTACGAATGGTCATTTACGCACACGAGCTCTGCTGCTGTAGTCAGCGGCTCAGTGGCGCCGTCCAGTAAGCAGTGTGTTGATAGTAGTAACATCATACCACAAAAAGAACAATCTATAGCCAGGAAGCTCACACTTTTATCATACGCGATAATAATGAAACACCAAGCAATTAGAATATCTTAATTTATTGAAACACTTCAACTTAAAAGTTCATTCATAAGAATCATTCTTAGTCTAGAAGCCCATACTTTTGTTATTTGCAAAGATAAATACTCACAACCTCATAATCATAACATGATGTGAAAGTTCAATATGAAACAAATCCATAGTCATATAGCATTCAACATGATGTTGAGATCTATATAAATTCTTAGAACATCCATCTTCACATAAATTCAAGATCACATAGCCTTTAAACATCATAACTTAGCTTATAGGAATCGAAGCGGCAGAAACGTGAATGCTGGTAGCTAAGAATTTAAAATTGATGTGTTATATTCTTCACTCAATCCCAACATAATAAATTAGATATATATATATATATCATCACAAAAATAAAAAAAATCTAGTCTAACAAAATGTTATTATTGAGCATGTGATACGCTAGTAGTCAAATTAAATACAAAGAATTAATACATGTTAATTAATGCATGTTCGATCCATGTGGGAAATATATAGAAAGCAAAATATGTAAATTAAGCATCATACCTCATAATTAATTTCTACTATGAATCTTGAAAAAGATGTATATTTTTCCTTGTTGATTCTCAACAGGAGTGACACAAACCAAATGGAATATATTGGTTGCCAATGTAATTCTGGCTAAGTTTTAGCTTCGAATAATATCTTTTGGTTTCCATGAACGTTTATATATACTCTTTACATAGCTTTTTCCAGGAAATGCATGTCTCTGTTTATATATATACACAGTTACTCATGATATAAAAAAGATTGATATATTGACTTTACTATAACCATGGTCGAATCACAAATGATTTGTCCGGATTCCGATCTTCTCCTTCTCCGATGTTGATTGGAATTCTCCGATCAAAAATACCTGCAAAACAAAGAACACCGGGGATTTTTCCCGGTGAAGGGACTCCGACGCTCAAGTCAGTGATATGGAAAAGCTGGTAATTATTTTTCTTCTAGTGATTTTGTGTAATTTTTCGTGTGTGTTAAAGAACAAGAAAATAAAGGTTATAAATACTCCTTGAAGGACGTGACAGTTAGATCTTTTCCTAAAAAAGTGGGACGTGGGCGAGATATCCGCGATCGTGGCGGTTATTCAAATTCAAATTAGTTCGCTTCATATATTCAGGATCAGTTCGTCCTCTTATCCCAAAAGTTTAGTCAGTTCGCATCCGTTTCTCTGTGAAATGCGAACTCTCCTGTTTGCACCCATGTTCTGCTTGCTTCCCTGTTCTATTCGCGTCGATTGGTCTTCAAGCCAGTTCGCTTTCCCGAATAGTTCGAATGTGATCAGTTCGACCACATCAACAAATAACTTGAAGAATATTCGAATTGACGATTAGTTTGTACAATATTACTAAAATATTAATTATGAAGTTGTCTCTTGTTTTTGTCTCTCTCTCTCTACATCTGTATCCATTAACTTGGACCAAAGTGGAGGCTCAAAGTTACAAGTATTGGAAATCGAAGACGCGTAATGGTGAACTTGTCTTATATTATCGTACTATATACATATTTTTGTCTCTTTCATTTAACCAAATGAGAAGAGGCAATTGCAAGTCGCCGTCCCTATAGAATTATATTCAATCTACAATACTGTATTTTCATATGGCCTCGTCATTTCAAATCTATTTCATAATCGGAAAAATACATCATTTTCTTTCATTTATAGGGAAAAGAAGTAAACGAGAAATAAAATGAAGAAACGAAACAACAATCCACAGTTTACGTGGAATACTCCAAAAAAAACCCCAAGAGAAGAATATCACTTTGTGACAATTTTTACAATCACATTATATAATCAAACACAAGAGTAAAATGTATTGACTGGAGGTCCATTAAGCACTTCTGACAAAGACACTTAGAGGGTGTTTGGCTAAACTTATAAGTTCTTTAAAAAAGCTTATAAGATGTTAAGTGTTTATAAACTCCTCAAAAAAGTTTGGCTAACTTTTAAAAATAAGGTCTTATTTTATAGTTTATAAGATGTAAGGAGCTTATAAGCTCTTTTTTTGAAAAGTTGGGAATTCCCAACTTATTTCTAAAATAGGAGCTTATTTTTCAAAACACCTTCAAATTTAATCATTGAAATTACACAAATGTCATTACTAACAACTTATAAGCTCCACCTTCTTATTTACCCAAACACTTCAATAACTTATATTAAACTTAAATTAAACATCTTATAAGCTCCAAAAACATCTTATAAGATATGATAACTTATAATCTCTAAAAATTAGTTTAGCCAAACTACCCCTTAGACCTCTTAAAAAGTCTTGTGTTAAGTTAATTAATTATTTAGCGGCAGAATGCATGTTAGGTTTTCAGGTGACATGAAAATGGGGTTGAGGTGCATTGAGTATTAGAGGATTTATAAACCCTATAATTAATAAAGTGAAACATAATGGGCCAACCTTCTCTGCTACATCCAAGCCCAACTGGTATTATCTACATCAAGCCTATCCACAATTAAAGTTCCATAATCCAAATTAATTAAGCCCAATTTTTACTCAAAGTCCACCAAACTTTAAAATATAAAGTCGCAGTCATAATCATACTTGATCAAGGATCGTTCTCTACGAAAACATATATTACAGTTAATTTGGTTTGGCAATTTAACATGTGATCATAACGACCCAACTGCTAGAACGGAGCTCTACTATAAAATTAATCTAACAATATATATTATCATTCAATAAGCAGTTTGCTCTAACAAAATAATATTAACACCCGAAGAAATTAGTCAAAATACAAAGAACTACACATTGCATAAATATCCAATTGAGAATTATATATATAGAGCAAAATAGAGAGAGTGGCTGCCAACCTAATTCTTGGGTTTCCACGAACTTCTATATATTATACTCTTTACACAATTTTATTTTTCCAGGAAATGTATAAATATATATTAAATATATATATACACTCATGATAGTTGATATAAGATAGTGATTTAATACCGACTTTATTATTACTTAAAAATATCACTTGTTATATACACTCAAAAGTTTTTTTAACCACAACTTATATAATTTATTTTTAGTTGAAATTTGATTTTCTTATTATTCTTAAGAGGCCTTTAGATGTTCCTAGTACTGTCTGGTTCTATATGTATTAAAATATGTAATTTTACTTCTATATATATGTATATTGGACTTTGCAATTGTAGACTTGTAAATTTTGTGAGGTTTTAGTATAAGAGTGACACTTGCGTGCCCGAGGGCACGGTGCCCCCAAATTAATCATTATCTGAAGTTAAATATATACTCCATAGGTATTATGTGTATACTCTTCAGGTATCACATGTATACTCTTATATACATATGATACATGTAGAGTATATGTATAACACCAAAAAACATAACACCTATAGAGTATATATATAACACCTAAAGAGCATACATATAACACTTAGATCTGTGCCCCTATGTGCCCAGGGTATATAAGTTTTTGTCTATATATATATACTAGTATAACAACACGTGCGCTGCACGTGAGATATTATAATTACATAATTTATTATTAAATACTTACTTTTCTAAAACATTATGTACTTGTTTTTTATAATATAAGAATTTCATTAATTAACATAATTTATTTAAAGTTCAATCAATTAAAAATTATTAATAAAATTATTTACTTACATTTTAGAAACATCTTATTTCTATTTTGTCATAATTAAAGGAAATTATGTCTATTTTATTTCTTAAGTAACTGATAATATTTACAATTTAAATCATCTTCAAAACCAACAGAATACTTTTTGGTTAAAAGAAATTTATATCTTGATAGTTCAACATAAAAAATGAGAATTTGAATTATTTTAAAAAATTAAAATTCTGAATCTTAATTTCTATTTTCAAATATGTATATGCTTTTTATTATTAATATGATAATTCAAATGTTAATTTCTAATAGTACAATACTTTAATCAAAATATTAAATTTATAATATAACTTTTTTTTCATAAGCTTTTAATATATGTATGATTGAAAAGCTCTTTAAATATATATTAATATGAAACTAATTTTACTCTCAGATTTAAAATGTTATAGAAGAAAAATAATCAATTCATGTAACAAATATTCTAGAAGAGTTATAAAAGTAAATGACTCTAGGAAAATAAATAAACATTAAATTACATTACTATTCTTAATAAAGAGTTTTATTTAATTAGGACTCTATTTCACATCAATTAAATTTAATCATGAGAGTTAAATTTGGCATTACAAAAAATGGACGAAACATTCATACTTATATAATGTTATATATTATATTATATTATATATATAGATATAGATATAGATATAGATATAAATGTCCAAAGTTGTAAATTAAGCTAGAAAGTTAATAGAAATTATAATTCGAAATGAAAGGAATAAAAATAAAAAGATCTAGCTTATTTCACGTATAAGGGTACGTATGACAGAAAATATAGTACACAAATTAAAGTTTATTTTAATCAATAATTTTTGTTTTATCAATTATCAAATAAATTTAATAACTTATCTAAATCTTTTGTGTGTGTTTTCCCCACCATATCATTGTATAACTCATTAGTTCAATGTTTTTACCTATACTTCACACAACTACATATATTTCTAAGTGATTATTTAAATATACAAATGAACTATTTGTTAACAATTGGTTCCAAATATTTTATAATTTTTTTCAAACTCTTTCGCCTTTATCTAATAATTTTACTAAATAGGAACATCTAAAGGCCTCTTAAGAACATCTTAAATAATTTTCAAGTATGTTTTAATTTAAAAAAAAAACATTTAAATTTTTTTTTACAAAAATGTCATTCAATTTTTCCATATTATTCATTTATTTTATTATTCTGCATAACTAATTAATGTACAATATGAACTCACCATCTTAAAATTTTTATTTTTAGGGTTCTCAGTTTTTTGTTCATGTGCATATTTATTATAAATTACTCTATTTATAGTATAAATCATGTTTTACCTATTTTTCATAATGCCAATCTTAACCCTTTAACATGATGAAATTAAATTGAAATTAAATGGACTCCTAATTATAAAGAAAAATCTTTGTTAAGGATAATTATGTAATTCAATGTTTATTTTATTTTTCTATTTAATTATAAATAGGCCAGAGTTCTTTACATTCCAAACTCTTATTGAAAAAGTTTACATGTTTTTTCCTTCTATAATCTTGAACATTTAAAACTTTATACCAAAATTAGGTCTCATATTAAAATATATTTGAAGAGTTTTCCAAAGATATATTATGAGCATATGACAAAAAAAAAAAAAAAAGTTATACCATAAATTTAGTACTTTATTAAAGTATGATACTATTATATAAGTTAGGGTTAATCTCAATTTAGGTCATTTATGTAAGACACTTTCCATTTTTTGAAAACTAAGTATCCGTTTTTCAATTTTGGTCTTTTATGTTTCAATTTTTTCCAATTTGAGTCACTTTTCTCAACATTTTCAAAATTGCTAACGTGTCTTTGTCATATGATTAATCAATTAAATTTTCATTTATTTGTTGCATTTCCTCCTTCAACCATCAGCTCGTTGATGACTGCCACATCACCGCTACCGAAAAACCTTCAAAACTCTAATTTTCACCTCAATCCCTATGTTTTTGTCAAATTCAATTGGGCATCATGTTTCCATTAATGTTCGTAAAAATTTGATGAAAATCACATCATTACCATCAAATAACCATCACCATAGTTACCGAAAAACTCCATTACCGTCCCTCAAGCTGAAAACTTAATTTTTACCAAAACACACAAACTTCACAAAAAATTAATTCTCTCTGCAAGCCCCACAAAAGCCCTTCTTGATTTTTTAGTTCTTACAGAATTTAAACTTGAACCGAGTAGAAAAGGAATGAAAATTCAAATCTAACCCTTTTGTTAAACTATTTTTCGTACATGTAAGTTCAATTCGGGTAAATTTCAAAAACCACGTCAAACTATAACCCCTTTTGCACAAAGATATTGGCCGTGCTGTCGAGGCACGCCAAATTAAATGAACCTCTTTACCTTCACTAATTTGTAGAAATGGCAAATAAGGGTCGATCCTACAGGGAACAGGAAAATCAATTAAGCCCAATGGTGTTAACAAGATAAAAAGGGGGGATGGTTGATAATTATGCAGACGAACCAAGAAATTAACAAGCTAGATAATCAAGTAATAAGAAAACAATTAAACAAAGGATAATCAAACAATAAACGAGCACTAATTCTCAGTTCAGTTTCTCCTTCTATTCTTGATCTTATGAACCAATTAGCAACACTTCTCTCAATCTATCTCTCAACCCTTGCCCCTAGATTAGCAATAAGCTCTGCTAACCCGAATCGCCCCTTACTTTTAGTCTATTAAAACAAGCTCTTCAACAGACCCTATTCAATCAGACAACCCAGTAGGTACGACCTCCAGATTTAATGTGACGAATGCATTGATCTCTAAGACGATAGGACAAGCTAGACCCCAAATTCATAAGCTCGATTCAGGTAATCTAGAAATGTGTTGCCCCTAACGATTCCAACGTTTCTTGCTACTGAGAATATAAATTCGCAACAATTACGGATTACGGTTTATATTCTAGCAATAGATATTACAATAATCCGATCTAACGGGCCCTGTCAAATCATATCATGCAATATCAATAAACAATTAATCAAGCAACACAAATCAATCAAGAGATAGAAATAAAGAAAATGTTACTAATCATCCAAAGTAAATCAAGAATATCGGATCAACATCCCTTTGAACTAGTGTAAGAAAATTAGCCAAACATCTTAGGATTCACAAACATGTTTTTCTCCATGGAATTTTGTATGAAAAACTAAGAAATTGTTTCTGGAAAATTGTTTTCTCTCTGAACCTCTCTCTGCTCTCGGTTCCCAAAAACTCCTTCTCTTTATTTTGATCCAAGTTGACTATTTCCTTTTTCTGCTTCCAATCCAATGTGCGTTTCCTTTTTCTCTCCTCCTAATCAGCAGTTTTCTAAATTAGAAGAGTATCATTGTCCTGGGCTCATTCTTCTCGGCATTTGGATTGGGCTTTTGTTGGGCTTAATTCTCACACATTGGATCACCCAATGTGGAAATATTGTACCCAATGTCTGCCTCTTGCAACTCCGGTCTTCATTCCTTGTTTCCATTTTTGATTCTAAATTGCTGCATAAATTAAGAGAATTGGAGATTGAGGTTCTTTGACAGAATAATCAAAATGTGTAGAAAAATAACATGTGCCAACACACAAAATGCAATTAGAACAATGGAATAATGAATCCAATAATTCATATTTTTCTACACATCAAAATCCCCCCAGCTTGAACCTTTGCTTGTCCCCAAGCAATTTAGAATTAAAGCTCATGTAAGGAGAAATAAAAATTGGGATTGACTTGCTCAGATCTCTCACATTTCATATAAGATATTCTCATTGAAGCGTAGGGAGTATCAAGACGTTCTCAAGATCTTACATATCTCAGACTGAATAAAACTTGTTACTCAAAATCACTTTCGTGAAAGTGCACCTTAGCCTACAGTTCACAACAAAAGCTCATCAACCCACCAAGTATGCTCAAAATTGAAAATCAATCAGATTTTTGTACTATGACCACCTCTTTTTTTTTCTTCTCACTTTTCTTATTTTTTCAACTGTCACTTGTTCTTTTCATTTTATTTTATTTTTTTGAAGTCGCAGCTCCACACCACTATTGAGTTAGTCCGAATGTAACTTCACATGGACCCCCAATAGTAGGCAGCTGATTCAACCCTTCATTCATTTTTGGATAAGGATGGCAGCTACACACCACCATTAGGTTAGTCCAATTTTGGACTCCTAAAGGTAGGCAGCTGATTCAACCTTTCACTTTTTTTTCTCGTTTTTTTTTTCGACTAAACTCCAAAACTCCAAACAATTCATCATCTATCAAACACAACAGTGGCCATAAGTACTTAATCCAACAAAATGAAGTTACGAAAATGGTTCATAAGTAAGCATACTTAGCAAATCAAATCACAATCATGGTTTACCATAAAATTCAGCACTATCCTTCACTCAGTAATTTTAAGAACAATTAAATTCAGCAATTTTAACCAAAATTTGTAAGTTCTATCAAACATCTCGCTACTCCACCAACACATACACAACAAGAATCCAATAAAAATAACAAACGCTCACGTCATCACAGCAAGTTCCCAACACTTCTCATTCCTTCTTTTTTCAATTTTTTTTATTTTTTTATTTTAAAAAACAAAAACGTGCTAAAGCAATAAACATGCATCTCAACTAAAAATGCAATCCTACGAATGCAAACTATATGCTCATGCAATAATGCAATGCAAACACATAACAATTATGATCACCACCCCAAACCTAAACTTTTGCTTGTCCTCAAGCAATTCAAACCAAGTCAAACATGTGAAGAAAACAAGCAGAATCAGATTCAAAAGTGGAATAATAAGAGTTAAGCTTAGAATACACCTATTATCAACCATCAGTAGGTGGCGGCTCAGGTGGTGGCCTTATGAATGTCTCCTCCTGAATCGGGGTCAACCTCACTAGATCATTCTCCTCTGGTGGCAATTTCATTTGAAGAAGGATTAAAACATATTCCTTCATCATCACCCTCTCATATCCCTTCTGGAAAAGTTCTAAAACTTCTCTTTCCTTGTTGTGTGTTGGGGTCCTTGCAATCCTATAAAAAAAAGGTATATGATCAGTTCTAATAGAAATTACCTTGGATGGACTTACCTCTTCAGTGTAGTTCGATTTCTGTGGTCCACTGTAAGCATGTTGTTCCGTTTGCAATTGTGCACTAAATGACTCAATGTGATCATGAACATTGGATGATGCAATGTGGCTTGGTGCTTTCGATCTCTCTATGTGGCCTTGCACATCAGATGGAGCAATATGGTTTTGTGCATTGGATGATCCAATGTGTCTTTGCACATCAGATGATTCAATGTATATCTCTTCATCGTCTTCATCTCCTCTATACTGCTCAAGTGCTCCTCTAGATTTTTCAAGTTGGTCAGGTTGCTTCCCACCGTGTAAGGTAGAACCACTCTCAGTTCGCTGATTGATCTCAGGTTGGAAATATAGCTTCACAAAATTTTGAGTCTCCACTCGACTCACCGCCGTCACCAACCGATTGACTTGTGTTTGAATATTCTTAATACGCGACTGAGTATCCTTTTGAAATTGGAGAGTGTTGGTGGCCAATGTCTTCACTATATCTTCCAATGATAGTTGCGGGCTTTGTTCTGAGTAGCTATTCTGAAAAAATTCCTCTCTTGGCGGTAGTGGTGATCGATTGTGTTCAACTTGGTGCTCTCCTTGCTGATCATCCCACCACAAGTTGCGATGGTTAGACCACCCTAAATTATAGGTGTTGAAGTGGGAGTAATATATGCATTCGTTAAAATTCTCAGCACCAATTACGTGTTCATATGCCTCCAACTCTTTTACCGATTCAACAGGTGCATCCCAAATACCAAACTGCTGTTGTAAATTTGCTGCAATTTTCGGAACAAGAGTCTTGACTGCAGCTAGACTTGCTTGTTGTCTCAACGCCTGGTGCTGCCTAGCGATCTCATGACAATACACATAATCAATCATCTAAAAAGAGTGATAATCCAGAGCTGAAAGAAAATAGTATGAGATGTGGACGACTATTCAATGTACAACCTCTAGCCAATGTGTGCAAAACCTGGAATCACAGAAGAACCAGAGTATCAATTCTTTTTTAATAAGACATAACCAGACTCGAAAAAAAAACCAAAAGCAAAGAAAAAAAATATTAAAACCACTGAACTTGATTAATTACACACCGTTCCCCGGCAACGGCGCCAAAATTTGGCCGTGCTGTCGAGGCACGCCAAATTAAATGAACCTCTTTACCTTCACTAATTTGTAGAAATGGCAAATAAGGGTCGATCCCACAGGGAACGGGAAAATCAATTAAGCCCAATGGTGTTAACAAGATAAAAAGGGGGGATGGTTGATAATTATGCAGACGAACCAAGAAATTAACAAGCTAGATAATCAAGTAATAAGAAAACAATTAAACAAAGGATAATCAAACAATAAACGAGCACTAATTCTCAGTTCAGTTTCTCCTTCTATTCTTGATCTTATGAACCAATTAGCAACACTTCTCTCAATCTATCTCTCAACCCTTGCCCCTAGATTAGCAATAAGCTCTGCTAACCCGAATCGCCCCTTACTTTTAGTCTATTAAAACAAGCTCTTCAACAGACCCTATTCAATCAGACAACCCAGTAGGTACGACCTCCAGATTTAATGTGACGAATGCATTGATCTCTAAGACGATAGGACAAGCTAGACCCCAAATTCATAAGCTCGATTCAGGTAATCTAGAAATGTGTTGCCCCTAACGATTCCAACGTTTCTTGCTACTGAGAATATAAATTCGCAACAATTACGGATTACGGTTTATATTCTAGCAATAGATATTACAATAATCCGATCTAACGGGCCCTGTCAAATCATATCATGCAATATCAATAAACAATTAATCAAGCAACACAAATCAATCAAGAGATAGAAATAAAGAAAATGTTACTAATCATCCAAAGTAAATCAAGAATATCGGATCAACATCCCTTTGAACTAGTGTAAGAAAATTAGCCAAACATCTTAGGATTCACAAACATGTTTTTCTCCATGGAATTTTGTATGAAAAACTAAGAAATTGTTTCTGGAAAATTGTTTTCTCTCTGAACCTCTCTCTGCTCTCGGTTCCCAAAAACTCCTTCTCTTTATTTTGATCCAAGTTGACTCTTTCCTTTTTCTGCTTCCAATCCAATGTGCGTTTCCTTTTTCTCTCCTCCTAATCAGCAGTTTTCTAAATTAGAAGAGTATCATTGTCCTGGGCTCATTCTTCTCGGCATTTGGATTGGGCTTTTGTTGGGCTTAATTCTCACACATTGGATCACCCAATGTGGAAATATTGTACCCAATGTCTGCCTCTTGCAACTCCGGTCTTCATTCCTTGTTTCCATTTTTGCTTCTAAATTGCTGCATAAATTAAGAGAATTGGAGATTGAGGTTCTTTGACAGAATAATCAAAATGTGTAGAAAAATAACATGTGCCAACACACAAAATGCAATTAGAACAATGGAATAATGAATCCAATAATTCATATTTTTCTACACATCAGATATATATATATATATATATATATATAAACTTTAGAACTTTAAAACAGTTAACCTTTGTGAATGATACTTAGGTCGATACGATGAGAATATTGTCCCGAAGATACTTATTTTTGACGATATTTTTGTCTTTTACCTAATTAATTAAATATTTTTTTGGCTGCATCTTTCTCTTCCAACATCAGCTTGTGGATGACCACCACATGAACACTAATGAAAGACCTTCAAAACTCCAATTTTTGTCTCAATCCCTATATTTTGGGTCAAATAACCTTCGAAACTCCAATATTCGTCTCAATCCCTATGTTTTGGGTCAAATTCAACTGGACATCATCTTTCCATTAAATTTTCATAAAAATATGATGAAAAAAACACATCAATACCATCAAATAACTACCACCATAGTCGCCAAAAAACCCCTATCGCTGTCCCTTAAGTTGAAAGCCAGATTTCCTCCAAATCTTAACCAAAATGCACAAAATTCATATCAAATTAATTCTCTGTGCAAGCCCAACAAAAGCCTCAACTTGAATTTTTTTATTCTTATTAAATTTAAACTCGAGCAAAAGGGGGGAATGAAATTCAAATCTAACCCTTTTGTTAAGACTTTTTTGCATGCATGTAAACTCATAAATTGTTTTAGGGTTTTTAATTCTCATGATTTGAGCATCAATTTTCTATGAATTTATGTTATTTTTATTATCTTGTGATGACTCAATTTCTCTCGTTTATTTTCAAATTTAAGGACATGATTTTGAGAAATCAAAATATAATAAGGACTTATTTGCAATTTTTATAAGGATAAATATCAATTATAGTCCTGTAAGTTAGACCATTCCAGTTTTTGTGCATCAAGTTTAAGTTTTCCAATTTTAATCCTAGCTATCGGATTTTTCCACTTGCATTCCGATTTTGATCGGAAATCTTTTAGTGCTGATGTGGCTGTTGGAATTGTATACGTGTCACCCCAATTAAAAATCCTTATTGCCACATTATTAAAAGATAAATAAAATAAATGAAAAATCAAAAAAGAAATAAAAAAACCATCATTTGTCTTCTTCCTCCCTACCGAACACAAGTCGTGATTTATTTTGCCCTTTTGTGGTCGACCACCATTGTAGCCATCCTGTTCACTGACCCACAACATTTCTCATCACTAAAAATCACAATTTCATCAATTCCCCAAGGAAAATCCATAATTTTCAATACAATTTTCTAATTAAATAGAAGTTGAGCTTCGATCAACTACTCCATGGGGTAGCTTGATCTGAGATTTCAATTTACGTGAGAAAGAGGCAACAGGTTTGAGAGAAGATAGTGAGGAATTTGTTGGAACAGTAGAGAAGATAAAGATTGGCAATGATAAAGAACGAAGAAAAATAATAAATCCTCAATTTGCTGGTACCTAAAGACGTTCAAACGGTTCCGAAAACCAAAACCGGGGCGGTTCGAACCGCCGGTCAACGGTTCCGGGAACCGTTGACCCGGTTTCGGTTCCGAACCGGAACCGCGAACCGCCGGGGGGCGGTTCGGTTCCGGTTCCAATTTTTACAAACCGGCGAACCGGCGGTTTAACCGCCGGTTCGAACCGCCGGTTTTTACAATTTTTATTTTATTTTTGATTTTTTTTTAAATTTTTTAATTTTTTTTAATTTTTTTTGATTTTTTTTAATTTTTTTAATTTTTTTTATGACATTATGACACAAAAACGATCTAGAGGTAACCCTACTCAAGAGTTAGACTCTTATTTAAGTGCTACTTATGAATCTATTGTTTTTGAGACTTCAAGTGATTTGTTGAAGTGGTGGTCACGAAGGACCACCATGTATCCTATTCTAACCATTATTGCTAAGAAATAATGGTTTTGATTCCTTAATTTGATTCCTTAATTTGATTAGAATTAAGGATATGTAGACAATTTCATTATAAGTTTGGATTTGAATTTCATTTCCAAACTTAGAATGAAACTCAAGCTCTTTCAATTTTTTTCCCCTTCTCTTTAATCTTTAGATAAACTTTTGTAATTGTAATAGATATATTTAATTTGTAATAGTCTAATAGATTAGAATTAAGATTATACATTCATTAGAATTGCAATCATTAGTATAGAAACTTAGAAATTGTATAACTTGTAATAATTTTGCAATTTATAATGAAAACATTTGTGCCGGTTCGATTTTGTGTACTCTATTAGTCTATTTCAATCATGAATTATATCGAAACAAACATTGAAAAACAAATTCGGAGTTGCAAAATCAAAATGAACAAGAAAAATGCAAAAAAAAAAAAAAAAACGAACCGTCCGGTTCGAACCGGCCGAACCGCCCGGTTTAGGTTCAACCGGCGGTTCGGAACCGAAACCGGAACCGGCCACCTACCGGTTCGGTTTCGGTTCCACCAATCCGGAACCGCCAAACCGACGGTTCGAACCGGAACCGGAACCGGGGAACCGTTTGAACATCTCTACTGGTACCCGGTGATGAAGATCGAAGAAGAAAAAAAACTCTCAAGTTATTTCTTTTAATTTGATTTGGAATTTTTTAAATTATTTTTGAATTTTGAATTAATATTTTTAATGACATGATAGACACATCACTGAATTTTCCCTCTAAGAAATTGGGGATTTCTGTTTTCAAGCCACACATGCAAATCCGATGGCCACGTCAGTCCGGAAAATATTCCGGTCAAAATCGGATTCAAATTGGATGAATTCAATAGTTAAAGGACTAAAATTGAAAAGTGTAAACTTGATGTACAATAACTGTAAGGAGTCTAATTTACAAGACGAAAATTGATAGTTTCCCTTTTTATGAACTTTGCGAAATCACAACCTCCACTCGAATACTTTTAAAAGATTAAAATACCCTTCATAATAAACATCTACAGGGGAATTTTCCACCGTCGGCAGCATTTGACGTCCTATTAGTATCATTCATAAAGTTTTGTGGTAATATTATAAAGTTTCAAAGTTCAAGTATCTTAGTCAAGTTGAAAACCAAATTTTAACCAAAACATACAAAATACACGACAAATTAATTCTCTCTGTAAGCCCCACAAAATTTAAAATCTTGGTTTTCATATTTCTTTCAGCGTTTATGTTTATTAAAATAGAATTTAATTAGAAAAACTTGAAATTATATTTATACTTTTTAATGGTAATTTAATAATTTTAAATGTTAAATGATGATTTTATAATATTTATAGTTGTAAAGATAGAAAGTTTACAGAAATTACAATTTTAAATGAAAGAAATAAAGATAAAAATATATAAATTATTTGACGTATAATGGTATGACTGAAAATTTAGTATACAAGGTAAAGTTTATTTAGTAATTTTTTAATTACTTGAATATTCAATTTTTTTATTCTTAAAGAATTTTCGAATTAAGCAAAAAATGTTTTTAAGAGTTCTATATAAGTAAAAAAACATAATCATAATCTATATATATATAAAAGCAGAATATTCTGCCAAAAATAACTGCAATAAATGTCTCATTTATTAAATATTTCCATTTTAAGAAATCATTAATAACTTTCATTTTAAATTTATTAATAAGCAAATACATAAATATCAATATTTAAGACATTTAATTTTATATTTATTATATAGAAACTCAAAGAAAAAATAAATAGATAAATTTATTTATATATTTCTATACTATAATAATCGAGGAAAAGTTAGAGATATTTACAGAAGTAACATTTTCCGAACAAAAAATGTCACATCAAAAATATTTTTATTTTATATTTTTTATCATTTAATATATTGTCTTAGTTAATTCTTATTTTATTAATATTAATTAAGTTAATTTTTATTATGTTAATATTATTCTTAGTTAATATTATGTTTATTATGTTGTTCTTATCTCTCACAATATTTTGTATCCATCAAAATATTCAAACTAAATGACTGATTATATTTTGAAACAAAAACATATGATTAACCACGACTAAAAATGTTCTACTTCAAGAAAAGTCCGACATGAGATTACATATTATAATATTTTAAAATTCATTTATCAAAATAATACATATTATATATATATATTATTTATTAAAAATGTGATCAAATTGAATTACATGAGTATAAATTGCTAATTTTTGAAATATATCATATGATATTTAAGTTTAATAGTTAACTTATGCAATATATTGTATCAACATGTGTAATATACTAATATTACATTGAGGTAATATTTATGATTAAATTAAAAATTGTAAGTCTTTATTTATAGAAGAATATTGATTTCCAAATTAAAAATTAAAATTTGATGAGTAATCAATTGACAAAATCATTAATAAATAATCCATTAGCACAATTTACGAAAATCAATCATAATATTCCATTTACATCCCCACTTCTAAAGGAAATGTTTGTTTTCCTAATTTTTTACAATAGACGAATTTTCTTATCACATAGTTAAAATCTTATCTTTTATTCATTATTTCTGAATTTCCATATTTAGGATGAGATCTTTAGATGATAAAAATATTTTTGGGAAAATTCTTAACTTATTATTTCAGAAAATATTCTCATATATATATATATATAAAGATATGTATATATATGCATATGTCATACACCTATTTATATATTATATAATTTTGTAAAGGTAAAAGTATATAATATATATATATTTTGCATATATTTACATGCATATTAAATCATATATAAGTATATATATTATCAGCGAATGGAATAATTTTTTTATTATTTATATGATATATGATTATGATATTATATGATGTAAATCATACATATGTATCATATGTAGATACACATATTTTTTAAATGATATTATAAATATATGAATTGAAATTAATAGTTAAAATTTACTTACCATATTGACAATTATGTTAAAAATGTTATTTTATTATATCACTTCCATAAATATACATATCATCAAACATAATTTATCATTTATCATCTATATATATATAAAAGCAAAATATT
This sequence comes from Scutellaria baicalensis, assembly GCA_005771605.1. Taxonomy (NCBI): domain Eukaryota; kingdom Viridiplantae; phylum Streptophyta; class Magnoliopsida; order Lamiales; family Lamiaceae; genus Scutellaria; species Scutellaria baicalensis. The sequence goes on along the minus strand of CM016727.1, from coordinate 6,117,462 downwards.
CTGCCAAAAATAACTGCAATAAATGTCTCATTTATTAAATATTTCCATTTTAAGAAATCATTAATAACTTTCATTTTAAATTTATTAATAAGCAAATACATAAATATCAATATTTAAGACATTTAATTTTATATTTATTATATAGAAACTTAAAGAAAAAATAAATAGATAAATTTATTTATATATTTCTATACTATAATAATCGAGGAAAAGTTAGAGATATTTACAGAAGTAACATTTTCCGAACAAAAAATGTCACATCAAAAATATTTTTATTTTATATTTTTTATCATTTAATATTTTGTCTTAGTTAATTCTTATTTTATTAATATTAATTAAGTTAATTTTTATTGAATAATTTATTAAATACCAACAGTAGATATTGTCCAAATAATAATCTATATCTATATATATATATAAAAGCAGGATATTCTGCCAAAAATAACTGTAATAAATTATCTACCTATTAAATAATTACTATTTTAAGAAACCTATTAATTGCTTTCATATTGTATTTATTGTAAGAAACTCAATACAAATAAACCTATTTATTGTATTTTAAGAAACTCAATACAAATAAAAATTAACAAACCTATTTATTGTATTTTAAGAAATTCAATACAAATAAATAAATATTTAATTTAAGAAATCAGTTATGATACTCAATTTAGTATTTATTGTATAGAAATTTCAAATAAAAAAATAAATAGATAAATAAGATGAAATAAGGGATTATATATTTATTATCTTTCATCTTATTTTTAAGTATTTATTTTAAAGGGTAAATTATAAAAAACAACTCCGTCTATCGACTTTTTTCAAATTGCAACCTTTTTTTTTTCAGATTGCCACCCAGTCTTTTTGTGGTTTTGTCGATTGCAAATTTTCCGGCGAAATGGAGATTAATTTGTTTACTTTGCAACCTAAATTTTGTTTTTTTTAATCTAATTGCAACCTGAACTTTGTGTTTTTATCAGATTGCAACCAAGAATGAAAATTTTGATTCCGATGGAAATATAGGTAACTTAAATTCACGAAAATATCGTGAAAATATCGATATCAATTGAAATATGGGTACATATATTTATTGTTATTTTTCCTATAGAGTAAAGTACTTTTTTTTGCCCCATAAAGTAGGTCCCCTGGCAATTTAAGACTTTATTTATTCGGGCTGGCAAATGTGGACAGTAAATTACAAAAAAGAGCAATTTATGCCCAACTTCAGCCCGAATCGCTTATTTGGGCTGAAATCGCACGTGCAGTGCACGTGTGGCCCTAATTTCGAGCTTTTCGGGCCAATTTAACTGATGTGGCAACCATCTTATATTTAAATGTAATTTAATTGTACACATGAATGCCACTTGGATATAAAATAGTGATGTGGAAATAAAACATAAAATAAACATTAAAATGTATTAAAAGAATCATCTTCTTCCTCTTCATCCATACCACGCCGCCGCCGGAATCCCACCACCACCACCATTCTGGTCTTCAAGGTCGGTTTCTCTCTCTCTCTCTCTCTCTCTCTCTCTCTCTCTCTCTCCCTCTCTCTCTCTCGATGTGAAATCTCAAATCAAATCAGATCTCTCTCTCGGTTTCTTTCAGTTTCAGGAAATCAGATCTCGGTTTCTCGGTTTCACCTCCAAAATGAGCTGTCGGCGGCGGCGGTGGCGGTGGGAGAATCAACGGAGGGGGGGAGGATTGGGGGAGGGGGGGCTGCGGGGGGAGGGGGATTTGGGCGAGCTGTCGGCGGCGGCGGCGGGAGAATCAACGGAGGGGGGAGGATTGGGGGAGGGGGGGCTGCGGGGGGAGGGGCAGTGAATTTGGGGGAGGGGGGGCTGCGGGGGGAGGGGGATTTGGGCGAGCTGTCGGCGGCGGCGGCGGCGGTGGGAGAATCAACGGAGGGGGGGAGGATTGGGGGAGGGGGGCTGCGGGGGAGGGGGATTTGGGGGGGGGGGGGTGGACTTTTTTTTTTTTGATTTTAATTTTATTTTTATTCTAAAAAAATGTTTTTTTTTTGTTTTTTTTTTTTTGCTTTATTTTTATTCCACCTCAGTTAAATTGGCCCGAAAAGCCCGAAATTAGGGCCACACGTGCACTGCACGTGCGATTTCAGCCTAAATAAGCGATTCGGGCTGAAATTGGGCATAAATTGCTCTTTTTTGTAATTTACTGTCCACATTTGCCAGCCCGAATAAATAAAGTCCTAAATTGCCAGGGGACCTACTTTATGAGGCAAAAAAAGTACTTTACTCTTTCCTATATTTACCAATATATTCCGATATTTTCTCGATATTTATTGATATTTCATCGATTTTTTACCGATGTTACATATATTTCACCAATTTTGACCTATATTTCCTTGATATATATTTTATGAATATCGATCACACTTATATAACATAAATGTCACACTCATATATATAACATAAAGGTATCAGTGTGAAGCGAAAAAAAAATCATGATTTGGATTGGACAAAAAAATTAAGGTTTGGGTTGCAAAGTGAAAAAAATTAATTAATTTGCCGGAAAAATGACCGAAAATTTTGCAATCGGCAAAACCACAGAAAGACTAGGTGGCAATCTTAAAAAAAAAAAGATTAGATTGCAATTTTAAAAAAGTCGATAGCTGAGGTTTTTTTTTGTAATTTACCCTATTTTAAATCAATTTTAAATATATAATATATAAAATCAATCATTATTTAATGATCTTAAAGTTAATATTCATATAAAATTTATCTAACTGAAATATGGAAATGTATGTGTGTGGGCTTCAATGATTTTTCATTTTAAACGTTTTTATGATATATATTATTAATTTATTGTAAATTAATATTAAAATGTAGAAATAAAAAAATATTATAGGTGTACCTAATAGATTACACATATAAAACATATCAAATAGAAAAAATTAGATTAAAATTATTATTGCAAGTTAACCAACTTATTCATTTGAAAAATACAAATATTTTATTTTATCTTTCTTATTTTATATTTATTTGTTGTCAAATTTTATTTATATTTATATTCTGATTAATTGAGGTGGCATAAGTGATTGGACATATGTAATTTTTCTGGTTTTTTACAAATTAAAATTTCATTATTCTTAGTCCCTGATATATTGACTTATCAATCTTATAATTATTATTCATAATTTTTTTATTCAAAATGTGTAGATTAAGTCCAATTTTGAATTGTTTCATTTAAATAGATAGTAAGAGAGATTTTCATGTATTTGATAAGCTGATATAATTTTTTATTTGATTTAAAATAAATGAGTTATATGTGGCGTTGAACCAAAAAAATTTATTAAAATACGTGTGTATTTATAGTTATAAATGCCAATAAAATATAAATTTATTTATCTCAATACAATCATAACGTTTCTAATACATACAACTTATTTTTAGATATTAAATTTATTTTTTAAAATTTCACTATCCATGTAATGTTCTGACACATTTTTTTTATTTGTTTGTTTAATCCATAGATTAATATATTACTTTATATATTTCAAATTTCTAATATTTTTGAATATAATTATTTATAATGACATAAATTTAAAGTTAACATACCTAGCTTTATACTAATACAAACTAAAAGAGTATCAATATATTTTTGTTAAAAAAATAATCATTATATTTTATATGTTATTATATTTTTTTAATAATTATATATAACACATTGTGCAACGCACGGGTATACTACTAGTTTATGTATAACAACACGTGCTATTATGTATAACAATACGAAAAAAATAGATTGTCATAATATATTTAAGCTATTATGACACATACTAAAATTGTTCTATATTTTAACGTAGCTATATGTTAAATGCATTAATAAGTGTCATATTAATGCACTTTGAGTTGTCCTTAAATATGATAATATAATACATTTTTTCCATAATAATGTTAATCAAATTTTTTTAACTAAATTATATATAATTTTAAGTTGAATAGAATGTCTAAAATTCGATCTATATGAAATTCTTATTCTATTATTCAAGTGGAATCAACAGTTAAGAAACATCAAGTATAAAATGTTTTTAAGAAACACCATTGTATTATATAAACAATGCATACTCAAAAACTCTCACTTAATGATGATGAACATGAAATGAAGATTAGAAATAGTAAATGAAGAAGAAAAAATAGTGATAGAAATTTTTAAAAAAAAATTAAGATGAAAATCAATTTACTATATAAGAAATGCATATTTAACAACTATCACATAATAAGAATGATCAATCATGACATGGAGGCTAGAAATATCAAAAGAATAAGAAAAATAGTGATGGAAATAAAAGAAAAATCGAGATGGAAGCTTTTTCAGATTTAATGATATATTACCAACACTAATATGATTGTCATTAAACATGTTCATCCGGTTTGAACCGGTGGTCATCGGTTCGGTGAACCGTTGACCCGGTTCCGGTTCCAAACCGTAACCGGAAACCGGATATATCCGGTTAGGTTACGGTTTGGGATTTTCCGAACCATCGGTTTTCGTAATTTTTTTTAAATCAAATCTGCCACGTGGACGACTCTCGTTGAATCTCATATAGCCGTTGGAGATCGAGGCTAGGGAGAAGTAGCCGACCGGCCCGAACCAAACCGATTTGGAACCGGCGGTTCGAACCGCCGTTTTTTAAAAAATTTGAAATCGACGGCTTCGATCTATGAGTTGTTGGAGATCAACGGCCCAGATGGACAAACCGGATTGAACCGCCGGCAGTTCGAACCGGAGCGTCCCCCCTATTTTTTTTTAAATCTATAAATAGGGGTTGAAATGTTGTATTTTTCACACCTCTCTCTTGCTCTATCTCTCTCAATTCTTACTCTCTCTCTCAAAATTCTTGCAATTCTACTTTGTGCTTCTACATTTCTACTTTACATTTCTACTTCTGTATTTCTACTCTACATTTCTACTCCTACATTTGTACATCATGCCTCGAAGAGGATCGTTGTCTACATCTCGTGGGAAGGGTAAAAGTCACATACACCCTCCTCAATTCACACGAGATGATGATACTTACATCGACAAGCTTTTGGGTGCTGATGTTTATTTACAGCAAGAAACTGTGTCTCCGAACTGTAACTGTGTCCCCTAGCAGTACAAATTCAAGATTGAAAACAAATTAGGAAAGAAGTCAGAGAGAGGTTGCGACTTAGCCAAGGACGAAAATATCGGTTTCGGTGCATGTATCGGTATCTTAAATTTACGGAAATATCGGTTCATATATCGGTTTCGGTGGAAATATCGGTAATTTTAAAAAAAATCACGGAAATATTGTGAAAAAATTAGAAAATATATCTGGTAATTTACATAATGTTATACCTAACATTCATACATAAATTGAAGTTAAGATTTCAAATAAAAAATATAATTACAACAAAATAAAAGATAAACTAATATATAGAGTGATAATATGAGAAATTTTGTACAAAATTTATTTATGAACTAATAATAGCATGAACTCCTATGAGGTTCAAATGAATGAGATGATATGCCATCTTGATTTAAACAATATTGATATCAACTCACCATATTAGACTAATTTTGGATGTAATCATAAACATGTCATTCATATGCTCCTCTATCACTTCCAACCGCATGTCCATGGATAGGATAATGCTCATTAACACAATATGGTTAATTAGGTTGAGACATGTTTGAACCATGTGACATTTGAGTTGGTGGATAATGGAATTCATGTAAACTAATATACTAGTATAACAACACGTGCGCTGCACGTGAGATATTATAATTACATAATTTATTATTAAATACTTATTTTTCTAAAACATTACGTACTTGTTTTTTATAATATAAGAATTTCATTAATTAACATAATTTATTTAAAGTTCAATCAATAAAAAATTATCAATAAAATTATTTACTTACATTTTAGAAACATCTTATTTCTATTTTGTCATAATTAAAGGAAATTATTTCTATTTTATTTCTTAAGTAACTGATAATATTTACAATTTAAATCATCTACAAAACCAATAGAATACTTTTTGGTAATTAAATGAAATTTATATCTTGATAGTTCAACATAAAAAATGAGAATTTGAATTATTTTAAAAAATTAAAATTCTAAATCTTAATTTCTATTTTCAAATATGTATATGCTTTTTATTATTAATATGGTAATTCAAATGTTAATTTCTAATAGTACAATACTTTAATCAAAATATTAAATTTATAGTATAACTTTTTTTTTAGAAGCTTTTAATATATATATATAATTGAAAAACTCTTTAAATATATATTAATATGAAACTAATTTTACTCTCAAATTTAAAATGTTATATAAGAAAAATAATCAATTCATGTAAAAAAAAAATCTAGAAGAGTTGTAAAAGTAAATGACTCTAGGAAAATAAATAAACATTAAATTACATTACTATTCTTAATAAAGAGTTTTATTTAATTAGGACTCTATTTCACATCAATTAAATTTAATGATGAGGGTTAAATTTGGCATTACAAAAAATGGACAAAACATTCATACTTATATAATGTTATATATTATATTATATTTATATATAGATATAAATATAGATATAAATGTCCAAAGTTGTAAATTAAGCTAGAAAGTTAATAGAAATTATAATTCGAAATGAAAGGAATAAAGATAAAAAGATCTAGCTTATTTCACGTATAAGGGTACGTATGACAGAAAATTTAGTACACAAATTAAAGTTTATTTTAATCAATATTTTTTTGTTTTATCAATTATCAAATAAATTTAGTAACTTATCTAAATCTTTTGTGTTTTTTTTTCCCACCATATCATTGTATGACTCATTAGTTCAATATTTCTATCTATACTTCACACAACTTCATATATTTCTAAGTGATTATTCAAATATACAAATGAACTATTTGTTAACAATTGGTTCCAAATATTTTATAAATTTTTTCAAACTCTTTCGCCTTTATCTAATAGTTTTACTAAATAGGAACATCTAAAGGCCTCTTAAGAACATATTAAATAATTTTCAAGTATGTTTTAATTAATAAAAATAAAAATAAAAACATTTCAATTTTCTTTTACAAAAATGTCATTCAATTTTTCCATATTATTCATATATTTTATATTCTGCATAATTAATTAATCTACAATATGAACTCACCATCTTAAAATTTTTACTTTTAGGGTTCTCAGTTTTTTGTTCATGTTCATATTTATTATAAATTGCTCTATTTATAGTATAAATCATGTTTTATCTATTTTTCATAATGCCGATTTTAACCCTTTAACATGATGAAATTAAATTGAAATTAAATGGACTCCTAATTATAAAGAAAAATCTTTGTTAAGAATAATTACGTAATTCAATGTTTATTTTATTTCTATTTAATTATAAATAGGCAAGAGTTCTTTACATTCCAAACTCTTATTGAAAAAGTTTACATGTTTTTTCCTTCTATAATCTTGAACATTTAAAACTTTAGACCAAAATTAGTCTCATATTAAAATATATTTGAAGAGTTTTCCAAAGATATATTATAAGCATATGACCAAAAAAAAAAAAAAGTTATACCATAAATTTAGTACTTTATTAAAGTATGATACTATTATATAAGTTAGGGTTAATCTCAATTTAGGTCATTTATGTAATACACTTTCCATTTTTTGACAACTAAGTATCCGGTTTTCAATTTTGGTCTTTTATGTTTCAATTTTTTCCAATTTGAGTCACTTTTCTCAAAATTTTCAAAATTGCTAACGTGTCTTTGTCATATGATTAATCAATTAATTTTTCATTTATTTATTGCATCTTCCTCCTTCAACCATCAGCTCGTTGATGACTGCCACATCACTGCTACCGAAAAACCTTCAAATTAAACTCTAATTTTCACCTCAATCCCTATGTTTTTGTCAAATTCGGGCATCATGATTCCATTAATTTTCGTAAAAATTTGATGAAAATCACATCATTACCATCAAATAACCGCCACCATAGTTACCAAAAAAACTCTATTACCGTCCCTCAAGCTGAAAACTTAATTTTTACCAAAACACACAAAATTCACAAAAATTAATTTTCTCTGCAAGCCCCACAAAAGCCCTTCTTAATTTTTTAGTTCTTACAGAATTTAAACTTGAACCGAGTAGAAAAGGAATGAAAATTCAAATTTAACCCTTTTGTTAAACTATTTTTCGTACATGTAAGTTCAATTCGGGTAAATTTCAAAAACCACGTCAAACTATAACCCCTTTTGCACAAAGATATATAAACTTTAGAACTTTAAAACAGTCAACCTTTGTGAATGATACTTAGGTCGATATGGTGAGAATATTGTCCCTAAAATACTTATTTTTGACGATATTTTTGTCTTTTACCTAATTAATTAAAATTTTTTTTGGCTGCATCTTTCTCTTCCAACATTAGCTTGTGGATGGCCACCACATGGTTACTAATGAAAGACCTTCAAAACTCCATCGAGACTTGTATTTTCTTGGGTTGAGATTTAATTATACATGATATTAAATTATTTGGGGTATTTTTTATTTGAGTCGAGATTTTACTTTGTGTACGGGTTACAGATAATTGGGTTCTTGTATAAAAATTATCTATCGAGTTCAATCTCATCAACTAAAATTGGATCAAACAATTTACGTTCTCTATAATTATATCCGATAAAAATTAATCGATATCTTGTATTATTATTAATGATTTATTTAATCTCCTTTGTCAATTTAAGAACTCGTAATTAATAATTAACTTTAGATTATCATAATATTGCATTGAAATATTTTATACGTAATGTCATTGGTAGATTGATTTTACGAATTAAATCTAAATTATGAAAAGACGAATCTAAACTCAATTTTTATGAGTTAACTTATATATTATAATTCTCATAAATCCTAATTAGGTCTTAATTTTATTTGGGGTGTTACAATATTAGTTGATTTGTTTAATGTAATGCAATATTATATATATAATAATAAGAAAGTCTGGACAATATTGTAATTTATAAAAAAAACCTGGAAAATTTTGTAATTTTACGTTGTTTCAAAAACTTACCCTGCTATCTATATCTATTATTTATTCCCGTTCTTCTCTCTAGCAGTTATCGTTCTCTCTAGCAATTACTTCTCCATGATCGGTATAAGAAAAAATTGTTCCCTCTAATGCACATAATATCATATTCCCTACAAAGGCTTCCATGCAAAAAATATCCTACACACGAAAAAGATTTCCCATGCAGGCTTCGGCTTCCATGAAAAAGATATCATGCACATGAAAAAGATTTCCTACGCAGGCTTCGGCGATTTCTACATTGATATTCCTTAAAAGAGTTTAATAAAAGGTTCGACGATTTCTAAATTGATATCCCCTTAAAAGAGTTTCATGAAAGGTTCTTTCTCAAGAAGAGTTTCATGAAAGGTTCAACGATTTCTAAATTGATATTCCCTTAGAAGAGTTTCATGAAAAGGTCAAAGTTTCATGAAAGGTTCTTTCTCAAGAAGGTGCGTAGAGGAATTTTTATTCTTCTCCTTTCATTTTGTACGCATTAATGATTGTTATAGTCTCTAAGAAGGTGATTGGGCAGTCCTTTCATTTTGTACCCAATTTGTGAACTTATTTGCTTTGTTTGGATATAATTATGAGTTATTTTATAATGTTTTCTTTGATGTTTTGAAGAACTTATGTTGATTTAGATCCATGGAAACATACCTTTTATCCAATAAGTAGATGACTTTTATAGTCTCCCAGTTGGCGAACTTATTTGCTTTGTTTGGATATAATTATGAGTTGTTAGAAAAAAATTATAATATTTTATTTGATGTTTTGAAGAATTTATGTTGATTTAGATTCTTGGAAACATGCCATCTTTTATCCCGTAAGTAGTGGATAACACTAAAGATTGAGGAATTGGAATGGTCAATTGGTTGGATTATTGCAAAGGTTATAGAAGAGTATTATCATTCTACATGTCTTTGTTATAGTTGTCATTTTCTTTTGGACTAATCAAACCATGTGACTCCTCTCTACTATGTCTTATTCTTTCTTACCCTTGCTCAATTTATGTGTTTTATCATTGATATATATATATTCACCATATTCATTTTTCGGTTTTTTATCACTTTAATTTTGGCCATATGATAATAATTGAAGTTATGATTTGGAAATTGTTTGTCATGATTTTATTTGTATGTATGTACTGATAACATGTGATTTCTTTATTTTCGATTTGGTTTGATATTATTAATCAAATTTGTTAATTTAATTGTTGGATTTCGGATTGTGATAAATCAGTAAGTTATTTTCCAAATTCATGATAAGGGAGTTTTGATTTGCTGTTAGATTTTGGAAACAAAAAGATTTATTCTATAGATTGGATATTCACTGCTGTTTAATTTAATCAATTCTAGGGACTCATCTTCCTTATCATTTACCATCATTTGGAAGTACTAATTTTTATCACTATACAATCAAATGACTTCTTTTTAGTAAGATTCATGTGCCATGTGCTGATAATAGATTCAACTAATTTGAATGTCTTTAGTGGATATCATTTGATCTATTTTAGGAAGGCACTGAGCAATCGGCTACTAATACCCATTATTTATCAATACACCTCTATCACCCTCTTTCTATATTTTAATCTTTCCTTTTTTTTTCGATCTAATACACCCTCTAAATTACCTTTAATGCCTTTAACTATTAAACAATACAAGATAATACATATTCCCTTGAAAAACAAAAAATGAAAAAAAAAATACATCAATCTTTTCCTTGATGGAATTCAATGTTTATTAAAGTTATCATCATGTAACAAAACAGGAATATGGTTTCTTATAGTTTGCCCAAAATTATTCTACATATAAGGATAGTTTTCAAAGAGTACAAGAATCAGATAAGAGTAGTAATCGAACACAAGCAGATAAATTTGATTTGTTCCTTATCCAGATTGCAGAAGTTGTCTTCCATTTGATTACCCCAATTTGATAGAAGCTTCATATCATCAGTTGCTACTATTTTTTCACAAATCTCAAAATATAATTTCAGTCGTTCGAATTGTAGGGATTTGAGAGATTCAATAATTTAGACACTAAATTATAGCTTCTTAATGAACATGTTTATCCCTTCTATTTTCATGGAATACGAGAAGTAAACACAGAAGATGTTGGGTGTTGTTGTTGATCATAATTATGGCATTCAAGTTTGACCATTAACAGTCGAACACGCATGTCATGTTCGGCACCCCTACTGAACATTGTGCAGATGTTCCGCAATAAATGGTTGAACACACTACACAATATTGCTTTACAGACATGTTGTATATGTTCTATACTTTGATGTCAAACATTTGTTCCCTTTTATACAGTTAAATGGTGTAAATATAACACAAAAGTTCCTCGCATAATATTAAACTTGCACTACAAAAAAAAAAAACGCTGAAAGACAAAGCACAAAAAGCGTTGTCGTATCCAGCGTTGTAAAAGACAGGCGCTGAAAGACAACGCACAAAGTGCGTTGTCTTTCCAGGATACGACAACGCTTTTCATGCGTTGCAGATTGCGTTGTTGTTAATAAATTCTGCAACATAACTTGCAACGCTTTTAAAGCGTTGTCTTTTATGTGTTAGTGTATTTCGTGCAACGCTTTTAAAGCGTTGTCTTTTATGTTTTTGTGTTTTTTGTGCAACACTGGAAAAAGCGTTGTCTTTCTGATTTGCAACGCTTTAAAAGCATTGTCTTTCTGAATAATTTTATTTTCAATTATTTTTAATATTTTGTATCCTGTATAATTATAATATTCAATAATTAAATAAACAAAAAAAAATCATTAAACATATTTCAATATTTAATCGATGTCAAACATACATTAACAAATCCTCCCAACATTCATCTAGTCATAAGATACTAAAATATTATAGAGTTATACGTTTAAAATATTTAAATAATAACATGTTCACAAAGTTAGATTCCATGACATTTCAGTAAGAGTGGAACCTTCACAAAACCAATATCAAGACCTTCGTTTTCTTCATAAACTTCATAGTTACTCCTTAGTTTCCAAGAATCTGTCAAATTTACATGAAAAAAGTTAGCTTATTTAAACTTAGATACGTTTTAAAATTGTATATAAATTAACAAACAAAATTAAAAAAAAACTTATAAGAATTATAAGAATCCCCCACATTGATTCAGAGCTAGAGATCCTTATACGAAATAGCATTGGAACATAACAAACACTAAATAAAATTTTTAAAAAAAATTGCAATGTAGAAGCTAATCATCACCTTGTTCCTTTTATATGATCTAATGTATCACAAACTATCATGAAGGGCTGACCAGTAACACAACTAAATGAACATAAATAGTGACATTCGTGACGATAATGCAGTACTTTGAAATAAATTAAGATTCATGTCATTACCCAATCAAAACAAGCCTATAGTCTTCACTCTGAAAAACATCTGCTATGATGTCAAAAACACCTTCACTTGCAAGGTCCCTACAGTATAAACAATTGTGAAATTTTTACATCTTATGTCTCCATTGAATTTTTTGTATCCATTGTTGATTTTTTTAGAATTATTTTTTATTTCATGGTTGGAATCAAGAAGAAAATTAATACTTTTGCAATTCAACAAGATATAATTAGGATTTGAATAATTAATATAGAATTATGATTGATTACGGTTAAGATCTAAAAAGGGAGAGAATTAGAGTTTCTATGAGATTAATATCTTTATATATATAAAAACACAAACATTGTCAAAAAAAGAAAGTAAGAATTTTCCCGCCTAAAACCACTTTCTATTTATGTAAATAAATTATATATTTATTTTATATACATATATTAAGTATATTAATTGCATTCTATTTTCTAAGGAAAGTCAAACTTAATTATTTAGGCAAGAAAAAATTTAGTGATGTTATGTGTGGATACACCTTTCAATTTAAATAAATAATTACATTATTTAAATAAATGAAAATGATAAATGGTATTTAATTTCTACTAATATATAAAAAGATACAATATATAAATGAATTTAAATGCAAATGGAATATTATCATATGATTTTAATATGATGATGTATATATCTATGGAAGTGATATGGCAAAAAAATCTTTCCACATATTTGTCTATATGGTAAGTCAACTTTGATTATTAAATTTCAATTGATATATTTATGATATGATTTAAATAATGTATATAAATATTATTTACATCATATCATCAATAATATAAACATTTGATCATTTACAATAATATAAATATAGATATGCTTTAATAATCAAATGAATAATATGTATATATATATATATATATTATAATTGATCACTCCACAATAAAATGCTATAATACATATATTGAATTTTGTTTCAAGATGACACATCTTTCTTCACTTAACATATGTCTACTTAATTATTTATCATTTATAAAAGGAAATATTTATATTGATTATTTTTTTCATAAAAAATATCTAATCAGAATAACATATCACATAGAAATGTAAGATGACATTTGCATGATTTGTGGAATATATACGTATATATATATTAATAAAATTCATATATATTCATAATTGTGAAATATAATTTTTATGGGATTTATGTTTATTAAAATTTTAAATAATTTGTTATGCATATATATAAACATTTGATGTGAAGGATGAATAAATTTTTATCTTTATTTATATAAAAATAAAAATATTGTCTAATACAGTATGACAATAATTTTCCATCCAAAAGCCACATATTATAAATAAAAATAGAATGATGAATCTATATGATAAAATAAATTTCATCTATTTATATAAATTAGGAAATAAAAATGTTTTCCTTTAAAAGTGAATATTTAAATGGAATAAAATTATTGATTTCCTAAATTATGGTATTGATTATTTATAAATGATTGTGGTAATTGTTGTAAGTAATTATTCATTTTAATTTCAGATTTGAATATTAATTTTTCGTAAGTAAATGCAACACAACTCTATCCATTGTGAGTTATAGAATATTTGAGGTATATAATTATATTATCATTAACATACATTGATTATTTAATTATATTGCACTATTTGAAATATATAATTATTCTGTCATTGATTCTACAAATTAAACTAGCGTATATAGATATCACAAAATATGTATTTAAAATGAACATTTAAATTGATTATCTTAAATCTTAAATTATGGTAATTACCTGATATAATCAATAATCATACATTATAAATAATACAAATTCATCTTGGTTTCATTCACTCGCTTTCATTTTGTTATTTTACGTATCACTTTTGAACGATTTATGAAGTGTAAGACATCCTTAGAGGTAAAAATTATAAATTTAATGTTTATTTTATTTGTTTTGTTATAAAATTATTATATTTGAGGATCATGTAGATGGATATTTAATTATTGTTGATTTTTATTTAGTGTTTACCATTATACAGAATTATATATAAAGATAATTCACTATTGAATGATATGAGTATCTATGATATGTTATCCGATTGATTTGTGTTATTTCAACTTTTTTTTATATGATTTTTATTATACTTTTTTTTTTATCATCGTAGTATTATATATGGATTATTTTTACTTCAATATAATTTAATTTTATAAAAGCGTTGATCACTTCTTATATGCAGGTAATAACTGAAGAAATCTTAGGCTTGCGACATGAGAGTACATATTCACCAATTTTTAAAAAATATTAATTGATTTTGACTTAGCAATCAAGATAGTGAAAGCTTGAAAGGTAATATGTTAGGGGAAATAAATTTGATTTTGGATTTAGCTCTCAAAATGATGCACATCTATGTTGTTAAGATTAAATATATAGTGATTTATTTTGATTTATAGATGTATAAATATAATGGATGAAATTAGAGTTTTATTAGCGTTTTCAGTTTGTTTTGTACTTTGAATTATATGTAAATTATGAATATTAATTGTCAATTATTCTTTTGTCAAATATAAAATCAAAAAAAATATTGATAATTAATACATATACTTTTCAATTTTCTTGAAATATAGACATCATTGATCTTTTTTGTAATTTATATATACATGTTAATATTATTTCTAAGTATCCACTTTTTTTCATCTAACTTATATTAATAAAAAAAAGTTGAAAAAAATAATTGATATATGCACGTAATATGAGATTTTTAGTTTATTTATTTATTTCTTAAAATATATAGTGTATATTGTTTTATAATATATATGGTAAGGTTGATTTCTCAAGTTATATTTGGAAAAATATTAATAAATCAAAAATATTACCTCAATGTAATATTACACATGTTGATACAATATATTGCAATATAAGTCAACTATTAAACTTAAATATCATATGATATATTTCGAAAATTAGCAATTTATACTTAATTCAATTTGATCACCTTATGATCTTTTTTAATAATATATATATATATATATTACAATATGTATTATTTTTATAATGAATTTTAAAATATTATAATTTAAAATCTCATGTCGGACTTTTCTTGAAGTAAAGATATTTAGTCGTGGTCAATTATATGTTTTTGTTTTAGAAGTAAAAATTTTGATGTATAAAAAATATATGGTGAGACCATGAGAGATAAGAACACCATAAATTGTAAATAAAAAAAAGTTCCAAACTTGTCATTTGTAAGATTTTTTATTTTAGTTATTTTTTTCTTATAAATTTATATTATTAGTTTTAATATAGACATTTTCAATCACTTTCAACATTATATAACAATAGAAACTAATAAAAAATTATGTAACAAAATTTATTCTATACCAGTTCTAAACAAAGTTTTTAGATGTTATTAAAGTACATTACCAATACCAATATTGAATAAGATACTACTCAATTTCATTCAATTCGTATATTTTATATGTATTTAAACATATTATTATATATGAAATTCTATTTACATTGTATTTATATAAAAATGTTTATTTTAAAATTTATATCCGTGCATCGCACGGGGTAAATACTAGTTTAAATAATTAGTGGATATGTTTTATTATCAATTTATGTAAAATTGTATTTTAGTCCATTTATAAAAAATCTTTTTTCAAATAATGGGGGTGTAAATAGCCGCGGCCTTTTAGGAATTAAGATTTGTTATGAGAATTGTTCTTGACTTTAATAAATGATTAAAAAATAATATTATGATTGTAAAGACATAACTTATTATTCTATATCACTCAATAACCATACTTAGATTTAAGATATTTGTCATGTAATGTCAAGATAGTCATAAATTAAAGATAGATTGATTAAACTTAAGAAGATTCATTGCAAAATTATACTATTAAATATGTTTTTATATATCTCACAAAGTGTTCAAAGAGCTTACAAGCTCAAACATATATGGTTTTTCGAAAATAAAAAATAAAAAGAACTGTAATTTAGCACAAATTTAGTATTTTTCCCAAAGAAAACACATAAATTTGGTATAGTATCATTTATCTTCAAAAAGTAAGTTATCATAATCATTAATTTCACATAAATTTAATATAATATAATCTATCCGTGCATCGAACGGGTGTACACTACTTCACCCCCTACTTGACTTTTAATTTTCAAAATAAAAAAAAGTCGTGTATTTATTCTGTATTGGACAAAATTCAAGACCCAATCCTAACACGCTATGACGCTAACAAGGATAAGTTTGAAGCACAATGAGTTATTTTAGGACATTTCCTTGATATTTCGTTGTACTTGCTTCTTAAGAACATGAACTGCAGAATCTGCTCGCAATTCATTAGCCATGTCTGAATCAGTCAAGTCAACACTTTGTTTCTATTGAAATGATTCTTTAATTCTTTGAGATTCAATCATTGCATAGACGACCGATATGTTTTGCTGTGTGCGCACCAGAGCTCGCAAAGAGGGGAGATTCAATGATCACCCGGCGGCAGCGCCGGCGTCTTGTGGAAACAATGATAAGGTCGGAAAGTCTAATGGTGGTGGACTAAAGGATGGAAACATGGTCGTTCTTGCCGGAGCAGGTGCTGCTGTCGCTGCAACAGTTGCTACTGCTGCCGTGGTCACTGCCGTAAACGACAGTGATCAACGTCAGCAGAATAACGGTGGCGGTGGCGCGGATGGCGGCGGCACGTCACGAGGGTGTTGCTGCGGTGGGGGCGATGGCGGTGGTTGCGGTGGTGGCGGTTGCGGTGGTGGCGGTTGCGGCGGTTGTGGCGGTTAGGTATGCCCTTGTGGAGATAGATTATTGTGTAAATATTGTGCCGATAAAATAAAATAAAACTATTGTGTTGATAAATTATTGATTTCTGGCTTTGATCGTCGTAGAAATTGCTAGTGGTAATAAGATTTGTCATCAGTTCTATTAATGCAAGAGGTGGCGCGTTACAGCGTTCGTGGCGGTGGCGGTGGCGGTGACGGTGATGGTGATGGTGGTGGTGGTGCAGTTTTGTAAATGTGAGTTTTGTATAAAAATCTATTCTATTTTTGTAATTGCTATTGATGAGCTCTTGTGAAGATATGACAAGTGTTAATGCTCAACATTTATCTAGTATTAATTTTGATCTATATCTAATCTATCTATCTATATTATATATATATATATAGAAGACTTCTATAAAAATAATAATAATTAATTTTTTCTTCTTTTTTAACATACTATAAATGAAAATAAAGTAGTTACAAGAATTTAAGAAAATCAAAAAAAAATTATATTTTTTTAGGATTGTGGGGTTCTCTAGGTTGGGCTATGACCTATAAGTAGGATTATGTAGGTTTTATTTTGTCTTTACTACCTATTCTATATATATCCTAATTTTTAAATTAAATAACTTTTCCATTTTACATTTTGTTTCAATCTATGGAAAAACATGAATTTGATATTTAAATTTTGGTGTATAATTATATTTAACAAAGTTACAAATACAAAACAAAATGACTAATTAAACTATACATTAGAAAATTTAAAGAATAATTTTAAAATTATTAGTTTTAGAAATTTTAAGAAATTAATGACAATGAAAAACATTTTGGTATAATTATTTGATCTATTTCTCAATACAAGTGAGTTGAATATTGAATTACCTTCCTTATTTAAATACATATCAAGATATTTAGTTATTTGAAAGACATATATATTTTCTTTAACTTGAAATAATAGTTGTATGCATTAATTAGACCAAAAACTGCAAATAAATCTATAATTGTAAACACAAAGGAAATATTTACTAACACAAATCAATTAATAATAAAACAATATATTAATTAATTGTTAGTAAAGTTAAATCAAAGAATAAAACAATATATTTAATTATAGTAATTATATTTATATTAACTGCAACATGCATAACATATATATATATATATATTATATCTTTAGTAGGTAACATATTTTTTAAGTATAAATTTTTGTTTAACATCCATAACACAATAAATGTTTATCAATACCAAATTTAATTTAATTGATTTTAATTTACAATATTAATGGGTGTATAAAATTGATTTTTATTTAACAATATCATATTTCAAATATACATTTTATAATTCATTGTTTAACATAAACATACATTTATATATTATAATTTGCATTTCAAAATTATAATATTATTAAGATATAACACATTAAAAATAATATGTCTAGATTCTTATTAATATATAATTTTAGGTTAATATAATATATCGCATTATATTATTAGAAATTTCAAAACTAATAAATCTTATATTACAAAATGTGCATCGCACGGGTAAATTACTAGTATATATAAAAAGAAGACTTTCTCTATAAATAGCAAGAAAGGATTTTTTCACCCAAATTCACCTGCTATTTCTGGAAAGTTCCTTTTGGATATTTCCAAATATTGTAATTTTTATTATTTGTCATTATTACAAATTTTTTTTTGGTCATTTGTTTACTTTTCATACTATTTTATTATTATAATAATTTAATAATAAAATATTATTTTATAAAAAGTTAGAGCTAGAGTTAATATAGGGTGGCTAAGGGCAACTTTTTCTAGCAAAAATTAGAGTGGTTTTCAAGAATATGTCTCTTCACATTCTTGAGTTCTAAATTAATTATACTTATTACAAGCAAATGAAAATTAATAGTTGTTGAGAAAAGAAGCAAAAATGTGTTGACAAATAAGTATTTAAATGGTTTATTTCATTTATACTTTTTTCTTTAATTTACATTCAAATGTCAAAACTTTTAAAGATTACAAATAGTGAACATCTATTTGTAAAATTGTAAAAATACATTTAGAAATTTCAAATTGAATATATATATATATGTATATGTATAAGAATTTGAGAAAGTTTATAATTTTGAGAACTATAAAAAATCTTAAAAGTAATAAAAAATTTTGAAAATAATAATGTCAAATGAATGAATGTAAGAATGTAAAATCGAGAAATTAAATGATAATGTAATATATAAATTATGAACATATATAAATAACATCTAGAAAATATATTTTGTAATACAAATATTATTAATAAGCAATTTTATAATAGAGTATTAGTTGAAATAATAAGAAAAAATAATTAATCTGATGATCGTTTAAAAGTTTTTAAATTTGTTTTAAAACACACATTTAGAATCTAAAATTTGTTCCAAAATCCTTAAAATAATTTTAAAGCTATATATATTTTTTAAATACATGCTAAATTCTTTAATTAAAAAGTATTGTCAATATTAGTCAAATCATATAAAAAAAACAAACAAATTTGTAAGTTAACAACTATATATAATAGTCACTTTTTAATCATAAAGTATTTACAAATTAACTACAAAATTTCTAACATTATTTCAATAATAGTTATTGTTGTTAGTACAAAATAATTAATTATGAATTAAATGTAATTAATAATAGTACAAAAGTATTAGATATTTCAAATCATGAAATATATTGAATATAAACTTTTCAATTTATGACTTTTATATATATTATGAATATTACTCAACAAATTTATAATATACACTTTTAATCTAGAAATATTCTAAATTATAAGTCGTGCAACGCACGGGTGTAATACTAGTTATTGTAAAGCATTCAAAAATAGTAGTACTCCATATTCAAGTATTACAGGATATGTGTGCAAGATTAATCTTAATTATGATCTTAACATTTACTTCACAGTATCTAGTACTGGAATAATGAAATAAAATGCTAAATTGACGGAATATTCAAATTGAATATAATATATATTGAGATAATCATTTTTTGTCCTTCTATATATTGAGATGATTAGTTATGTTTGGTATAAATTGACATTAAATATAATCTATATATAGACTCAATCTCTGCCTTATAAAAGAAGATTGGTTAATCTTTCAATAAATTAACTAGTATAGGACCGTGTAACACACGAGATTAGAAAAATTAAATTAAACTTAGTAAATTTACAAAAAACTTAATTACTATTTATATAAGAAAATATATTTGTGGTTAATTTTATATAGTACACAACATTATTTAACATTTAAAACAATATAATTTGATTAATATATAAATTAGTTATTTATATTCTTCTCTATATTTTTTAAATTCACAAAGTACAAATTTATAAATAATTTACCTTGTATGTGTTACTTTAATAAATATATTTAAAATTTCTATATTTTATACTAATATAATGCAAAAAAATAAATATATATGCATATTATCAACATTAATTTTGATATCATTAAATAGTCATATTAATTGACTTTAAATAGATTTAATTTGAAAAAGTAATTTAATATGAGAAAAATTGTTGGATTGACATATGTCAATTTTGGTTATTCCTTTAGTATATATATAAATGTAGATAGTGTTGCGCGTCTCAACCACCAAAGCAAATTAAGTCGGTGGAATAATGGCGGTGGAGATGGGGGCGGCGCCTCCGTGGGTTATGGTGGTTTTTGATTATCTCAAAAAATGGTACAGGACATGGACATGGTCACAATTAATACATGAGGTCCGAAATTGTAATTAATCAACTCTCATTTTTGGTCAATTTTATTGTTACTGGATGCATGGATTGTACGCCATGAGTTTGTACAATCTATGTTTAATTTTACCGTTACAAACTAGTACGGATGATAAGGGTCCAGAATAATAAGAAAATCAAATTTCAACTAAAAATAAATTATATAAGTTGTGGTTAAAAAAACTTTTGAGGGTATATAACAAGTGATATTTTTAAGTAATAATAAAGTCGGTATTAAATCACTATCTTATATCAACTATCATGAGTGTATATATATTTAATATATATATATTTATACATTTCCTGGAAGAAAAAAAACTGTGTAAAGAGTATATATAGAAGTTCGTGGAAACCCAAGAATTAGATTGGCAGCCACTCTCTCTATTTTGCTCTATATATATAATTCTCACTTGGATATTTATGCAATGTGTAGTTCTTTGTATTTTGACTAATTTCTTCGGGTGTTAATATTATTTTGTTAGAGCAAACTGCTTATTGAATGATAATATATATTGTTAGATTAAAGTTTATAGTAGAGCTCCATTCTAGCAGTTGGGTCGTTATGATCACATGTTAAATTGCCAAACCAAATTAACTGTAATATATGTTTTCGTAGAGAAAGATCCTTGATCAAGTATGATCATGACTGCGACGTCTTTTTTTAAGTTTGGTGGACTTTGAGTAAAAATTGGGCTTAATTAATTTGGATTATGGAACTTTAATTGTGGATGGGCTTGATGTAGATAATACCAGTTGGGCTTGGATGTAGCAGAGAAGGTTGGCCCATTATGTTTCACTTTATTAATTATAGGGTTTATAAATCCTCTAATACTCAATGCACCTCAACCCCATTTTCATGTCACCTGAAAACCTGCATGCATTCTGCCGCTAAATAATTAATTAACTTAACACAAGACTTTTTAAGAGGTCTAAGGGGTGTTTGGCTAAGTTTATTTTTAGAGATTATAAGCTATCATATCTTATAAGATGTTTTTGAAGCTTATAAGATGTTTAATTTATGTTTAATATAAGTTATTTAAGTGTTTGGGTAAATAAGATGGTGGAGCTTATAAGTTGTTAGTAATGACATTTGTGTAATTTCAATGATTAAATTTGAAGGTGTTTTGAAAAATAAGCTCCTATTTTAGAAATAAGTTGGGATTTCCCAACTTTTCTAAAAAGAGCTTATAAGCTCCTTACATCTTATAAACTCATAAAATAAGACCTTATTTTTAAAAGTTAGTCAAACATTTTTGAGGAGCTTATAAGTTTAGCCAAACACCCTCTAAGTGTCTTTGTCAGAAGTGCTTAATGGACCCTCAGTCAATACATTTTACTCTTGTGTTTGATTATATAATGTGATTGTAAAAATTGTCACAAAGTGATATTCTTCTCTTGGGGTTTTTTTTGGAGTATTCCACGTAAACTGTGGATTGTTGTTTCGTTTCTTCATTTTATTTCTCGTTTACTTCTTTTCCCTATAAATGAAAGAAAATGATGTATTTTGCCGATTATGAAATAGATTTGAAATGACGAGGCCATATGAAAATACAGTATTGTAGATTGAATATAATTCTATAGGGACGGCGACTTGCAATTGCCTCTTCTCATTTGGTTAAATGAAAGAGACAAAAATATGTATATAGTACGATAATATAATTAGACAAGCTCACCATTACGCGTCTTCGATTTCCAATATTACTTGTAACTTTGAGCCTCCACTTTGGTCCAAGTTAATGATACAGATGTAGAGAGAGAGAGACAAAAACAAGAGACAATTTCATAATTAATATTTTAGTAATATTGTACAAACTAATCGTCAATTCGAATATTCTTCAAGTTATTTGTGATTCGACCATGGTTATAGTAAAGTCAATATATCAATCTTTTTTATATCATGAGTAATTGTGTATATATATAAACAGAGACATGCATGCATTTCCTGGAAAAAGCTATGTAAAGAGTATATATAAACGTTCATGGAAACCAAAAGATATTATTCGTATTAGAGTATTAGGGTTTTCATTAATACACAACAGTTTTATTATTGATACACAACGCTTTAAAAAGCGTTGTGGTTTCTTTTGCATTTTTGTAATTCAGTTAGCCACGTCAGCTGGCGGTTTTCTTTTCTGTTATTTCCCTTGCTCATCTTCTATAAATATCCAGCCTGTATCTTTGTTTCATTATCAATAGAAATCACATTTTTAGATAATACATGATTTTTGATAATTCGAAGCTAAAACTTAGCCAGAATTACATTGGCAACCAATATATTCCATTTGGTTTGTGTCACTCCAGTTGAGAATCAACAAGGAAAAATATACATGTTTTTCAAGATTCATAGTAGAAATTAATTATGAGGTATGATGCTTTACATATTTTGCTTTCTATATATTTCCCACATGGATCGAACATGCATTAATTAACATGTATTAATTCTTTGTATTTAATTTGACTACTAGCGTATCACATGCTCAATAATAACATTTTGTTAGACTAGATTTTTTTTATTTTTGTGATGATATATATATATATATATATATCTAATTTATTATGTTCGGATTGAGTGAAGAATATAACACATCAATTTTAAAAATGATGTAATAAAAAAATTCTAGAGTTCCCTTCTTGGATGGAGAAACGTTATTAATCCAATGAAGCCTAATCCTTGATAGCAAACAAAGTGATCTCTGATGATGTATACTCCTTTTGTAAGCGCAGCAGTAGTGGAGGGTCGACCGGGGTTGATCCAGGCGTGGTGGTGGGGATCGTGTTTGGTGTCATAATCTTCATGTGTTTATGCTGTGTGATCAATGCATGTAACCGCAGTGATGAGGCTTCTCAACAGCAAACTGGAGGCCAACAAATGGGTCAAAGGGATGGTGAAATGGTTGTATTCGATGCTGGAACTAGGGCTGCTGAAGTGGCTATTGAAATGCAGCCCGGTTGCTGTTGTGGCGGTGGCGGTGGTGGTGATGCTGGTGGTTGCGGTGGTGGATGTGGTGGTGGAGATTAAAACCAAACTAACTAACTAGTACTGTCTGGTTCTATATGTATTAAAATATGTAATTTTATTCTATATATATGTATATTGGACTTTGCAATTGTAGACTTGTAAATTTTGTGAGGTTTTAGTATAAGAGTGACACTTGCGTGCCCGGGGCACGGTGCCCCCAAATTAATCATTATCTGAAGTTAAATATATACTCTATAGGTATTATGTGTATACTCTTCAGGTATCACATGTATACTCTTATATACATATGATACATGTAGAGTATATGTATAACACCAAAAAACATAACACCTATAGAGTATATATATAACACCTAAAGAACATGCATATAACACTTAGATCTGTGCCCCTATGTGCCCAGGGTATATAAGTTTTTGTCTATATATATATACTAGTATAACAACACGTGCGCTGCACGTGAGATATTATAATTACATAATTTATTATTAAATACTTATTTTTCTAAAACATTATGTACTTGTTTTTTATAATATAAGAATTTCATTAATTAACATAATTTATTTAAAGTTCAATCAATTAAAAATTATTAATAAAATTATTTACTTACATTTTAGAAACATCTTATTTCTATTTTGTCATAATTAAAGGGAATTATTTCTATTTTATTTCTTAAGTAACTGATAATATTTACAATTTAAATCATCTTCAAAACCAATAGAATACTTTTTGGTTAAAAGAAATTTATATCTTGATAGTTCAACATAAAAAATGAGAATTTGAATTATTTTAAAAATTTAAAATTCTGAATCTTAATTTCTATTTTCAAATATGTATATGCTTTTTATTATTAATATGATAATTCAAATGTTAATTTCTAATAGTACAATACTTTAATCAAAATATTAAATTTATAATATAACTTTTTTTTCATAAGCTTTTAATATATGTATGATTGAAAAGCTCTTTAAATATATATTAATATGAAACTAATTTTACTCTCAGATTTAAAATGTTATAGAAGAAAAATAATCAATTCATGTAACAAATATTCTAGAAGAGTTGTAAAAGTAAATGACTCTAGGAAAATAAATAAACATTAAATTACATTACTATTCTTAATAAAGAGTTTTATTTAATTAGGACTCTATTTCACATCAATTAAATTTAATCATGAGGGTTAAATTTGGCATTACAAAAAATGGACGAAACATTCATACTTATATAATGTTATATATTATATTATATTATATTATATTATATATATAGATATAGATATAGATATAGATATAGATATAGATATAGATATAAATGTCCAAAGTTGTAAATTAAGCTAGAAAGTTAATAGAAATTATAATTCGAAATGAAAGGAATAAAAATAAAAAGATCTAGCTTATTTCACGTATAAGGGTACGTATGACAGAAAATATAGTACACAAATTAAAGTTTATTTTAATCAATAATTTTTGTTTTATCAATTATCAAATAAATTTAATAACTTATCTAAATCTTTTGTGTTTTTTTTCCCCACCATATCATTGTATGACTCATTAGTTCAATGTTTTTACCTATACTTCACACAACTACATATATTTCTAAGTGATTATTTAAATATACAAATGAACTATTTGTTAACAATTGGTTCCAAATATTTTATAATTTTTTTCAAACTCTTTCGCATTTATCTAATAATTTTACTAAATAGGAACATCTAAAGGCCTCTTAAGAACATCTTAAATAATTTTCAAGTATGTTTTAATTTAAAAAAAAAAAAACATTTCAATATTTTTTTACAAAAATGTCATTCAATTTTTCCATATTATTCATTTATTTTATTATTTTGCATAACTAATTAATGTACAATATGAACTCACCGTCTTAAAATTTTTACTTTTAGGGTTCTCAGTTTTTTGTTCATGTGCATATTTATTATAAATTACTCTATTTATA
The DNA here is from genome assembly GCA_005771605.1 of Scutellaria baicalensis. Lineage (NCBI taxonomy): Eukaryota > Viridiplantae > Streptophyta > Magnoliopsida > Lamiales > Lamiaceae > Scutellaria > Scutellaria baicalensis. The sequence goes on along the minus strand of CM016727.1, from coordinate 6,091,593 downwards.
GTATAAATCATGTTTTACCTATTTTTCATAATGCCAATCTTAACCCCTTAACATGATGAAATTAAATTGAAATTAAATGGACTCCTAATTATAAAGAAAAATCTTTGTTAAGGATAATTATGTAATTCAATGTTTATTTTATTTTTCTATTTAATTATAAATAGGCAAGAGTTCTTTACATTCCAAACTCTTATTGAAAAAGTTTACATGTTTTTTCCTTCTATAATCTTGAACATTTAAAACTTTATACCAAAATTAGTCTCATATTAAAATATATTTGAAGAGTTTTCCAAAGATATATTATAAGCATATGACAAAAAAAAAAAAGTTATACCATAAATTTAGTACTTTATTAAAGTATGATACTATTATATAAGTTAGGGTTAATCTCAATTTAGGTCATATATGTAAGACACTTTCCATTTTTTGAAAACTAAGTATCCTTTTTTCAATTTTGGTCTTTTATGTTTCAATTTTTTCCAATTTGAATCACTTTTCTCAACATTTTCAAAATTGCTAACGTGTCTTTGTCATATGATTAATCAATTAATTTTTCATTTATTTGTTGCATTTTCCTCCTTCAACCATCAGCTCGTTGATGACTGCCACATCACCGCTACCGAAAAACCTTAAAAACTCTAATTTTCACCTCAATCCCTATGTTTTTGTCAAATTCAATTGGGCATCATGTTTCCATTAATGTTCGTAAAAATTTGACGAAAATCACATCATTACCATCAAATAACCGTCACCATAGTTACCGAAAAACTCCATTACCGTCCCTCAAGCTGAAAACTTAATTTTTACCAAAACACACAAAATTCACAAAAAATTAATTCTCTCTGCAAGCCCCACAAAAGCCCTTCTTGATTTTTTAGTTCTTACAGAATTTAAACTTGAACCGAGTAGAAAAGGAATGAAAATTCAAATCTAACCCTTTTGTTAAACTATTTTTCGTACATGTAAGTTCAATTCGGGTAAATTTCAAAAACCACGTCAAACTATAATCCCTTTTGCACAAAGATATATATATATATATATATATATAAACTTTAGAACTTTAAAACAGTTAACCTTTGTGAATGATACTTAGGTCGATACGATGGGAATATTGTCCCGAAGATACTTATTTTTGAGGATATTTTTGTCTTTTACCTAATTAATTAAATATTTTTTTGGCTGCATTTTTCTCTTCCAACATCAGCTTGTGGATGACCACCACATGATCACTAATGAAAGACCTTCAAAACTCCAATTTTTGTCTCAATCCCTATATTTTGGGTCAAATAACCTTCGAAACTCCAATATTCGTCTCAATCCCTATGTTTTGGGTCAAATTCAACTGGACATCATCTTTCCATTAAATTTTCATAAAAATATGATGAAAAAAACACATCAATACCATCAAATAACTACCACCATAGTCGCCGAAAAACCCCTATCGCTGTCCCTTAAGTTGAAAACCAGATTTCCTCCAAATCTTAACCAAAATGCACAAAATTCATATCAAATTAATTCTCTGTGCAAGCCCAACAAAAGCCTCAACTTGAATTTTTTATTCTTATTAAATTTAAACTCGAGCAAAGGGGGGGAATGAAATTCAAATCTAACCCTTTTGTTAAGACTTTTTTGCATGCATGTAAACTCATAAATTGTTTTAGGGTTTTTAATTCTCATGATTTGAGCATCAATTTTCTATGAATTTATGTTATTTTTATTATCTTGTGATGACTCAATTTCTCTCGTTTATTTTCAAATTTAAGGACATGATTTTGAGAAATCAAAATATAATAAGGACTTATTTGCAATTTTTATAAGGGTAAATATCAATTATAGTCCTGTAAGTTAGACCATTCCAGTTTTTGTGCATCAAGTTTAAGTTTTCCAATTTTAATCCTAGCTATCGGATTTTTCCACTTGCATTCCGATTTTGATCGGAAATCTTTTAGTGCTGATGTGGCTGTTGGAATTGTATACGTGTCACCCCAATTAAAAATCCTTATTGCCACATTATTAAAAGATAAATAAAATAAATGAAAATCAAAAAAGAAATAAAAAAACCATCATTTGTCTTCTTCCTCCCTACCGAACACAAGTCGTGATTTATTTTGCCCTTTTGTGGTCGACCACCATTGTAGCCATCCTGTTCACTGACTCACAACATTTCTCATCACTAAAAATCACAATTTCATCAATTCCCCAAGGAAAATCCAGAATTTTCAATACAATTTTCTAATTAAATAGAAGTTGAGCTTCGATCAACTACTCCATGGGGTAGCTTGATCTGAGATTTCAATTTAGGTGAGAAAGAGGCAATAGGTTTGAGAGAAGATAGTGAGGAATTTGTTGGAATAGTAGAGAAGATAAAGATTGGCAATGATAAAGAACGAAGAAAAATAATAAATCCTCAATTTGCTGGTACCCGGTGATGAAGATCGAAGAAGAAAAAAAACTCTCAAGTTATTTCTTTTAATTTGATTTGGAATTTTTTAAATTATTTTTGAATTTTGAATTAATATTTTTAATGACATGACAGACACATCACTGAATTTTCCCTCTAAGAAATTGGGGATTTCTGTTTTCAAGCCATACACGCAAATTCGATGGCCACGTCAGTCCGGAAAATATTCCGGTCAAAATCGGATTCAAATTGGATGAATTCAATAGTTAAAGGACTAAAATTGGAAAGTGTAAACTTGATGTACAATAACTGTAAAGAGTCTAATTTACAAGACGAAAATTGATAGTTTCCCTTTTTATGAACTTTGCGAAATCACAACCTCCACCCGAATACTTTTAAAAGATTAAGATACCCTTCATAATAAACATCTACAGGGGAATTTTCCACCGTCGGCAGCATTTGACGTCCTATTAGTATCATTCATAAAGTTTTGTGGTAATATTATAAAGTTTCAAAGTTCAAGTACCTTAGTCAAGTTGAAAACCAAATTTTAACCAAAACATACAAAATACACGACAAATTAATTCTCTCTGTAAGCCCCACAAAATTTAAGATCTTGGTTTTCATATTTCTTTCAGTGTTTATGTTTATTAAAATAGAATTTAATTAGAAAAACTTGAAATTATATTTATACTTTTTAATGGTAATTTAATAATTTTAAACGTTAAATGATGATTTTATAATATTTATAGCTGTAAAGATAGAAAGTTTACAGAAATTACAATTTTAAATGAAAGAAATAAAGATAAAAATATATAAATTATTTGACGTATAATGGTATGACTGAAAATTTAGTATACAAGGTAAAATTTATTTAGTAATTTTTTAATTACTTGAATATTCAATTTTTTTATTCTTAAAGAATTTTCGAATCAAGCAAAAAATTAATGAAAATTCAAATCTAACCATTTTTCTTGAACTCTTTTCATACATGTGAATTTATAATTTGTTATTACAGAAAAATAAGGTAAATAACAAAAATCACCCCAAACTATAACCCTTTTACACAAAATTATTAGAATTTTGGAACTTTACCATTGCCAAAATTTACAAATGATACTTATAGACCGATACAGTGAAATATTGTCCCGAAGAAGTTTATTCTTGAGGGTATATATTTTTCTCTTTTGATTAATTAATTTCTCAATTATATTTGGTGTTCGCTGATGACTGTCACATCACCCTTAACGAAAAACCCTCAAAACTCTCATTTTTGTCTCAATTCCTATGTGTTCGGATAATATTCAACGACACATCACTTCATTAACTTTTCATAAAAATATGACAAAAAATACACCAATAACATCAAATAATCCTCATCATAGTCGTCGAAAAACTTCATGACTGTCCCTCAAGTTGAAAATCAAATTTCCTCTAAATCGTAACCAAATGGCTCAATTTCTCTTGTTTATTTTCGAATTGAAAACATGATTTTGAGAATTTAAAGTATAATAAGAAATATTGTGAGTTTTATAAACTTTTCAAACTTACAGTCTCTACCCCAATACTTTTAAAACATAAAAATACCCTTGGAAATAAATATCTTCAGGGGAATTTTCCACCGTCGACAGCATTTGGTTGTCTATTAGTATCATTCGCAAAGGTTGGTGATGGTATTATAAAATTCCAAAGTTCAGGTACCTATAATACTTAATTTTAGTTTGATAGATTATTTAAACCAAAGTCTCTATGTCTTCCAAATAAATCTCCATGGTTATTTAATTTTATTTCCTCTTGATTTTGGTAATTCAAACTTACTGATTCTTACATAAAGATAATTATATTTTACCTCCAATTTTGATAGCTACGTCAGCAGTTCTGAAAATTTAGACAAAAAAATGACTAAAATTGAAAAAAATTAAAACATAGAGGACCAAAATTGAAAACGAATACTTAATTGTACAAAAAATGGAAATTGTCTTGCATATAAAATCATATTGAAATTATCCCTAACTTCTTATAGTACAATACTTTAATAAAAATATCAAATTTATAGTATAACTTTTTTTCCATAAGCTTTTAATATATCATTGAAAAACTCTTTAAATATATATTAATATGAAACTAATTTAGTCTCAAATTTTGGATGTTATAGAAGAATAATTTTAGTTTGATAAATTATTTGAACCAAAGTCTAATCTCCATGGTTATTTAATTTTATTTCCTTTTAATTTTGGTAATTCAAACTTACTGATTATTATATAAAAGATAATTATATTTTGTCTTCAATTTTGGTATCTACGTTAGCAGTTTTGAAAATTTAGATAAAAAAATGACTGAAATTGAAAAATATGAAAACATAGAGGACCAAAATTAAAAATGAATACTTAATAAACCTAAGATAAAAATGGAAATATCTTACATAAAAAACCAAAATTGAAATTATCCCCAACTTCTAATAGTAAAATACTTTAATATAGCAAAAACTTATATGCCCCTGGGGCACATAGGGGCACGGATCTAGGTGTTATATACATGCTCTTCGGGTGTTATATATATGTTCTATAGGTGTTATGTTTCTTGGTGTTATAAATATACCCTACAAGTATCATATGTATATAAGAGTATTCATGTGATACCTGAAGAGTATATACATAATACCTGTAGAGTATATATTTAACACCAAATGATGATTAATTTGAAGCATCATGCCCCTGGGGCACACAAGTGTCACTTTAATAAAAATATTAAATTCATAGTATAACATTTTTTTCATAAGCATCTATACCATTGAAAAACTCTTTAAATATATATCAATATGAAACTAATTTTAGTCTCAAATTTAAAATGTTATAGAAGAAAAATAATCAATTCATGTAAAAAAATTCTAGAAGAGTTGTAAAAGTAAAGGATTCTAGAAAAATAAATAAACATTAAATTACATTAATTATATTCTTAATAAAGAGTTTTATTTATATAGGACTCTTGTTAGGAATAAATTCCAGTTACACCAAATTCAACACCAATCCAATACAATTGAACACAATAGAACTGATTTTTATTGCTGCAAAATGCTGAAAATTACAATAACAAAGGTATTCATAATGATCGTCTGGGACTCTCGAAGGAAGAAGGAAAATCCGGAGATCGATCCTAACTCACACGACTCAGCTAAGACCCAGAACTACTAATCGCATAAACCTTCTACTGGATCTGGCAAAATATATATATGCGAAGAAGAGAGAGAGAAGGTGGTGGAGAGTGGTGTGGAAAGTGTGACAAAAACGTAATGTGAAGAAATGCGCTTTTACAAGTAAGTTGCAACTATGACTTATTCTAACTAATCTTGCCACGTGTCTTCATCTGCTGCCTTGGGTGCTAACGGCTAGTTTCCCAGCTAAGAAGGGAAGAAGTAGAAAGACTGCTCCTCTAATGGCGATGAACAGCGATGAGCGGCGAGAGACGATGAACGGCGAAAGGTGGTCGGCGGTGAACTGAACGGAAAATGATTGGGGCTCGTATCAATACCTCCCCCTTGAGAAGATCCTTGTCCTCAAGGATCAATGTGAGAAAATTGCTGCAGAAGTGCGTCATAATCCTCCCAAGAACTATCCTCCGGTGCGGTGTTGACCCACTAAACAAGGACCTGGGCCACGGCTCGGTTTCCACGCTTGACAATCCTGCGATCAAGAATGGTAAGTGGTTCAAGAATCAAGTGCCCGTGTGCAGTGTCAATTTCAGGTAAGTGTTTTTGTGCGATTATAGTTCCCTTCTTGCGTTTTAGCTGAGAAATGTGAAATGTAGGATGGATTTTCAAATTCTCGGGTAACTTCAGAGTATATGCCACCTCACCCACCTTATTCACAATCTGAAATGGTCCAAAATACTTAGCTTGTGATACTGCTGAGATCGTACTATAACTTGTCTATATGGTTGGAGTTTCACAAACACCCATTCCCCCACTGTTAGTTGTCTCTCTGATCTGTGTTTATCTGCTTGAATTTTCATTCTGTTTTGAGCTTGCATGAGATGTTGTTTGATGAGTCTAATGGTAGCCTCCCTGTGTTGTAAACTTCTATCCACCAATTCCAGTCTTGAGTCAAAGGGAGTGTAGGAAGTGTGTGAGGGAGGTGGTTGGCCGAAGACCACTTCATAGGGTGTGAGTTTAAGTGATGAGTGGTATGTAGTGTTGTACCACCATTCTGCAAGGGGTAACCACTGCACCCATTCTTTTGGCCTATCACCTGTCATACACCTCAAGTAGTACTCTAGGCATCTATTCACCACTTCACTTTGTCCATCAGTCTGAGGATGGTAGGCTGTGGAAAAGTGGAGTTGCACTTTTTGTAAAGAAAAGAATTCTTTCCAAAAATGGCTCATAAAGATGGTGTCTCTGTCACTCACTATCACCTTAGGCATTCCATGGAGTTTGTACACAGTAGACATAAAGCATTGAGCTACAGAGCTGGCTGAATAGGGGTGCTTCAGAGCTGAAAGTGTGCCATCTTGCTAAGCCTATCCACCACTACAAAGATTACTTCCTTCCCCTCAGATTTTGGTAGTCCAGTTATGAAGTCCATAGAGATTTCTTCCCATATCTTTTCAGGAATTGGTAGGGGTTGTAGCAACCCAGGAGTTGCAGAGGTCTCCCCTTTGTTTCTTTGACACACATCACACTCTTGAATGAATCTGTATACATCTGGTTTCATTCCCTTCCAATACATGCTTGATCTCAACCTGTGTAGGGTGTTTCTGATTCCAGAATGACCACCTTCTGAGGAAGAATGAAAGTGAGATAAGATCTTCTGTTTAAGGATGGTGTTATCTGCAATCACCCATTTCCCCTTTCTAGTCAAGGTGTTGTTCTGCCATTCATACTTAGAGTATTTGTCACTGTTCTGCTGTAGTCCAGTGATGATCTTCTTCACTCTAGGATCTTGATCATAGAAACTCTGAATCTCTGATAATAGGTTGCTGTGAAGATCAGTTATAGTGCAGAGGGTAGCTGGTGGAAGGTCACACTGAGCATTATTTCTGGATAAACCATCAGCTACCACATTCTCATTTCCCTTCTTGTATTCCACTGAATAATCATATCCCATTAATTTCACTAACCATTTCTGCCGTGAAGGAGTAGATATCCTTTGCTCCAGTAAATACTTAAGACTCTGGTGATCAGTCTTAATGATGAAATGCTTACCAATTAGATAGGGCCTCCATTTTTGAATTGCAGTAACAAGAGCTAGCAATTCCTTCTCATAAGTTGACATGCCTTCTTGTAGTGTGGTGATAGTCTTACTCATATAGGCTATAGGTCTTCCCCTCTGCATCAGGACAGCTCCCAAACCTTTTCCACTTGCATCTGTCTCCACTATAAAATCCTGAGAAAAATCAGGAAGAGCTAGGACTGGAGTATTGATCATTGCCTCCTTAAGAGCTTCAAAGGCAATAGTTGCTTCCTCACTCCACTGAAAATTATCCTTCTTAAGCAGTTGAGTTAAGGGATGAGCTATCTTTCCATATCCCTTCACAAACCTCCTATAGTAGCCTGTCAAACCTAAGAAACCCCTGAGCCCTTTGATGTTCTTAGGAAGTGGCCAACTCTTCACAGCTTCAATCTTGCTTGGATCTGTGCTAACTCCATCCCCTGAAATGATGTGACCAAGATAGTCCACTGTCTTGTTTGCAAAAACACACTTGCTTTTCTTAACAAAAAACTGATTCTCCTTCAGAGTGTTAAAGGTTTGAAATAGATGTTGTAGATGAGAATCCATGTCAGGGCTATATACTAGTATATCATCAAAGAATACTAGTATAAACTTCCTTAAGTAAGGTTGAAAAACCTTGTTCATCAGACCTTGGAAAGTTGAGGGAGCATTTGTTAGGCCAAAGGGCATAACCAGAAACTTAAAGTGTCCATGGTGTGTTCTGAATGCTGTTTTGTCAATGTCTTCTTCACACATCCTGATCTGGTGGTATCCAGATCTCAAATCAAGCTTAGTAAACACCTTAGCACCATGCAATTCATCCAAGAGCTCTTCTATAACAGGTATAGGGAACCTGTCTTTGATTGTGTGTTTGTTGAGTTCCCTATAGTCTATGCACATTCTCCAGCTTCCATCCTTTTTCTTAACCATAACCACAGGGGAAGAGTGAGGACTGTTACTCTCCCTGATCACTCCAGCATCCATCATCTCTTTGACCAGCTTTTCAATCTCATTTTTTTGTAGATTTGGATATCTGTAGGGCCTCACATTCACTGCTTCTGTACCTTCCTTCAAAGGTATTTTGTGATCATAATTCCTTTTAGGGGGTAAGGAGGTAGGTGTCTTAAATAGTTCCTCAAACTCATCCAACAATCCATCCACCCTATCATCAGTTATTCCCTCCAGTTTACATAAGCTGCCAGAACTGTAATCATCATGCTTGCCATCTTCTGAAACACCTTTGTCCTGAAATACTCCCACAAAACTAGTAGTCACTTGAGCTGATTTGTCCAAAATTTTGTTGATCTTCTTGTTGGACACTAATTTGATACTATTTGGTTGTTTTCCCCTCAGAATTATACTCTTTCCAGCAATAGAAAACACCATCTTAAGCTCCTTGAAGTTCCACTTAATGTCTCCTAGAGTAACCAACCATTGTATCCCCAGCATCATGTCACAGCCCCCAAGAGGAAGTAGCATTACATCAGTGGCAAATTCAATTCCTTGCATCTTCCAACAAAATTCTCTGCATATGTATCTGCTAGTAACCCTATGACCATCAGCAATAGAAACAGGAAATGGATCTGTTTCCTCCAACTTACACCCCAGGTGTTTAGCTATACTCTCATTAATGAAATTGTGAGTGCTTCCACAGTCAATAAGTATATTAATTGCCTTTCCTCTAACTGATCCAGTGATCCTCATAGTTTTGAAGTTTGGTACCCCTGTCATTGCACTTACTGAGATATGAGATTGTGGTTCTTCATATTCCCATTCTTCTCCTACCTCTGTGACCTCAGCTGTTTGATCATTAGTTCCCTCATCAATTTTGTCATCTTCCTCCAGCACCTCCATGATATATATATGTCTTCTCTTAGGGCATTGGTGATCCCTGGTATATTTTTCATCACACCAGAAGCACTTCCCCCTTGCTCTTCTTTCATCCATTTCTTGTGTTGATAGTCTCCTAGAGGGAATCACAGGATTAGTGGATCCTCTCCCTGATTGAATGGTGGTAGCAGGTCTGCTATAGCTAGAGACTCCTTTGTTTATACTCTGACTTGGTGCAGGAGAGTTGGTATAGGATTTCTGACCAGTGTAAGTACTCTTCTGAGGTGTGAAAGGTACTCTACCAGAGGTGTTCAAAGGAACCACAGTTGTAGATCTCTTGCTTCCCATACTCAGGACCTGTTCCTGTAATTTAGCTAGGCAGACCACTTCTTGCAGTGTTTTTGGCTTAAACATTCTGACATGAACTGCTATTTCAGGCTTCAATCCACCTAGGAAACAACTCATAGCATAACCTTCAGGCAGCTCCAAACAATTAACAAGTTCATCATACTTAACCATATATTCAGAAATAGTTCCCTCTTGTTTCAAATTCACTAACTCAGCCATTGGATCCTCATACATTAGTGTACCAAACCTATCATTCAAGGCTCTCACATACCCCTCCCAATCTGGTAACTCCCTAGTTAATCTGGATTTGATAAACATTTGATGCCACTGCAGTGCCTTACCCTCTATATGCACGGCAGCTATCTTCACCTTTGAGTGTGGTGGTGTCTCATCAATCTCAAAAAATTGCTCACAACGATATACCCACCCCCTCAGATCTGTACCATCAAACTTAGGAAATTCAATTTTAGAGAATTTAGTTGCATACCCATTCCTAGTTGTTCGAGCTGGATTTCTTCTATTGATATTGGGATCCATCTCATGAGTGTGAGACTCATTCACATCCACCTGATGGTTGCCTGGGCTCTGCACCTTCTCCATGATTAGAGCTAACATGGTCTTCATCTCATTCATCGACTCATTGTGGATCTGCAATTGCTCTTTCATCATATCCACTTCTCTCCTTAGATCAGCACTCCTTGTACCTTCTGCCATGCTTGACCCACCCACAACGAAATTCAGGCCGCCGAGAATCGACGGCTCTGATACCAGTTGTTAGGAATCAATTCCAGTTACACCAAATTCAACACCAATCCAATACAATTGAACACAATAGAACTGATTTTTATTGCTGCAAAATGCTGAAAATTACAATAACAAAGGTATTCATAATGATCGTCTGGGACTCTCGAAGGAAGAAGGAAAATCCGGAGATCGATCCTAACTCACACGACTCAGCTAAGATCCAGAACTACTAATCGCATAAACCTTCTACTGGATCTGGCAAAATATATATATGCGAAGAAGAGAGAGAGAAGGTGGTGGAGAGTGGTGTGGAAAGTGTGACAAAAACGTAATGTGAAGAAATGCGCTTTTACAAGTAAGTTGCAACTATGACTTATTCTAACTAATCTTGCCACGTGTCTTCATCTGCTGCCTTGGGTGCTAACGGCTAGTTTCCCAGCTAAGAAGGGAAGAAGTAGAAAGACTGCTCCTCTAATGGCGATGAACGGCGATGAGCGGCGAGAGACGATGAACGGCGAAAGGTGGTCGGCGGTGAACTGAACGGAAAATGATTGGGGCTCGTATCAACTCTATTTCACATCAATTAAATTTAATCATGAGGGTTAAATTTGACATTACAAGAAATGGACAAAACATCCATACTTATATAGTGTTATATAGATAGATATAGATATATATATATATTTGCTTCGTTATATTTTTTAGACTTAAGGCACACATAGGCGCCTACAATTGATATATGATTTAGTTGTTTCTTTTGTTCATTGTTTTTATCTACTATATATCTACATGATATTGACATCACCGTAGAATAAAATTTTGACAAAAATCATAAGTTGGCTAAAATTGAAATCAATTGATCTAAATATGGTCGAAATTGATAATTTTAGAACAATTAAATAAAATGAAAAAAACCATTCATCTTATATTCATCTCGCATGTACTTACTGATGTAATATTACGTCCAGTATTGAGATGCAAATCAACATATATTTTTTGATATTTTATGATACTATAACTGATACGAAATTGCAATTATAATATATAGGTTCTTTTAGAAAGTCAATATATTTATGAGTAGGTCTTGCGTGCCCAAACACTTATTGTAATACCTTTAAGTAATATGAGTAATACCTTAACATGTAACAAGTAATACCTTGAATTATACCTTCACTAAAACATATATTTCAATTATACATGTAATACCTTATAAATATGCAACTAATACCTTATGAGTATACCACTAATATCTTCAAGAATATACCACTAATACCTTATGAATACACCAATAATACCTCATGGATATATTCCTAAAACCAAACTAATAATACCTTTGGGAGTACGGTGCACCAGGGGTACGCAAGTTTTTGCCTTAGTATAATATATATATCGTGACTAAAATTGCAAGTTTTAATACACCCAGAATTTTTATCGGTAGGGTTTTAGAATTGCAATTTTCAATACAAACACGACTACAAATTTTGCATTTTGCGCAGAAAGACAACGGTTCTCTACAACAACAGTTTTGTCTACGGCTTGCGACAAACCCGTTGTTTATTGACCGTTGTCGTTCTGAGAATTTCTTGTAATGCTGCAAACACAATCACAAGTAGGTTTCGGTGTAATTAGTTGAGTTTTTGTTAATATAATTCGACATGTTTGGAATGATTTGTATTAGTTCGTTCGCAAAAGTTTTATTGCGTGAAGTCTTCAACATTACAATGATGCAACTATTTTTTTCCTTTTCAAGTGCGTGTTATTCTTTGTTATTCTTGAAAGTGTAACGTGGATCTGAAAACACAATAAAACAATCAAAGTACACGGTGTTGTCAACGGTATCGACAACGTAACACACAGCGGAAATTAAATCGAAAACAAAAGATGTAGAACACAAATGATATATCCACGAGTATATCGCGGAATGCCTTTAGGACGAAAACTTCTTTATTGATCTTTTGTATGAATACAAGGAGATAGAAAAACCTCTAGAAGAGATTCTTCCGTACAAAGACTCAATACGTCCTTTGAATCTGTCTAAGCAACCTAGGGACATATACAAAACCTCACAATTGATCACTCTAAGCACCTATACTAAAAAGGTAAGAGTATGCAAACTCTATGACAAAACAAGAAAAGAGGTGTTGTCTCAGTGTCACCAACACAAAGCACGACACCATTGTACTGCTAGATTTTTGACTGCTTGAACTCTCGATTTATGTGTTCTTCAGCAGACATGCTGGACTTTTGACTGCTTGAACTCTCGATTTCTGTGTCCATTAATCTTCAGCAGACTTCTCCTACTTATAGAGCTCGTAATACACTGTGTAGACTCCACTTCCCATGATCTCGAAGTGCTCCATGATCTCCATGATCTCACGTACATGATGGAGTGGACTTGTTCTTCTTCCTCTTCCACTTCCTTGGACTTGTTCTCCTTGACTTCTTCATATATTGACTTGATCAATCTTTCTTCATTTGAAACGCACATTGCTTTTCTCTCTTCAATCCAACATATTTGACTCTTTCCAATTTTCATGTGTTTGATTCTTCATCAACACATTCAATCCTATCAAAAGAAGAGAGAATAACAACTTCCCTAAAACTAGGAAAGATTATTAGTAAAAGATAGGATCCATAATTAAAAACACGTGAGTTAAAGAGATTAAATCTTTAAAAGAGATGAAGCAAATATTTTTCAAATAAAATCAAATTTAACAAATCTAATTTGATTTAGGATAAAATAAGAAGAAAAAAAATTAAATTAATGTTGGAAAATCCAACACTAACAATTCTAATAAAATATATTAATTCATTCAATACTAATGTTGATTTTATAATTAACTTCCAGGTCATTGTATTTATTATGCTGCTGTCCCATTTGGTCTATAATGTTGATTAAATCATGTCAATCAAAAACTTGGCCAGAAAAAACATTTGAGCATGCGTGAGGGTCTCATAATTAATTGGATGTTGGATTTCTATTCTAAAATAGTGATTTGTGTGTGTATACAATGTCACAAATATATTAATATTTTGTGTTGGGTGAAGATTAAATACTTGAGTTACATGTGGCAAAGGATTACAAGATTCACTTACATGAATGTCCCGATAGGAAATAACATTAATCGATCATCATATATTTGACAATCATATGTATATATACTCTATATATATATATATATATATATATATATATATAATTTTGTGTGCACATGAATGGAAGGATCATATCTAATATTGTGAAGATTTTAGCTCACCTTCAAACGACAACACTCAATACACCACAGTTTTCTGGAAAACCCTAAAACTACAAGTTTGAAACTTCAATTATGAATGGGAAATTGAAATAACACACAAGGTTTTAGGGTGGTTCGGCTCGCCACATCGGCCTACATCCACCATGAAAGAATTGAACGGATTTCACTAAGAAACGAGAGAGAATTCGAAGTTACAAGACAAATCCCCAAAAATTAGGGTTTATGCACTCAAGAACCCTAGATTTTCTAATCTCACTTAAAACTCAACTGGCTATACCCCTATATATACTAAGTAATAGCCCCTTATCAATTTAACTGGAAACGCAACCGAAATCGTCGAATCTTGAAATCAAAATCCGATTCTGCGCTGTGTGCCCTAGCTGTTGAATCAGTTCCAACGGCCTTGGACCGGCCGTTACAGCTAAACTCCCAGAGCCCGGTTCGACCATATTCCGACCGGTTCTTGACTCGATATTTCCGGTTCCGACATCCTTGATTTATTTCCGAGCTGCCACTCCACAATTCTCCACCTCAGCTTGTGAAATTAATCCAATTCTTCCATAAGTTCAGTCTTTATTCAAACTTGACTTGCTGCCCAGGTTTTCACCTGAATTTGATCCTTGCAAAACTCGAATTTCGATCTAGGAAGTATCTTAGTTAGCATATCAGAAAGGTTCTCCTCAGTTGCTATTTTCCTAGCTTCTACTTCTCCTTTATCTATCAAATTTCTTACAAAATGCAATTTGATATCAATGTGTTTACATCTACTGTGAAACATTTGATGTTTAGATAAATGTAATGCACTTTGGTTATCACAATAGATTGATACCCTTCCCTGCTTTACCCTTAACTCTTTTAGTATTCCTTTGAGCCACATGGACTCCTTGACAGCCTCGGCCATTGCAACAAATTCTGCCTCGGTGGTGGACAAAGCCACCATTGATTGTTGCATAGCTTTCCAGCTTATTATTGTTCCATACAAGTTGAATACATAGCCTGTAGTTGATCTTCGAGTGTCGGGATTCCCTGCAAAATCAGAATCTACAAAACCTTGTAAAGGATTAGAACAATTAAGTTCAGATTGCTGATAAAACATTAACCCCAAATTAGATGTCCCTTGCAAGTATCTTAGCATCCATTTTATTGCTTCCCAATGTGGTTTCCCAGGATCTGCCATAAATCTACTTACTCTACTCATAGCATAAGCTATATCGGGTCTACTACAAACCATGGCATACATCATGCTTCCCACTGCATTAGCATAAGGAACTTCTGCCATCAACCTCTTTTCAGCTTCAGTTTGAGGCTTTTCTTGTGCTGTCAGCTTAAACTGAGTTCCCAATGGTGTGGAGACTGACTTTGATTCGTGCATAAAGAATCTCTTTATAACCTTCCTTATGTAATCAGTTTGATACAAGAATATCAGCCCCTTGCCTCTATCTCTTCTAATGTCCATGCCTAGCATTCTTCTTGCATCACCAAGGTCCTTCATCTCAAACTGATCCTTGAGCTTATCCTTGATGATCTGTATCCTTCTCATACTCTTGCTTGCTATTAGCATGTCATCCACATATATTAGAAGATAAACCAGCACCCCATTGTTTTCTTTCTGTAAATAGACACAGCTATCATGGTGGCATCTCTCCAGTCCAATGCTCATCATCACACTGTCAAACTTCTTATACCACTGTCTAGGACTTTGCTTAAGTCCATAGAGTGATCTTTTCAATAAGCAAACCTTATTCTCTTCTCCAGGCTTCTTATAACCTTCAGGCTGAGCCATATATAAGGTCTCATCTAAATTACCATGCAAAAATGCAGTCTTAACATCTAGTTGCTGCAATTCCATGTCTTCTTGTACTACCAAGGCTAGTAAAATTCTTATAGATATATGCTTTACTACTGGAGAGAATATTTCATGATAGTCGATTCCTTCCCTCTGAGTAAATCCCTTTGCTACCAGCCTTGCTTTATATCTAATTTGTTCCTTTCCAGTCACTTCAATCTTCCTCTTGAAAATCCATTTACTGCCTATCAGTTTCTGTCCAGCAGGTCTATCAACTAGGATCCAAGTCTGATTCTTTTCAAGTGACATGATCTCCTCATTCATGGCTTGAGCCCACTTATCACTGTCTTTAGACTTCATAGCAGCTTGATATGAACTTGGCTCTTCATACTCTATTTCCTCAGCAACACATAGAGCATAGTTAGCTATATCTGCCTCACCATATCTTGAAGGAGGATTTATAGTTCTTCTTTGTCTATCTCTTACCAAGTGGTAGGTAGAGAGATCTTCAGCTTCATCTAGTTGATCATGTTGATCCTCAGTGACTTGCTCATTATCAGAGTCAGTGGAGCTTGAGCCATTTCTTTGATTTCCAGTATGATGTTCTCCCTGAAGCTCCACCTCAATTCCAGATTCATCATGCTTTGGTTCTGAGCTTGGAGTCTCTTCAGTTTCAATACCATGATGCTTCTCTTTGTATCCCATCACTCCTTCTTTGAACACCACATCTCTGCTAATGAAGCACCTTGGAGTCCCATTCTCTAAACTCCACATCTTGTATCCTTTTACTCCATTTGGATAGCCAATAAAGATGCACCTTATAGCTCTTGATTCCAGCTTATCTTGCTTAGAGTGAGCAAAAGCTAAACATCCAAAAACCTTTAGAAAAGAATAGTTAGGAGTCTTAGAGTACCATACCTCATTAGGAGACTTGAATTGTACTGGAGAGGATGGACTTCGATTGATTAGGAATGCTGCTGTTGAGACTGCTTCTCCCCAAAATGACTTGGGCAATCCAGCATCAAGTAGCAGGCATCTTACCCTCTCCAAAAGCGTTCTATTCATGCGCTCAGCAACTCCATTTTGTTGAGGGGTTGCTACCACAGTCTTGTGTCTTGTAATGCCTCTTTCCCTGCAATAGCTTAGGAATTCCTCTGACATAAACTCTAGACCATTGTCAGTCCTAAGGTGTTTTAACTTCTTACCAGTGAGGTTCTCTTGCTGTGTCAACCATTCTTTGAATTTAGAAAAAGCTTCAGACTTATGCTTGAGAACATACACCCACACCTTCCTACTGAAATCATCTATAAAGGTTATGAAATACCTTCCTCCCCCATGAGTTTCTATCCTAAATGGACCCCAAACATCCGAATGAACATAGTCTAGGATACTTACAGTGGTATGTTTACCTTTAGGGAATGGAGTCTTTGTGAGTTTCCCTTGGATACATTGCTCACACTCCTGTGTTCTTCCAGGATCTGAGATGGGGATAAGCTTCTGTCTTGCTAGTTTAGCCAATCCTTTATCTCCAATGTGACCTAACCTCTTATGCCAAAGGTTAGTTAGATCTTCTTCTCAGCAGGTGAGGCTCCACCTTCCACTGTGGTTCCCTTAAGAATATAGAGTCCATTGGACTTGATTCCTTTCATCACCACCATTCCAGCTTTGGTAACTTGGATCTCTCCACCTTGAGTCTTGAACTCACAGCCTGTAGCATTAAGAACACCAAGGGATATTAGATTTCTCTTGAGTTTAGGAATGTACCTCACATTGGTCAAGGTTCTGATCCTCCCATCATGGAGCTTGAGCTTAATGGATCCTACTCCCATCACTTGACATGAATGGTCATCTCCCAGTAGCACTGAACCTCCTTGATGCAATTTCAGATCACTGAACCAGTTCTTAATCGGGCACATGTGGAAAGAGCACCCCGAATCAAGCACCCATTCTTCTTTCATGTCAGAGCTAGCAACACATAGCATATCAGCGCTATCATACTGCTCTTGGGCGACAGCAGCTTGTTGGTTTGAGTTGTTTCCAGCTTGCTTCTTCTTCCTCTCGGGGCAATTGCGCTTGAAGTGGCCTGGTTTATGGCAGTGAAAACACTTCCTTGCTTCATCTCCTTCAGTGTTGGATCGGGCTCCACCTTGATCAGATCTTTGTTGATTTTGCCTTGAGTTTCCCTTCTTGAACTTCTTGCCTTTTACAGTCAATCCTTCCCCAAGACTTTGTTGCTTCTTCTCAGATTCAGATCCTAGAAATCTAGATCGAATAGCGACCTGAACTTCCTCTAAGGTCAGTAGAGTTACCCTTCCATATACAAGAGCATCTCTAAATGATAGATATGACTTTGGGAGCGCATTCAGCAGAAGGAGAGCCTTGTCCTCATCCTTTTGCTTCTCTTCGATGTTCTCCAAATCATCCACCAATTTGTTGAATTCGTCTAACTTCTCTAGAATCTTTTTATCATCCACAATCTTGAAGGAGATCAGCCTTTGTTTCAGAAATAATCGATTGGCCAAAGACTTCGTTTGATAAAGCGACTCGAGCTTCTTCCAAACATCCAATGTCGTGCGTTCTTGATAGACTTCTCTCAGGGCCTTCTCTCCTAAACACAATATGATCGAGCTGCGAGCCTTCCGATCAATCTTGTTCCGATCCACCGGTGAAATAGACGATGATTCATCCGAATCAGCCACTGGATCTTCAGAAATCGCCTCCTCCCACCCTTGTTGGATCAATACCGCCTCCATCTTCGTCTTCCATAGTGTAAAGTCGCCAACCCCCGTGAACTTCTCCACGTCGAGCTTCATCCCAGACATCTGACTTGAATGTGCGTCGAGTGATTCCCACAGACGGCGCCAATTGTGAAGATTTTAGCTCACCTTCAAATGACAACACTCAATACACCACAGTTTTCTGGAAAACCCTAAAACTACAAGTTTGAAACTTCAATTATGAACGGGAAATTGAAATAACACACAAGATTTTAGGGTGGTTCGGCTCGCCACATCGGCCTACATCCACCATGAAAGAATTGAACGGATTTCACTAAGAAACGAGAGAGAATTCGAAGTTACAAGACAAATCCCCAAAAATTAGAGTTTATGCACTCAAGAACCCTAGATTTTCTAATCTCACTTAAAACTCAAAATTGCAAAGTGAAATTACAACTGGCTATACCCCTATATATACTAAGTAATAGCCCCTTATCAATTTAACTGGAAACGCAACCGAAATCGTCGAATCTTGAAATCAAAATCCGATTCTGCGCTGTGTGCCCTAGCTGTTGAATCAGTTCCAACGGCCTTGGACCGGCCGTTACAGCTAAACTCCCAGAGCCCAGTTCGACCATATTCCGACCGGTTCTTGACTCGATATTTCCGGTTCCGACATCCTTGATTTATTTCCGAGCTGCCACTCCACAAATATATATATATATATAAGAATTTGAAAAAGTTTGTAATTTTGAGAGCTATAAAAAATCTTAAAAGTAATAAAAAATCTTGAAAATAATAATGTCAAATGAATGAATCTAAGAATGTAAAATCGAGAAATTAAATGATAATGTAAAGAGTAGGACTTGGGTGCCCCCAACCCGACCCGGATACACTATATATAATCAAACCCTAATTTTTCATCTTCTTTCTCTCTTCCTTCTTTTTCCTCCTTCTTCCACAGCGGCTCTTCTTCATTCTCTTTTTCTTCATTCTCTTCTTATTCTTCTTCTTCTCCATTACATTCTTTTTTTTTTTTCTGTAGCCCTAATGCTTTTTCAATACAGACGTTCTTCTCCATCTATCATCTTTTTTTTTCCTCTCTCTGTGTTTCCCCCTCCAAATGCTCCAATCACCATGGACTTAGTGGTGTTGTAGAAGTATCTTCTATGGCGAGAGGGTTGACGGAGTGTATGTCGCGGTCGCAGGTGATGTAGATGGTGGATAAGCGGTTTTGAGAAGGTGGAGATGGCCGCGGTTTTGAGAAGGTGGAGATGGCTGAGTATGGGTAGAGCCAGTGGACTTGGTGGCAGATTTCTGTATTTGTAAGGATTTCTCCCAAATTTATTTTTTTGAACAAATTAAAATTGTTTCTCCCTTCTTCTTGTAAATTTTCAGTTTTTAGTTTAGTTTGTTGATTATCAATCTCTTCTTGCTTTCTCCTTAAAGATTAGAGCTTACATTGTATTGTTATTAATTAATTTTTGGTTGGATGACTCATGTTTTGGAGTTTATTGTGGCTTTCTGGTCTTTTGGAGTTTTATTTTTCTCTATTAATTAGCAGATTATAGACTGCTTAACATTTCAAACATATGCATGTAATACCATAATATAAGTATACAATACCATAGAGGTAAAAATGTGATACCTTAAAGAGAATTATGTAATACCGTAAAGGTAAAAATGTAATACCTTAAATTTATTTATGTATGTAAGATTTTAACAATATATATGTGCTACATGCAATACCGAAGAAGCATACATGTAATACCACAGAAGCATATATGTAATACATTAAAGATATTTATGTAATACCTGGATGAGACTTATGTGATACCTGAAATTTGAGTATCAAATACCTACATGTAATACCACAGAAGCATATATGTAATACCTTAAAAGTATTTATGTAATACCTGGATGAGACTTATGTAATACCTGAAATTTGAGTATCAAATACCTTCAATGTAAATATAAAAATGTAATACCTGAAATATATTTTATGTAATATTTTGAGGATAAATACATAATACCTTAAACTATAAGCAGTAATACCTTAAAGGTGCATATGTAATACCTCAGAGGTAAAATATGTAATACCTCAAAGGTGCATATGTAATACCTTATGTTTTAAACTCAATACCTTAAAGATAAATGTGTAATACCTTAAGAGTATACACGTAATACCTTAAGAGTATGTGTATAATATCTATCACTGAATGGAATCTGGTGTGTGCAAGCGCACACCAGCATAGCTGCAGACGCGCGTGGGGGCGCGTGGGCGCACATGGAGATGGCCCACGCGCCGGGTCGGGTTGGGGGCACGGATCTAAGATCCGTACCCCGGGTGCACCCAAGTTTTAGTGTAATGTAATATATAAATTATGAACATATATAAATAACATCTGGAAAAAATATTTTGTAATACAAATATTATTAATAAGCTATTTTATAATAGAGTATTAGTTGAAATAATTAAGAAAAATAATTAATCTGATGATCGTTTAAAAAAATTTAAATTTGTTTTAAAACACACACATTTAGAATCTAAAATTTGTTTCAAAATCCTTAAAATAATTTTAAAGCTATATATATTTTTTAAATACATGCTAAATTCTTTAATTAAAAAGTATTGTCAATATAATTAGTCAAATTATATTAAAAAAACAAACAACAAATTTGTAAGTTAACCATAAATTATTTACAAAATACAAAATTTCTAACATTATTTCAATAATAGTTATTGTTGTTAGTACAAAATAATTAATTATGAATTGAATGTAATTAATAATAGTACAAAAGTATTAGATATTTCAAATCATGAAATATATTGAATATAAACTTTTCAATTTATGACTTTTATATATATTATGAATATTTCTCAACAAATTTATAATATACATTTTTAATCTAGAAATATTCTAGACTTATTATAAGTCGTGTGTAATACTAGTTATAGTAAAGCATTCAAAAATAGTAGTACTCCATATTCAAGTATTACGAGATATGTGTGCAAGATTAATCTTAATTATGATCTTAACATTTAGTTCACAGTATCTAGTACAGGAATAATGAGATAAAATGCCAAATTGACGGAATATTCAAATTGAATATAATATATATTGGGTAAAATCTTATATACCCCTGGGTACATATCTAAGTGTTATATATATATATATATATATATATATATATATATACTCTATGGGTTTTGTGGTGTTATACATATACTCTTCAGGTATCATATGTATATAAGAGTATACATGTGATACATGAAAAGTATACACATGATACCTCTAGAGTATGTATTTAACACCAATATGATGATTAATTTGGGGCCACCGTGGCCCCGGGCACACAAGTGTCACTCTATATATTGAGATAATCATTTTTTGTCCTATATATTGAGATGATTAGTTATGTTTGGTATAAATTGACATTAAATATAATCTATATATAGACTCAATCTCTGCCTTATAAAAGAAGATTGGTTAATCTTTCAATAAATTAACTAGTATAGGAGCCGTGTAACACACGATATTAGAAAAAGTAAATTAAACTTAGTAAATTTACAAAAAACTTAAGAGTAGTTCTTGTGTGAGACCGTTTCACGGATCTTTTTCCGTGAGACGGGTCAACACATAACCCACACATATCAATTCATATAGAAATCTGTGGATATGGATTCGACTCATGGATTTTAAGGATCGTCTCACGGAAACTATTCGTGAGACCGTCTCACATGAGTTTTTGTGAAAACTTAATTACTATTTATATAAGAAAATATATTTGTGGTTAATTTTATATAGTACACAACATTATTTAACATTTAAAACAATATAATTTGATTAATATATAAATTAGTTATTTATATTCTTCTCTATATTTTTTAAATTCACAAAGTATAAATTTATAAATAATTTACCTAGTATGTGTTACTTTAATAAATATATTTAAAATTTCTATATTTTATACTAATATAATGCAAAAAAGTAAATATATATGCATATTATCAACATTAATTTTGATATCATTAAATAGTCATATTAATTGACTTTAAATAGATTTAATTTGGAAAAGTAATTTAATATGAGAAAACTTGTTGAATTGACATATGTCAATTTTGGTTATTTCTTTAGTATAAATATAGATAGTGTTGCGCGTCTCAACCACCAAAGCAAATTAAGTCGGTGGAATAATGGCGGTGGAGATGGGGGCGGCGCCTCCGTGGGTTATGGTGGTTTTGATTATCTCAACAAATGGTACAGGACATGGACATGGTCACAATTAATACATGAGGTCCGAAATTGTAATTAATCAACTCTCATTTTTGGTCAATTTTATTGTTACGGGATGCATGGATTGTACGCCATGAGTTTGTACAATCTATGTTTAATTTTACCGTTACAAACTAGTACGGATGATAAGGGTTCAGAATAATAAGAAAATCAAATTTCAACTAAAAAACAATTATATAAGTTGTGTTTAAAAAATTTTTGAGTCAAGAAGTGGTGACGTACCCTAATGTTATCAAAGTTTACTGGTGATTTTGAGCGTGAACTTTGGTCTTAACCAGATATTTCACGTCCATTACAATGATTTTAAACTTCACCCAACCAATAGTAGACGAGGAGAGAAAGAGAAAACACAGAACTATAACAAGTGATATTTTTAAGTAATAATAAAGTCTGTATTAAATCACTATCTTATATCAACTATCATGAGTATATATATATATATATATATATATATATATATATTTAAATATATTTATATATTTCCTGGAAAAAAAAAATTGTGTAAAGAGTATATATAGAAGTTCGTGGAAACCCAAGAATTAGGTTGGCAGCCTCTCTCTCTATTTTGCTCTATATATATAATTCTCACATGGATATTTATGCAATGTGTAGTTCTATGTATTTTGAATAATCTCTTCGGGTGTTAATATTATTTTGTTAGAGCAAACTGCTTATTGAATGATAATATATATTGTTAGATTAAAGTTTATAGTAGAGCTCCGATCTAGCAGTTGGGTCGTTATGATCACATGTTAAATTGTCAAACCAAATTAACTGTAATATATGTTTTCATAGAGAAAGATCCTTGATCATGATCGTTAGCTAGTATGATCATGATATGATGTATGCGACATATTGTTTTGATGTTTGATGGACTTTGACTAAAAGTTGGGTTTAATTAATTTGGATTATGGAACTTTAATTGTGGATGGGCTTGATGTAGATAATATCAATTGGGCTTGGATGTAGCAGAGAAGGTTGGCCCATTATGTTTCACTTTATTAATTATAGGGTTTATAAATCCTCTCAATACGTACTCAACCCATTCTCATGTCACCTGAAAACATAACATGCATTCTGCCGCTAAAAAATTAATTAACTTAACATAAGACTATTTAAGAGGTCTAAGTGTCTTTGTCACAAGTGTGTGTTTAATCGACCCCCAATCAATACACTTTAGTCTTGTGTTTGATCTACGATGTGATTGTAAAAACTGTCACATAGTGATATTCTTCTTTGGGGGGTTTTCGTTTTGAGTTTTCCACATAAATTGTGGATTGTTGTTTCGTTTCTTCCTTTTATTTCTCGTTTGCTTCATTTCCCTGGAAATGAAAGAAAACGGTGTATTTTCCCGATGATGAAATGGATTTGAAATGAGGAGGCCATAAGAAAATACAGTATTGTAGATTGAATTCTATAGGGACGGCGACTTGCAATTGCTTCTTCTAATTTGGTTAAATGAAAGAGACAAAAATATGTATATAGTACGATAACATAAGACAAGTTCACCATTACACGTCTTCAATTTCCAAAGTCTATGGATATAGATGTAGAGAGAGAGAGAGGGAGAGACAAAAACTAGAGAATTTCATAATTAATATTTTAGTAATATTGTACAAGCTAATCGTCAATTCGAATATTCTTCAAGTTATTTGTGATTCGACCATGGTTATAGTAAAGTCAATATATCAATCTTTTTTATATCATGAGTAATTGTGTATATATATAAACAGAGACATGCATTTCCTGGAAAAAGCTATGTAAAGAGTATATATAAACGTTCATGGAAACCAAAAGATATTATTCGAAGCTAAAACTTAGCCAGAATTACATTGGCAACCAATATATTCCATTTGGTTTGTGTCACTCCTGTTGAGAATCAACAAGGAAAAATATACATCTTTTTCAAGATTCATAGTAGAAATTAATTATGAGGTATGATGCTTAATTTACATATTTTGCTTTCTATATATTTCCCACATGGATCGAACATGCATTAATTAACATGTATTAATTCTTTGTATTTAATTTGACTACTAGCGTATCACATGCTCAATAATAACATTTTGTTAGACTAGATTTTTTTTATTTTTGTGATGATATATATATATATATATATATATATATATCTAATTTATTATGTTGGGATTGAGTGAAGAATATAACACATCAATTTTAAAAATGATGTAATAAAAAAATTCTAGAGTTCCCTTCTTGGATGGAGAAACGTTATTAATCCAATATTGAAGCCTAATCCTTGATAGCAAACAAAGTGATCCCTGATGATGTATACTCCTTTTGTTAGCGCAGCAGTAGTGGCATGGTGGTGGAGATCGTGTTTGGTGTCATAATCTTCATTTGTTTATGCTGTGTGATCTATGCATGTAGCAGCTATGAGGCTGCTCAACAGCAAACTGAAGGCCAACAAATGGGTCAAAAGGATGGTGAAATGGTTGTATTCGATGCTGGAACTAGGGCTGCTGAAGTGGCTATTGAAATTCAGCCCGGTTGCTGTTGTGGCGGTGGCGGTGGTGGTGATGCTGGTGGTTGCGGTGGTGGATGTGGTGGTGGATGTGGTGGTGGAGGTTAAAACCAAACTAACTAGTACTTTCTGGTTCTATATGTATTAAAATATGCAATTTTAATTCTATATATATGTATATTGGACTTTGCAATTGTAGACTTGTAAATTTTGTGAGGTTTTAGTATAATATATATATCGTGACTAAAATTGCAAGTTTTAATACACCCAGAATTTTGATCTGTAGGGTTTTAGAATTGCAATCTTCAATACAAACACGACTACAAATTTTGCATTTTGCGTAGAAAGACAACAGCTCTCTACAACAACAGTTTTGTCTACGGTTAGCGACAAACCGTTGTCTATTGACCGTTGTCGTTTTGAGAATTTCTTGTAATGCTGCAAACACAATCACCAGTATGTTTCGGTGTAATTAGTTGAGTTTTTGTTAATATAATTCGACATAATTGGAATGATTTGTATTAGTTCGTTCGCAAAAGTTTTATTGCGTGAAGTCTTCAAACATTACAATGATGCAAGTGGACACCATACTATTTTTTTTTCTTTTCAAGTGCGTGTTATTCTAATAAAATATATTAATTCATTCAATACTAATGTTGATTTTATAATTAACTTCCAGGTATGTATTTATTATGCTGCTGTCCCATTTGGTCTATAATGTTGATGAAGAATTATATGCATGGCATTATGCATGGCAATGTCGTTCCAGCTTATATGCATGGCAATGATATTGATGATGATCCAGCTCCAGCTCAGCATGGGATGATAACAACTTAAACTCAGCTCCATATTCACGTGGAAATCACGCATCACAAAATATCTTAGCTCATAAGAATAGTATCTTCTAGAATACTTTGTAACTGTTTTTAGTTAGTTTGTTGATCATTCTCCTTGTTCTTCTTAGTCTATAAATACTCAATTGTACTCAGTTTATTTGATATGATTGATTGAATACACGTTTACTTCTTATTCTTCTTCACTGAAGCTCAAAACCCTAAACCATATGTTTGCATGCAATCATGCATGCTAAGTTTCTACATGGTATCAGTTAAGGTTTTCTCCTGGACCTCTTCTTTTGTTGCTTAATCGATGGCTTCACGCTTCGCTTCTGGATCTGATCCTTGGCCGGCGCTCAACTCTACTGTGCCGCCACCGCCGCCGTCTACCTCTACTTCGAATCCAGCTTCTTCTTCGATGAATCGAGATTCCGATGCTCTGTTTTTGAGCACCTCCGACTTTCCTGGTATGTGCTTAGTAACTGCCAAGCTTGATGGAAACAACTTTCTTCCTTGGAGTAGATCGATTCAGATTGCATTATTGGCCAAGAACAAATTAGGTTTTATCAATGGCACTATCTCTAGACCTCTGGATCCTACATTGATTGATAATTGGGAACGTGTTGATGGCATGGTTAGATCCTGGATATTAAACTCTCTCTCTAAGGACATTGCTGATGCCTTCATCTATGCTAATTCAGCCTTTGATTTGTGGAACACCTTGGTGAGGCGTTTTGGTGAGTGTAATGGCCCTCAACTTTATCAATTGCAACGTGATATCAGTAGCATCTCTCAAGGTTCTTCATCTGTGGCTGTTTATTTTACTAATTTGAGCAAATTATGGGATGAATTAGCCTTGCTTATGCCAAAACCTATATGTTCTTGTGCTGCATCTCAAGAGTGGGAAACATTTACTATGCATGGAAGGTTAATTCAATTTCTCATGGGATTAAATGAATCGTATGATGCTATTAAAGGACAACTCCTTATTATGGATACATTGCCACATGTTGATAAAGCCTATTCTATGGTGCTTAGAGTTGAGAAGCAAAGGAAGGTTAACATCTCTTATCCTGAAACTTTGGAATCATCTGCTTTATTGTCTCATTCTTCCCCTGGTAGAGGTCGTTCTCATGGCAGGGGCTCTTATGCAAATAGAGGCAGAAGCTCTTTCACATCACAGAGGAAGTTTATGTCCAAGGAAGACAAAGCCAAGCTCATTTGTGAGCATTGTGGTGCTCCAGGCCACTCTATTAATGATTGTTTCAAGCTGAATGGTTATCCTGATTGGTACACCAAGTCAAAGGATTCTACCTCTCATTCTAAGCAAGTGGCTCACATGGTCGATTCTCCTTCCTCTACTACTTCTATTTCTGATCAAGGATCTATTTCTCATTTGATCCAACAAGAAGTGGCTAAGTTCTTTGCTGCCAAGCCCTCTGCTCCTCAATCTGATTCCACTCCTTCTTTTGCTCACATGGTGGATTCAGTTGATTCACACTTTGCTTTCACTACTCCAGAACCTCTCTTTCATGGATCATGGATAATAGACACAGGAGCCACTATGCATATGTGTTGTGATGCTGCTCTTATGGCTTGTGTCAAATCTCTGCCTTCTCCAATCAAAGTTTGCCTTCCTGATGGCTCTATTACCATGGTGAATCATTCTGGCCAAGTGGTACTCTCTGATTCCCTAATTTTACATGATGTCTTCCTTGTTCCTTCATTTAAATACAACTTGCTCTCTGTTTCTCAACTCACATTGGCCATGCCTCTCAAAGCAGTCTTTCTTCCTACTCATTGTGATCTTATTGATTGTAATTCAAACTTGGTGCTTCTTATTGGTGTTTTGGCTGGGAAACTATACATCTTTCAGCCCCAAACTCATACTCACTTTCTTAATTTTTCTATGGTTGGTTCTCACTCTCTTGATCTCTTTGATCAATGGCATAAACGATTAGGTCATGCTGCTCCTTCCACACTTTCTCATCTGGATTTCCTTAAGCCTATATGTCCTACATCCACTTTCTCTTGTGACACATGTCATGCTTCCAAGCAAACTAGGATCCCTTTTCCTGTCAGTTCCATCCATACAACTAAGCCTTTGGAACTCATCCATGTTGATATTTAGGGACCCTATTCACAGCCAAGTATTACAAACACTCCATACTTTCTCACCATTGTGGATGACTTCACTAGGGCTACTTGGATATGTTTGCTTTCATCCAAAGGACAGGCTGTATCTTCTTTAAAGGTATTCATTAGGATGATTTCCATAAAGCTTGATCTTCCAGTTAAGAGCATTAGATCTGATAATGGATCAGAGTTCTTGAGCAATGACTGCAAGACATTCCTCACTGAGCATGGCATCTCTCATCAGTTCTCATGTGTTTACACTCCTCAGCAAAATGGAGTGGTTGAAAGGAAACATAGGCATCTTTTAGAGGTTGCTCGAGCATTGATGAAAGACTCAAAGGTTCCACATTTTCTTTGGCCTTACTCTATACTCACTGCTACTCATATCATCAATCGACTACCTACTGCTCTTCTTCATTGGAGTTCACCTTTCCAGATTCTCTTTGGTGATTATCCTTCATATGACTTGATGAAGCCTTTTGGTTGTTTGGCTTATATGACCAATGTCTCTCCACACAAGGATAAGTTTGCAGATAGAGCTTCTAAATGCATTCTTATTGGCTATGCTTCTGATCATAAGGGATATAGGCTGTTTAATCTTGATTCTCATCAAGTTACTATCTCCAGGGATGTGGTTTTTCTTGAGTCTATCTATCCTTATGCTCAGTGTTCTCCACCTTCAGATCCTATGGTTCATATTCCTTTGTCCTCAGGTGAAGATTTATTTCCAGCTCCAGCTACTGACTCCATTACATCTCCTTCCTCATCCACATCATCGAATCAACCCACTCTTCCTTTGAGAAGGAGCTCTAGATCTCATGCTCCTCCAGCTTATCTTGATGACTTTGTGGTTAATCAATTCTCTACTAATGAGGTGGTCCTCAATGCTGCCACCATTGTTGAGCCTCGATCTTTTAAGCAAGCCAGCACTGATCCTAAATGGGTAGAGGCTATGGATAGAGAAATTCAAGCTTTGGAGGATAACAACACATGGGAGCTTACTACTCTTCCACCTAACAAGAAACCAATAGGCTGCAAATGGGTGTATAAAGTTAAGCTTAAGGCTGATGGATCTCTTGAACGACTCAAAGCTCGATTAGTAGCTAAGGGATATGACCAAGTCGAAGGTGAAGACTATTTTGATAGCTTTGCACCTGTGGCTAAATTAGTCACTGTACGAATGATCATAGCTTTGGCAACACTTAAGAATTGGCCCTTGGCTCAAGTTGATATTAATAATGCCTTCCTCCATGGTTATCTTGATGATGAAATATATATGGACATTCCTCAAGGCTACACCAAAGCTCTCCCTGGACAGGTTTGTCGACTTACTAAGAGTTTATATGGTCTCAAGCAAGCTTCGAGACAATGGAACACTGAGTTTTGTACTCAACTTCACACATTTGGCTTTGTTCAATCTATGCATGACCACTGCTTATTCACATTGCATAAAGGGTCTGATTTTTTGGCTCTCCTTGTCTATGTTGATGATGTATTGATCACTGGCACTTCTCAATCCTTGATCACGCAGCTGAAATCTTTTTTGCATGCTACATTCACCATCAAGGATCTTGGTGAAGCACAACTTTTTCTTGGCATGGAGATTCAGAGATCTTCTTCAGGTACATCTTTAAATCAAAGGAAATATATCTTAGACATTCTTCATGAATCTGGTATTCAAGATTGCAAGATTACTTCCACCCCACTTCCTCAAGGGGTTAAGCTTGCAATCAATGATATTGTTTTGCTTCCTAATTCAGAACGTTACAGGAGGCTTGTTGGCAAGCTATTATACTTGAACTTGACTAGGCCAGATATCACTTATGCAGTACAACAACTCAGTCAATTTCTCCATTCTCCTACCATTAACCACTGGAATTCGGCCATTCATCTATTGAAATATCTCAAGGGTACTACTTCTTCTAGTCTATTCTATCCTTCTTCTCATTCATTGGATATTAAAGCCTTGCGATGCTGACTGGGGATCATGCTCGGACACACGAAAATCCTTGACAGGGTATTGTATTTTCCTTGGAGGTTGTCTGATTTCTTGGAAGACTAAGAAGCAATGTACTGTCTCTCGCAGCTCGGCCGAAGCTGAGTATCGCGCCTTGGCCACTACTTCTTGCGAATTGGTATGGATTAACTATATTGCCACTGATCTTGGACTTCAAATTCCTACACCTATCTCTCTTTATTGTGATAACAAATCGGCTATTCACATCACTCAAAATCCCGTGTTTCATGAACGTACGAAACACTTAGACATAGACTGTCACATTGTGCGAAATCACTACAAATCGGGATTCATTTCACTTTATCATATTAGTTCTAAGCTTCAACTTGCAGATATCTTTACTAAATCTCTTGGTGCTACTCAGTTTTTGCCTCTTTTATCCAAGCTTGGTATGATCAAGCTTGAGGGGGGATGAAGAATTATATGCATGGCATTATGCATGGCAATGTCATTCCAGCTTATATGCATGGCAATGATATTGATGATGATCCAGCTCCAGCTCAGCATGGGATGATAACAACTTAAACTCAGCTCCATATTCACGTGGAAATCACGCATCACAAAATATCTTAGCTCATAAGAATAGTATCTTCTAGAATACTTTGTAACTGTTTTTAGTTAGTTTGTTGATCATTCTCCTTGTTCTTCTTAGTCTATAAATACTCAATTGTACTCAGTTTATTTGATATGATTGATTGAATGCACGTTTACTTCTTCTTCTTCTTCACTGAAGCTCAAAACCCTAAACCATATGTTTGCATGCAATCATGCATGCTAAGTTTCTACAGTTGATTAAATCATGTCAATCAAAAACTTGGCCAGAAAAAACATTTGAGCATGCTTGAGGGTCTCATTAATTGGATGTTGGATTTCTATTCTAAAATAGTGATTTGTGTGTGTATACAATGTGTCACAAATATATTAATATTTTGTGTTGGGTGAAGATTAAATACTTGAGTTACATGTGGCAAAGGATTACAAGATTCACTTACATGAATGTCCCGACAGGAAATAACATTAATCGATCATCATATATTTGACAATTATTGTATATGTATAATTTTGTGTGCACATGAATGGAAGGATCATATCTGGTATAGCTGTTCACATGGCCAATACTTCAATCTCAAATCTATTACAATAGTTTTGCAAACTTTAGGTGCAACAACTGCACATGTTGCCATCTCACTAATTATTGCACTATCACCTTATAAATAGATCTCTCTTTCTCACTCACTCTTCATTCTCATCTCTTCTCTTCATCTATAACACAGCAAAATTCAAGATTCATCTCCCAATATGTCGAGTGTCATGATAACCGATGATCAGACATGTTCGTTCGATGATCTGAATGATATCGAGTTCTTGGATATTGACAGTTCGTTTGTCATGTCATTGCTCGAGGACTCACACGTAGTAGAAGGGGATGATGAGAGGCTGAGAAGTGTGATTGAGTCTCTTGAAGCTGAGATTTCCGATCAGGATTCATTTTCGGATACCAATTCAGAGGATTTTCGGGTTTATTGTGATGTGGAGCGAGTTGAGAGGTGCTCATCAACATCACCTGATCATCTTATGTGCTTTGAAGAGTTAGATGAGGAGATGAGTATGACTTGTCATATCAGTAGCTTTGCAGATGAGATGGAAAATGTGTATGAATCTGTAGGAGTATATAGTTTTGCAGAAAGTTGTAGTTATGGGATGGTCATGGAGGAAGATCATGACTACCATGGATGTTTATGGCAATGATTAATCTTGGTTTACTTGGTGGTGAAAAAAAACAATTACTGTTGAAATCTGTGAATTAATCAAGATGTAATTAGTATATTTCTGTACATTTTTCACTTGTTGCCTTACATAAAATGTATATTCTTCATTTTCTTTGAGATTTTTTTCCCTATACGTTGCTCCTTTTATTTCGATTTAATCGATACAAATCGTGTGCATAAAATGATATAAATGAATTAGGTATTTGCAAATATATTAATATTCTTTGATAAAAAGATTAATAATTATTTAAGTTTCGGACATGTGTGGCGCTTCGTGTACAAACTGTCAAACAGTCACAAATGTAATGTTTCTTATTGACCACACATTTCTTATACAAATGAATCAAAGAGTGGATAAGAAAAGGGCAGAGAAAAAGAGTAAGGATGCCACTGAAACTTCAACTTCTCCACCCTCATCATTTACACAGCCTATTCCCAACTGTGAAGCCTCTCCCTCCAATCGCGTCATGCCATCTGTCATCAAATCTGTTCATTGCTCCGGCACCGTTGAAGTTCAAGCATGGAGCAACATTGAAAACCCAGCTGAGAAACCAGAGGCAGAGATCATCTCCTGCTATGATTTCAGCCTCATTTGCACCACTCGATTTAACAGAGGAAAACATCAAGCAGGTCTTGGAGGATGCCAGAATCGAGGCAAGTCTTCTTCGCTTCTGCAACTGTAGTTAAATTCAGAGATCATCGGAATCAAAATTGTTAGCATGATATCATCCTAATGCCTTACAATTTGATCCTTGCAGTTGGGACAACTCTTCGACGCTTCAGTTAACATAACAGGTGATTTCTCAATTGACATATTAGCTCGATAAATTCTATGCAAATTTCTCAGTTAATGAAGAAAAAATGGTTGAACAGGAAAAGCAGAACTTGCTGAACTAGATGGACCTTATGTGAAGATCAGCCTCAGTGGCCGGTTTTGGCATACACGTTCGATGGTTTTGGCTAGAATTGGGAATTACTTGAAGCAGAGAATCCCTGTAAGTTCAGATGCTTTTCTATAGTTTTTGCTATGTGTATACTTTCAAACTCCAAATGATACAAATTTACGAGGGCTGAGTGAGCATCTGGGTATTCTATCATCTCAGGAAATCTTGGAGGTGGATATAGAAGATGAGAAACAGTTGGATGATAGCCCTGAAAACTTTTAACAGATATGCTGATTTTCCAAGACAGAACTTTGTTTTCATCTTCTGGCAATTCTGTTATCCAGAAAGTAATCCTATCAGGCCTTTCTATGAAGCAGAATTTTAGAAGCATACACTTATTTTCTACTTGGCTGGTTTTAGATGAACACATTTGTACTTTTGGGAACATGAGAATTGAGATTACATGACATTGTTAAAATCAAATTTATTTTTATCGTGTGTGTGTATGTGTGTGAGAGAGAGGCAAAATGTTATTGAAATTGAACTCACATCATTCAGCAACCAGAACAAGGTTATGATCATAGCCAGCAACAGCATGCAAAACTTCAAAACCCTCCAAACATTGAATTAACATAGGCTCAGCTTCATTGACAGAGCTACCAAGTCCGAGCCGCCCATTTCTACCACAACCCCAAGACCATACCTCCCTCGCCTCTGTGACTGCTATAGAATGCACCCGCCCTCCGGAAACACTAACTGGTTTCTCATCAGCTAAACCATCAACAACCAAGGGTACCTTCTCAGGGCCTTCTCTCCCAAGTTGAGAATTCTGGTTCCATCCCCATGTAACGACCCTTCGTCCATCTTCTGTTGCCCCCGAGGCAACATCCTTGCATATCACCAACGAGTGGCCTAGTCCTGATGCTATACTGATGGCCTGAAGGCTCATATCAACTGCATGCAATCCTAAATCTTCATTTGTTCTACCTAGCTGGCTATAAACATTGCTTCCCCCACTTAAAAGAGTACCATCACCTGAAATTTGAATCCGAATGAGCTTGTCACTACAACATCATAGTAATTGCTTATAGTGGATAGCAATGACTTACTGCATAATATCAAGGAGTGATCAAGCCCACAAGAAATGTCAACAACTTCAACGCCGCTCACTTCTTCAATTAGAGTAGGTTCCCAGATGACTGGCATGTCCTTTTCCTTCTCAATCGCTTCTAAAACCAATTTCTCTGCTGCTTCAATCATCAACTTAGAATTTTCGCTTGATGGTTTTATTTTACCATAAGTTGAATCTAGAGGTGAGGACTCCAAAGATTTACCAATCTTCCCCAATCTACCATCCGCATAGTAACCCCAGCCAAACAATTTCCCATCTTTAGTCAGAGCAAGAGCATGCCCCCAACCTAGTGAAACCTGCAAGATCACAGAGGCGGGAAAACATTAGAGTACTCTAACAGTACAAGGACTTCATACATGTTTCTTACCTCATCAAAAAACCATATGAGGTATAATACATAGCATTCTTCTTCAGCAATTCTAGAGAACTAATTTAGTCCACCTTAAAAATGATAAGAAGACCACCTTAACTATCTCGTGTCCAAGAAGTGATTCAACTCTAGCCGGTAAAACAGCCTCAATAACATCTTTCCCGAGACCTAGCTGCCCACGCTTGGACTTTCCCCATACCCATAAAGTGCCACCTTCTCCAATTGCAGCAGATACAACACCAGATGCAAATGCAGCTAGAACTCCCACCTCATCCAATCCTGCTACTTTCTGCGGATTATTCCACATCTCTCTGAATCAAATGAAGAAATAAATAAATAAATAATTATCAAAGAGTATTCCCATGCTTAGAAACTCCAAAAGGCAAACACAGCAAACTCGGCCAAAATTCAAACTTTTTGTTGCATCAATGTAAAACCAACGCATATTATTTTCTATTTCAAAGACCCCAGTGCTAGTAAAAGCCAACGCAGCCTCACAATTTACAAGTTTTCTTGCACCAATAGCAGAATAGCGTATTGATAGGAATCCATAAAGTAAACTCACTGGCATCATAAAATTATCTACTTTTCCAGAATTTCCACTGTAACGAAGCACCGCGCGTATAAACCCTAGAGTAAATCAAAAATTCAGCAAACACAAAATATGATCAAATAAAAATGGGAAAAAACCTGGGAGAAGCGTGGTCGCGTCCAAGCTGTGCTTCACTATTACGGCCCCAGGCCCAAACATGGCCCTGAGAAGTAACGGCGAGAGAGTGATAGTGACCAGCGGCGACGCTGCAAACGTCAGGCGGTAGGCCTGGGACAGGAGTGGGCTCGTAGGCGTCGGAGCCCAGTCCGATTGGGGAACAGGCGAGGCCCAGGGCACCCTGGGACCCGTCCCCGAAGCTCATCACAGTCCCTTTGACGGACATCCATCGGCGGCTCGGCCCGATTGAGATATCTTCTTTTTGCTGAGGGATCGTAGCATTATGCGCTTTCAATATGACGAAACTAAAGCGCGCTTTAATTCAACGGCTCAACTTTCTTCTGATTTGCAAGCCCTTCTTTTCTTTTTCTTTTTTTAAATAAATTTAACTATCTTATATATAGTTAAATTATTATTGCTATTTTTTTAAAACCAAAATTAAAATATTGAGCCTTAAGTATTTAATTATTTTATCATGAATGTACTTTCTTTACATAAATGTGCACATAAGTAACTGAGTTGAAACTTATCCTTCATGTCTTAAACTAATGTAAGCAATCTATAAACAAACTTTGTGCATATCATAATTCTTATACTTAAGTAGTTAATTTGAGAAAGCATGTAGATGGAAGCAAAGTATAATTAGTGAGAGCGCCAACATAACTAAAAAAGTGGCAGTGTATTGTAGTGTAATATCTATTATCCAAGAAAGAATGCCACATGTGTCTCTTCTATTTGACAAGAAGATCACATCTTTATCAGCTAGCTTCACTTCTCATAATCTCCACCACAATTCAAATCTTTAATAGGCCCCACACAAATCCTACTGGCCTCTATTACTTATTTCATTCTTGCATGCTTCTAACTATCTCTCTCTAAGATGGCAACACAGGCACTGGTTTCTTCATCCTCCATCTGCTCTTCAGCAGATGCTGCTAGGCAGATTCTTGGAGGGAGACCCGCTCAATCTGCCCGGAAAGTTTCCTTCCTTGTAAAGGCTGCTGCTACTCCTCCTGTTAAGGTATGATCATTGTAAGGAAAAAACAGGGGATTTGAATGGATTATGAGGTTTATATTCTGTGTTTTTGTTTTCAGCAAGGAGCCAACAGGCAACTCTGGTTTGCTTCCAAACAGTCTCTCACCTACCTGGATGGCAGGTAATTCTTCCGTTGCAGACACTGTTTCTGGTTTATATTCTTGCGTTAAAGATGAAATCTTTTCACTATTTTCTCAGCCTCCCTGGCGACTTCGGGTTCGACCCGTTGGGGCTGTCCGACCCGGAAGGCACTGGCGGCTTCATCGAGCCCAGATGGCTGGCCTATGGGGAGATTATCAACGGGCGTTTCGCGATGTTAGGAGCAGCAGGAGCCATAGCTCCGGAAATCCTGGGAAAGGCTGGTCTGATCCCACCAGAAACGGCTCTGCCATGGTTCCAAACAGGAGTCATCCCCCCAGCTGGAACCTACAGCTACTGGGCCGACAACTACACGCTCTTCGTGTTGGAGATGGCTCTCATGGGGTTCGCTGAGCACAGGAGATTCCAGGACTGGGCCAACCCAGGGTCCATGGGCAAGCAGTACTTCTTGGGCCTCGAAAAGGGCCTGGGTGGGTCCGGAGACCCGGCCTATCCTGGAGGCCCGTTTTTCAACCCGTTGGGATTCGGGAAAGACGAGAAGTCGATGAAGGAATTGAAACTGAAGGAGGTGAAGAATGGGAGATTGGCCATGTTGGCTATCTTGGGATACTTTATTCAGGGCCTTGTCACTGGTGTGGGCCCCTTCCAGAACCTTCTCGACCATTTGGCTGACCCAGTCAACAACAATGTCTTGACAAGCCTTAAATTCCACTAGGCTTTTCCATTTAAATTATTGTTCTCTCTCTCTCTCTCTCTCTCTGATTTGTAACATCCATCTTGTGCAGAGTAATCTTCGGCCCGTGTCAATGTTGTAATGTAATCTATAAGAATATTTTCTTCATGACTTTGATAGCAATTTCCATATCTTCATTTCCATTCACTTATTCGACTCTGCTGAATGTTAACCGGATGCAACTCATCGTCTTCTTATTGCAACTTTGGATCTTTCACATCTAAAACTCTCAAACTTGGATCAAGATTCACACTCATTTTTTTGCATTTATGTATCATCTGAACAATGGATGCTTTGCAATTTTGTTGGTAATAATCTCGTATGGAGATCCCAGAAAGAAATTCAAGAGCATAGTAACTCTTACTGGAATTGAAGAATGAACACAAGCACAACTGCATTAATCCTTAATCGCTCAGTCTCCTTGTAACTATATCACGAATTCATGATTCACAAAAAAATAGAGAAAACAAGAAAAAGAAAACCAGAATAGAAAACTCCCAAAGCTATGTAATAATCTTCCACCACACATTTCACTCTTCAAGTCCCTTTCCCCTGCTGAATCTGATGAAGGAGAGCTGCTGCCAACTGCAACGTTGCTTGCAAACGTTTCTGTGGGTCCGCCTCATCATCTTGCTCAGTGTTCTGAAACTGCTGGTTTGCCAGAGCCACAGCCTGAGCGGCGTCTCTTTGAGTCGCCACTAAGTTTGGGGGCTGCTGCTGCTGAGTCTGCAGTTGACCAAACTGTGGTGGTGTGAACTCGGAAGAAACCTGTTCGCCTCCATAATTTTGTGACATTTTATAAGGGTATCCAGATTGACTCACGTTGCCAGATGGTTTATACTCTCCGGTATTTGAAGTACCGCCCAGTTGCCCCTGTTGTCCGAGAAGAGATGATGCAAGCTGAGATAGTTGTTCAGCTGACAAACCTGTAGCCGGCATTGATGAAGGAATAGGAGGATTTTCCAGGACTGGCCACTTGCCATTATCAGGTGTATAGTCGTTATGAGCTGCTTCTTGCATTTGTCTAGGAAATGCAGAATAAGGATTAGCCATTGATGGATTGGATGTCTGTGGAGTCGCATTTCTGAATACAGAATGAGAGTTTTGCAAATCGTGGGGAGACCAGTTTCCTCCAGATGAGGGCTTACAAACATAATCATGCCCTTGTGGATTGACTGACTGCACATTGCCAACGGAATGAGCTGAAGATGAATATCCAGGCTTCTCATAGTTAGGGAAAGGTGGAGCAGGCAAGTACGGCCCTGAAGGTGAGATTGGCTTCTGGTAAACTGTATCGTTTTGGAAAGATATAAAGGGAGTTTCTTGGTTTTCATTTTGGGGAAGGGAACCGTAGCTGGGACCAGGAAGATCTAACCTTAGAACAACACCAGAAATGCTAAGTTTTCCAGGTACTTTAAGAACTTTTTCAGAGAAGTCTGAAGGAGGAACAAGAAATAAGGTGCTCCGTTCGTCCAGTTTCACAACTGCTGCCCGCTGTTTTTCACCCAGATACTTCAAGAATTCATTGTAATATGAGATATCGATATCGTTTGCAGGGGCAAAAAAGACAACCCAAGCATTAGCGGCCTGATAGTAATGCTTTGCAAGCATGTCCAAACTAGTCCTTGCTGTGCAGTCCAGATATTCAGGTCTGCAAGCATTGCAAATCATTTCAATAAAAGAGTATATCAATAAACATAAACACTTGTTTAAAGGGATTATGATGAACTTACAGAACCACTTCCGGTGGTTTTCCAACAGGAAAGCAACGAGCACGACAAACAGAGGTTCCTCCCTTGGATATCATTCCTTCCCACCGCCACACTTCTTTTGAAGAAGATTCTCGTAACTCAGGAGTCAACTTTCTCCGATCTGAGGGAGGCAGAGGCACTGAACCAACCTGAAAATCGTCATTCCAATGATCACCCCTTTCCACAAATGGTTGGCTTGTATTAAATGGACGGTGGGGAATTGGTATATATCCTGAATGTCTAGAATCGTAATTCTTTTCAATTATCCCAGATTGAGGGACATCATGAGGAAAGATACGTTTTGCTTTCTCCAAGTCCTCTAACGGATATTCAGGCAGCTCATTCTCAGGAGGGTAGGGGTTGGTCTTCAGTTTCTTTGTCCCATGCAAGAATGAGACATCTTCAGGCAAATCCCAGGGGTCATCATAGATTGGACCTTGACGGGGAAATTTTTTAGGAGAGAATTCACGGACACGAGTCCGTATGTTTCTTGAAGGACTAATAGAATGATCATATTGATTTCCAGGTAATCTTAGCTCAGATCCTTGCCCTGGAAACCTCCTCTCTGGGATATCGTTTCCACCAGGCCAGGAATTAGTATTCCGAGCTAAACCCATCAAGTTACGATCATCATGATCCAGATTTGGCATATAAGGAGGAGATCTAATGCTGTGATCTTCAGAGATATCATTATATCTCCTATCATCAGATCGAATGCGTTCAAACGATCCAGCTCGTCCATACGACCTACCCCGTGGGGAAGGTGGAGAGTTCACTGAATCTCTGTCCTGGTTGGATGTTCCCGCATCATTCTTTGCAAAGCAAATATGTACACGAGGATTTCCAAATAATTTCCCATGTAGAGTTTCTTTAGCCCTGCAGGCTGACATCACATGTCTAAAACGAACAAAGGCATAAGTACGACCGGGAAATGCTGTTATCTTCTCAATGTCTCCAAACGGTGAAAATGCCTTCCTCAGAACAAATTCATCCACTTTCAACTGAGCAGGAAATCCAATCCATAGTACTTCACTAGGTTCTGCATTTTTGTCATTCATCCTCGATTTGTTCGTGTGTGATTGCTCGGGACTAGAGTAACGTGCTCTGGAATCCCTCAACGAATATGGAGATCCTCTTGCCTTGGGATGCGGATCATCCCTCCGCTCAGAGTAGTCTGCATCACGTGATGATGGTATTGATTTTTCCTGCAAATAGAACATAGTAGTCAAATGGAAAATGCAGCTTTCGCAGCATTGCTTAAGGGATGCAGCAACTAGCGGAGAACTTGAACAGAGGAACAAAATTAACCACACACTGAGTTAATATCACAAACAGCAAGAGTCCTTGAATTGCATAAACAGAAATAAGGTAACAAGGTAAAATCTTGTGAAACACAAACAGATGGAAGAGTCTCTTCGCATGATCAGCAAGATGGGACTTTTGCATACTCTACTCTGATACCAACATACGAGCCTGAAAAGCATAGGCCCGAAAACAAGACTCACAAGAACAAGAAAACCCTAACATATATTCATCATTGGAAAAGTATAGCATTCAGGGCAGACAGCTAAAAAAATGGTCCAATTTATCAAAAAGCAAAAGGTATAACCCATATTTATCCATAACTGTCGTAAATTGTGTTAGAATAACACCAACAGAAACATTGACTTCATCTGATTGTCCTTTGTATTGTTTTTTGTCACAAACAGAGAAGAGCACCCAGAAGTGGAGTGACATTTCTTTCTTTCTTTCTTTTTTCCCCATAAACATAACAGCCTATCCAGAAGTGTCAAAAAATACACAGATGAAATTCAGCTTCCTTGGTTTGCAATATTCTCTTAAGAACTATAAATTCATTGGTAAGTATACCGATGGCTTTCTCACTAGCACATAAGTATATGAAATATATATGATTAGAAAACAGTCCCTAATCCTTAAATTCTGTATTACATCAGCACAGCAACACACTCCCCACAAAGGAAGCACCAAAAGGAACACATGAAAATAACTGAAAAACACGGCTCAAGAACGAACTTCCTATTTCCACTGAGTGGAAGCAAATTTATGATACTCAGCATATTTTCATCTTTTTTGGTTACTAGAATCCAAAATAGGTCAGAATTTACGCCTAATATTTGCTATTTGTTCAGCTTAATAACTCTCAGTATACTAACAAACTACTTGGAGCCATCAAAATAAGAAGATAATAATGAAGCAAAATGGATAGTGTTGCTTTTGACTAATATACCATAGTTTCACTTCAAGGCTGCACCCACACTTAACATGGATGTAATCTTGACAATTCCTTAAAAAGTGAAGTAGTAAGATCAATTAAAATATGGGATTCTTCCTTCTCCAAAGTTGATCTTGCACTGAAAATTTGGCTACTTTTGACCTTTCTTAGATAACACAGGAGTCACTACACAAGTCTGACCAAAAATCAGGGCTCCAATTTTATTTCCAAACAAAAAAAAAAAAATCTTGCTCTATTTCATTTTTCAGACTGACCTGAACTTCAGCAGAAACTGACTTCAAACTAGTTTTGCAGCACCCACAAGCATATTATAACTAAGAATATCAATATGACAACAACCCATGCCTCACAGTACACATATAATTGAAAACATAGAAAGCCCAGCAGTACTCAACTGATATTGATTAATAATCTAGGTACTTTCTCAGAGCTCATTAACCAGTACGGACCATAATTCATTAGTGGGTTATATTTGAAAGTACATAGAGGTAAAAGAATCAATTTTTCCTAATTCAATCACCACTCAGAATCATCATGATCATTGAACAAAATAATATGCAAAATCCTCAAGATAAATAACCAATGATGCCACAATAATGCAATATTATGTGGGCATATGTAGTCCATTATCTAACACGAGGAAGAATGACAGCTAAAGAACATAATGAACTACAGGGAGAACACCCAACATTTCTCCAACATAATAAGAATTATATTAACTTTTCTAACATCTAGGGTCAATAGGATAAATCATAAAATGAATAAAGAAAAAATCAATCATCACTTACTAAACTAATTTAGAAACAAGAATATAATCAAGAGAAAATTCAGTCATCACTTATACATGACCACGGACATTGAGGAAATATGTTTATTTCTAAAATTCTTCTGCATTAAAAAACAAACAAAAAATATGATCCAAGGGACGATCAAACAGCACAAACAATATATCTCAGAAGTTTAGAGTGAAACAAAATTCAGAAACTAAATGAAACAGACATAAGAACCATGCAATAAAAGGAAAGCAGTTGCCGAGCAACACCTCCATAGCCAATGCTTCACATGTGTAAATTCCAAATTTCGCACAAGTTAGAAGTTGCTCAGACTAGTTAACTTGAATGCATCCATGGCATCAAAACTTTTGGGTTGAGTAATCAAACAGGATTTCAAGTCAAGGATTTCGAACTTGGTGAATATGACATGCAAAAGAAATTGGTGCCATCAAAGTTAGACAAACATGGGATCTGTGTTTTTTCTTGCTATTGCATCACA
Source organism: Scutellaria baicalensis (assembly GCA_005771605.1). Taxonomy (NCBI): domain Eukaryota; kingdom Viridiplantae; phylum Streptophyta; class Magnoliopsida; order Lamiales; family Lamiaceae; genus Scutellaria; species Scutellaria baicalensis. The sequence continues at coordinate 6,049,525 of CM016727.1, read as the reverse complement.
AAATCTAATTTAGGAAGAACATACAGCTCAAAATCAACTTTGCGAGATTACATAGATGGGACCACCAAAAGGTTGTTTTTATAAGTTGCAGAGGAAGACAATGGAAAGACTGTATATGATGGATGCGGCCACCAATCACAAGCTGGAGCCTGAATTGCAGCATGGATAAACCTTGACTCCTACCCACAATGGGAACATAACACTTTTGTGTAAGACTAAGCTCTCATATTCCAACCAGCAAAAATGATTTCTCCCTCGTTGTCAAAAGATATGTTATTATTTTCTATTACGGATGTCACAGAGAATGGCCGTACATCATTCTGATCATTGCTTCAGCAACTATGCAATTCACACTTCCAATATGATGTAGATCCTTCTGATTAAACAGCAATTTTTGATCCTTGATAGATTGATAACTAGATCATCTCGAGCCCTATCCTAACTAGTTAAACAAAGTCTAGCGAAAGGTTTGACGTGTTGCTTTCAGAACCATATATAAGGGGCATAGATTTAAGATTGAATAAAGTGTAATTGATCGTCTAATCCTTTCTCGATCCATCCAGTGTTCACTGTTCACTTTCATAAAGTAGGCAGTTTCCATTTTCTTTTGTTTTATCGGGTTGGAGGCATAAGCTGGGGTCATGCTTGTGTAGTTTGAAGGTGAGAGCATTGTTGTGTCCGCTTACAATAACAAGTTTGCACAGATCTTGTTAGATATAGCACATACAATACCATTGTTGTATAAAGATTAATACCCTCTGATTCGTTACTCTTTCTATGGGAACGTTTTATCTCTATACATAAGATGGTTGAATAAATAGTAAATCCTCAACACGAACTGTCTCAAAAACAAGATAGCAAATAATTGAGCTCTGCATAAGTTATTCCTCACCATGGACTGCAAAGCTAATAATTTGATTTAGTGATAATCCTATTGCAGATTGGCAGTATAACCACTCAAGAAATATCTTAATCATTCGTCTCACGGGTGGCAGGTGATTAGTGATTCTGATGAACTTCTCACTGGCAGACTGGCTACAAGGCACAAGATATGGAAAATGCATGCCTCCAAAAATGCACTGATAATCATTCAAGAAGGGTTAACATAGAATGATAACCTAGGCACTTGATGGAAATCGACAGCAGATTGCATTTAGAATGTGTTACATGGATCTGGATGTAAGTTGCAGGGATTGGTTGAAAGGAACAGAGCAGAACATCCAGTTCAGTATAATTGAAAGCAGTAGTGAGGTTCACAGTTACACATTGATCATGTATTGTATACGAGTGTTGTTTTGCTTGAGGTAAAAAACATGTAGAAACCGATCAAGGTATTATATATAAGATGTAGCCTATTGTTTTCAATTTATAAATAGTGCCTCCAGTATGATGTAAGATGTTACTCCTGCAGCAATCAGTTCTTAGAAACCATACAGCAACATTTCGTCTGGTTCATGAAACAGAAACCATAAACTAAGTCATATATTGACTGTTTCCAGACTTGTTCAAACTTGAAGAGCTTAATTAGATATTCTTTGGGGACTTATCCCAAGATAATATACACCCCACAAAGGTGCTTGCAGCAATAACACTGTTGATGCCAAAGTTCCAGAAACTGATAAAGATGTGATCAAGTCTGACTGCCTGGTTTTAGGATGCCCGTATGAACAAATAACTTCAGTTTTTTGCAGCTAGTAGGTATGGATTTTAAATATTTAGCCCTTTGTTTTTGCTTGGCACAATTTATTGTCATATACCTAGACTTCTAATAACAGCCACAGATGAAGGAGTAACCAAGGAAAATCAAGTGGGAGAAAAGAAGGGAAGCAATCTCAAAAAATTCAAATATGCTTCGATGTAAGAAAGTTAAGTTTATTGACCAAGTAAGCCAGACAACATCTTTTATTAACTCCAAAATATCATCTTCCACTCGTGCTTCACAGAAATAGCTTACAGAAATATCGACCATCTAGGCAGTTGAGCACTGTCTAATTCAGATTAATGCATTCAACAGAAGGAAAAAGTTGGGAGAAAACTATTCACTAGGAAAGTCTATCTGAAATTATTCAAAAAGCCTCCTCAAAATGATCAATGTACATATTGATGGTTACTTCCGTAGTCTTAGATTTGTTTCAAGTGCACACATATATCCATTTTAAGAGGTCTCTCCTATATGCCTATTTCTATCATGCAAACATTTATCTGGAGGGTGCCGAACCAAGAAACTGTGAAATATGGCTTTGCAATTGTTTAGTGGATCGCTGAAATGGTTTCACCTTTGACTTTATGCTGCCATTCTTGCCTGTGATCGGTAGCTGATTTTCTGTTTCTCAATGGTCTTTCACCATTCTTAAAATCATATTTACTATAATGAAGAGCAATTCAATAATTCTGCAGAGGTGACTACTCTGCAACTTTTGGACATACTAAACTAATACTCTCTTGCTATTGCATCTTCATCAGGCAGTTTTGTAACAGCCAGAAATGATGTGTGGTTTTTGGAGGCTTTCAAAAAGTTTGCATGATATCCTTATTTTACCAGCAGGGCCCCTAATACTTAAAAAAGGAGGTGACACATAAGTACCATAGAGTACTTGCTGTAGGCAGTTTAGAACGTAAATTTTTTTGTTTGAGGGGAAATTGTAACTCAGGCTAATTGATTTGAAAGCTGATAGAGGAACAACATGACTTCTCTTTTAAAGAATAAGGAGTGAGACTACTCAAGTATAATTTCCAGTGATTTCTTTTTGTTATTTCCTTTGTTATGTCAGACCAGAGAATGCAACTGAATAGTAACTGATAGGTGAAGTTGGATTTCGAAAAATATTTAATCTTCAAGTGCGTGTGCTTGGGATATTCTGCATTATCATGAACTAACTTGAACAGGTATAGAATCCATAAGATGGGCAAAACTGTATGTATTAATACAAAAATAAACAAAGCAACAACATGGTACCATAAGAAAATTAGACAAAGATTGACAAAACTAACCGCCTTGGCAAACTCAATTTTAAGTGGATTGCCATCAATAACAAAACCTTGAAGCTCTCTTATTGCAGCAAAAGCATCCTCTTCAATTCCATAATTAACAAAAGCATAGCTTCGACCAGGTTGAAATGCAAGACTCTCAAGTTCTCCAAACCGTAGCAAGTAACGGGCTAAACCATTCTCAGTTAAGTTGTGAGGAAGATTTCCAACCCAGAGGTGCCTTGATGGGGGGTTGTTTCCTCGACCATGATGGGATTTCTCCTCTGGTCTTGAAGGATAATCCCTACGAGGTCTGCCTCTTCCTTCTCTGATGTTCTGCAAAATACCCGAAGAATTACATACATCTACAAGAAAAATCTTCCTAGAATTTCTATAATAATGTGCCATATAGGCCATTTGATAGTTGGTATTTTTTTTTTGCAAATCTTACAGTAAAACGAACATTAACTGCAACTTAACCTCCTCTTGAAGCAAAAGAATCGCAATAAAAAGTAAATTACCCTAACACTGTCTAAGGATAAATAGAGGTCACCAATCACTAATCCAGAAAGTGATGTCGTAATTGGGAAACTTGGAAGCAAAATTGCTTCACGGGCATGAACACTAAAAATCATGTGAATTCCAAATACTTAAATCATATAAAAAATTCTTCTTCACATTAACGAAATCCATACATACATCATACATAAATAAGTAAATAAGAATTTATATAAGAGTCAAGTAAAGCACTGACCATCTCTTTTCTGGTCTACGAAATTCACTTCGAGAGGGCTCTGAAGAAGAACGATGAGAAAAATCGGCAAACGTTCGCCCTATATTTATGATCCTCCGTTAACCATTTGATCCCAAGATGATGAAAGATGAAGTTTAAATTAGGGCCAGATTTGAGAGAGAGAGAGATTAGGGTTTGTTGGATTGGGTTTTAGGCGAAGAATTCTTATGCGGAGGGACTATTGTGTAATGAAATCCTCGAGGATAATGTACGGAATAGGCTACTAAACATTGCGGTGCCACGTGGAATATTGACACATTGCTAATTGGTAAATTACCAAATACTCCTTCCATTTAAAAAAAGAAACTAAAATACGCAATATCAAATAAAATTACTACTACCAGAGCATTTTCATTTCATTTATTTTGAATGGTGACTATTTATATTTATGCATACTTTATTAAATTACTTGTGAGGATAGAATAAAATCAAATTAAAATAATAATGTAAAAAACAGTAGAAACTTTTAAATTTACACCAAATTTTAGTTATACTAAATTGTCAGGTAAAGATTTAAAGTTCGATTAGAAAATCTTTTTGAAGGCATTATCAAAAGTATAGAAACACGAGAAATAGAGAATGAAAGGGTAAAAACAAATGCTAATTAGATACTTTGTAATCAAAAGCTTTGTCTTACTCGTGTGTCACGTCTCAAAACATGTCATATTGATACAGAAAACAGTAGCTATTTAGTTAAGGGGAATTCTATACACACCCCAAACATTTCTAAACACACTCCATCTACACACACATTCATTTTTTTATTATTTTAATATTCATGTGTATTGTTGGGGTGTGTTTAGTATTTTTGGGGTGTGCATAGAATTCCCCTTTAGTTAACAGTTTAATTGAAAAACTTTGTTTATCCAAAACTATGTAATTTTGAAGTTATACACCAGAAATTTTGATACAGATGAACCGAAAAAACACGTGTTGGTCGGCATGTACATGATAGTTTAAGAGTGTACAGAAAAGTAACTCAATTAGTAATAGCTCATACATGAATTATTACTGACAAAGAACATCAGTTCAAAGCTCAGGTTTATAAGTATCCATTAATAACTCACAAGAATCAGCTAACACTTAGCTGTAGACTAACAGTTTCTAGCTTAACCTGCTGCTTATAAGTCCTTCAACCGATCCGATTAAAGCGAGAATAGCACAAAGCAAGGAGAACACCTTCAAAGCCTGAAGAACTATCCATGTACCTGTCCAAGCTCTCACATTCTTCTGTATCATGAACATTTGTATAGGGAAATAGATCACTAATGGCCAAAAATTCAAGGCCCCGAGAACTCCCAACACTTCGTTGAAGTATGGGAAAAGTATAGCAAGTGCAGTTGTCGATGCAACATATGCAGTTCTAAAGCATAGCCTAAGAAGGTTCAGCTTAAAACATGGCAGAAGTGGGAGCTTTACTTTATACTCGTTATTAACAAATCCACTATCAGGATGGCTTCTTGCAATCTTTCTTTCAACTGCTGCAAACAATGGCTGACTGTATATCTGCAAGGAAAGCATATATATGTTTGTTACTTTATTAAACGAACGTTTTACTTATCTTTCAAGCATCAGATGATTGAGTCATAGGATGTACCTGATACCCTCCCACGAGGTGAAGAACGATACATGCATTAGCAATGTCAACGAGCCAGTAGGGTTCGTAGAATCCAAAGCCCGTGAGTAGGTTACCAGGTGCTTGGTTTCCAAAAGCAGCATATCCAAAACATCCACAGCAGAGAAAGAAGAAGCTGCTTATAAGTATAGCTATTTTTGAAGCCTTCTTCATTGTCTTGTTTTCTTGAGGTGCCTTGAGAGTATCCTTCATTTGCAAGTTTGTTTTCCCAAATAAGTTTCGAGTTTTCTACTTTACTTACAGATATTAAAACAATCAAGATTGCAATTGACATATCATTTTATCACTTGAGTCGATCGAGCTAATAGTGAGTAAAAGCTAACCTCAATGTCCAAAAGAATTATATTGTAGTTGAAAGAAAAGGCAATATCTCCGATTGCTTGCAATGAGAGCCATAATTTTTGAGCTACAGTAGCTGTAGCCACTCCTCCAAAGTCGCCTTTGATCTCTCCATTTTCTGCATAGGTTAACAATTACTCTCCGATACATATGACAGTGATGCATGTATCTCTATCATTGCCCTCTATGACAGTGAGAAGAACACATATAGAATTAGAAATCAACAAACGGTTTAAAGAAAAGGGTACCTATCACTTTTGCAATACCGAGACCCAATCCGATGAACGTATATGCAAAGGACATGATAGCAGCAACTATTGAGAGCAACTCCATGTTGTGGAAGTTGGGTATCTGAGAGAATACAACCTGAACAGCTCCGAACAAAAGCATGAACAAGCTGTCCCCGTATTCACATGGAGCATCATGTCCTTCCTTGTGATAACAATTTGATTTCAGAATTGCCCTAAATCAACAAAACTTTAAAATTAATGTAGCATGATGGCGAAGAGGATAATCAACAGGTTCCATTTGCTATGAGTGGAAAGGTAGGTATTCATTAGCTATGGACTGCCCATTTGACTCAGCAGAGTACTACACAACCTGAAAGGATGTTCACAGATTCTTTGTCAAGCCTCCTTAGGATCAAAAAATGGATATTCACAAAGAAACAATGACATCACGTAAGAGCAATCTGTACGAACTTCTAATGATCACAACCTTTCGTTTGATAAAATTCTCCATATAACTCATTTGATATATCTTTCCCTTTTGTTACTAAATATAAAGATAAATTACTCTTCCAAGATCCTGCTAACATGGACATCTATAACAATTTTTGGGGCTTGTAGTACTTACTGCAATTTATTTGGTTATCTCCTCAAAACAATGGAGTAGACATTGATCAAATTTGCATTGAAGCAAAGTGGGCACGTATGACATAACAAAATACCTTATACTGATTGCAGATGTTATGGTATAAGCAACCCCAAATCCATAATAACTTTCATGGACAAATACTCCAACCAACCACATACTCTTCTTTCCTGCCAAATAATATTTTTCAAAATCTCTTCTTGTATTCATCCAAAGTCTAAACACAAAGACTTTCAAAATCTCTTCTTGTATTCATCCAAAGTCTAAACACAAAGACTCATACTTCGTCTGCCCATATTCCATTCCTAAAACAACATTATATATAAAGAAGTGGAGTTAACCTAAACATATTCCAATCCTTTTAAAGCGATTTCTCAATTACACTCTTGCCATTATCCATCATTAGTCCTCAGCTGAACCATAGAGTAAATTTGACATCATTTTTAACTCAACAATCCCAGAAACAGAACAAGGAGGAATAACCAAAAGTATAATCAGTCAATCACAATTTCACAACAACTCCTTCATCTAACTTCAACGTAACAATTTCGATTGCCCCTCTTACTCCCAACACAATTTGCAGATCATGTAATGATGAATTCAACATAAAGTACCTAGATAAGAGCTCACAGCTTCAGCAAAGGATCTGTTTCTGATGTGGCCCACTTCAGGGTGAGGGTATCTGTAACAATCACAAAGAAGATCTGAAGAAATAATAGTGATAACTGCAAAAACCAGCATGCATAGAGGGCCTGCAATCCACCCCAACTGAGCCACACTCCATGCCAGTGATAATACCCCTGACCCTATCACTCCTGTTATTATATGGGCAACCGCTGTCCAAACAGTCCCTTCACATTCAAAACACAAAAAAATAAATCACGAATTGATTTTTTCTGATAAACCCTTGTTAAGAGACCGAGAAAATCAAGAAACATTTAAGTCCCACATTAAAGGAACAATCAACAGTTCATAACTCAAGAATCTTGACAGTATACAATATCATTAATTTGTTTTTTTCAGAAGAATGGGGGCGGGCAAAGGGGGAAGAGGATATAATTTGATAGGCCAAGAACAGAGTAAACTGACCGGTTCTTTTGACGGAAGCATGAGAATCAGAGGTAGATGAAGATGCAATATCAGGGAGCAAAGGAGAGCAGAGCCCATCCTTTTCTTTAAATTCGACCATGCTGTAATATCTGTATGGCTATGCGACGCTGCAAGAAAAGCAATCTGTGTTCAGTTTCCAAGATAATGTTTGTTTCTTCAATGGTTTAACCTTCCAAACTGATCGTTGACATTGCATTAAACTGGGTTTTTTATTTCTTGGTCATAAATGAAAGATAAAAAGAACCCATGAAGTGCAATTTTTATGATGTGGAAAGCACAACAACAAATAAATTTTGTCCTATTTTAATTTTAGGCCTAAATTGTCCTATACCCATAATTCACCTACACCACTCAACCCAATCACCCATCAGCTAAACTTGATAGCTATATATAGAGATTAATTGCATAAATCTTGATATTGTTGTGTTCAGTAATATATAAAAGTCCAAATTTTGATTGTACAATATTTTGTGACGTTGAAATCATTCCAAAGGGCATTAGAATATTTGAAAATTCATTGTTAGTATTTCATATTTCAAAATTTTGCTTTTTATTTCCTACTTCGTATATTCTTATCAGAGAATTTTTATGACTTATAAAAAAATTTTTAAAAAAATCATTTGAACAATAGAACACCAACAATACATTAGGTATATAAATGTTGCATTTTGGATTTGAAACCGTGGATTCTCATCAAATCTTTCTATTCAACACAAGATATATCATAGACAAGAGATTCCTCAATCACTACTCAAAGTCGGCAAATCACAGGGGAAGGGAAATCTCATTAACCCATCTTTTCTAGCGTACTAAAGCTGGAGTAAATTTCAAAGCTCAGGTTTAATGGTATTCATAAAAAATTCAACAAGAATCAGCCAACAGTTGGCTCTAGATTGACAGTTTCTAGCTTAACCTGCTGCTTATAAGCCCTTTAACCGATCCGATAAATGCTGAAATAACGCAAAGTAAGCAGAATAGCCTTAAAGCTTGAACAGCTATCCAAGTAAATGTCCAAGCTCTCACATTTTTCTGTGTCAAGTACATCTCCGTAGGAAAGTATATCACCAACGGCCAGTAATTCAAGGCCCCCAGAACGCCTAATACTTCGTTGAAGTAAGGGAAGAGTATGCTAAGTACTGTTGTAGATGCAACGTATGCAGTTCTGAAACAGAGTCGAAGAGGGTTCAGCTTGAAATGTGGCAGCAATGGCAGCTTTACTATATACTCGTTATTCACAAAGTCACTATCAGGATGGCTCCTCTTGATCTTACTTTCGACTACTGCAAACAATGGCTGACTGAATATCTGCAAGCAAAGCAAGTACATTGTCATAATATCTACAAGACCCTTTCACTATATTGCTGATTTAAAGAAGCTGACTTAGGATGTACCTGATACCCTCCCACCAGGTGAAGAACAATACATGCATTGGCAAAGTCAACAAGCCAGTAGGGTTCGTAGAATCCAAAGCCCGTAAGTAGGTTTCCAGGTGCTTCATCTCCGAAAGCAGCATATCCAAAACATCCACAGCAGAGAAAGAAGAAGCTGGTGATGAGTATCGATATATATGATGCCTTCTTCATTGTCTTGTTTTCTTCAGGAGGGGCCTTAAGAGTATCCTTCATTTGCGAGTTTGTTTTTTCACTTAGATTTAAAGTTTTCTACTTTTCTTAATAAAACTGAAACAATCGAAGAATCAATCAAGTACTATGCTAACCTGAATGTCCAAAATAATTATACTGTAGTTGAAAGAAAAGGCAATGTCTCCGATTGCTTGCAATGAGAGCCATACTTTTTGAGCTGCAGAAGATGTGGTCACTCCTCCAAAGTTGCCTTTGATCTCTCCATTTTCTGCAATGGTCAACAGTTATTCCGATAACCAAAAACCAAATTGTAGTGTAGGATTCCTAGGCCAATTCACGAAACACTACCAAAATTTACAATGATATACTTATTTCACATAAAGGCCCTTTACTGAAGTCGATATAATTAGACATCAACAACGGATGAAAATGGGTACCTATCACTTTTGCAATGCCAAGACCGAAACCGATGAAGGTATATGCAAAGGACATGACAGCAGCAAATATAGAGAGCATCTCCATGTTCTGGAAGTCAGGTATCTGAGAGAAAACAAGCTGAACAGCTCCAAATAAAAGCATGAACCAACTGTCCCCATATTCACATGGCGCGTGATGCCCTTCCTTGTGATAACAATTTGATTTCAGAATTGCCCTAAATCAACAAAACTTGAAAATTAATGTTGCACGATGGCGAAGAGGATAATCAACAGGTTCCATTTGCTATGAGTGGAAAGGTAGGTACTCATTAGCTATGGAGTGCTCATTTGACTCAGCAGAGTACTACACAACCTGAAAGGATGTCCACAGATTCTTTGTCAAGCCTCCTAAGGAAGGATCAAAAATTGATGTTTGCAAAGAAACAATGACATCAGGTAAGAGCAATTTGTGGGAATTCATGTTCGAGCATGATAGATTATCCGTAGAACTCAATTTATAAACTTTATCTTTTGTGCTAATATCGTGATCATCTATAACATGTTAAGCACTAGCACTTGGAACGATTCATTTTGTAATGTTTGCAAAACCGTTGGACTAGACATTGATCAAACTTCTAAAGGGGCAAAGAGGGCATAAATGGCATGGTAAAATACCTCATACTGATTCCAGCTGTTATGGTATAAGCAAGCCCAAATCCATAAAAACTTTCGTGAAGAAACACTCCAATCACCCACATACTCTTTTCACCTGCCAAAGAATATTTTTCAAAAGCTATTGAAATCTCACATTCATCTCATAGACACATGCTCAAGTATGGTAATTTTAAAAGTCTAAAACGACGACATCATATGACTCATACCAATCAAATCAACCAAAACCATCCTCAATCTTGATAAAGTGATTGCTCAATCTTTAAAAACCAAAACCAATTCAAAAAAATATCGTCTTCATCTAACTTAGAAGCAACATTTCAATTGCCATTCTTACTACTCCAACACCATTCTGATCAAGTAATTACAAGATTTCGAGAACGAAAAAAAACAAATATGACTTACCTAGATAAGACATCACAGCATTAGCATATGACCTGTTTCTAATGTGACCAACTTCAGGATGAGGATATCTGTAACAATCGCAAAGAAGATTTGAAGAAATAATAGTGATTATCCCAAAAACCACAATGCATAGAGGGCCTGCAATCCACCCCAACTGCGCCACACTCCATGCCAGTGATAGAACCCCTGATCCTATCACTCCAGTAATTATATGGGCAACCGCTGTCCAAACAGTACCTTAACATTCAAAACCAAAGCAAAATATTAAAAATTGAATCTTTTTTCTGGTATACTATCTGCTCGACGAAGAAAATCAATGACCGTGAAACATGATTTAGGTTTAAGAAATTTCGAGTATTACCACATGAGTTCTACACCAAACGATCATCAACATTTCACTCATTCAATGGAGAATGACTCTTTGTTTCACTTTGGAAGTAGGGAGGAAAGAAAACAAATCATACTAACCTGTTCTCTTGACTGAAGCATGAGAATCAGAGGTTGATGATTCAACATCTGGGAGCAATGGATACGAGAATCCATCTTTTTCTTCGAATTGAACCATGCTGGAATCGCTGCTCTCTCTCTCTCTCTCTCTCGTTTCTTTTATAGATTGGTTGATGGCGTGAAGGCTTTACGCTGCCAAACTGATTATCGACAGCAAACCATTCAAATGGGCCACTATTCCTCGACTAAAAACGACATCGTTTGGCGTGTTATATTACTTTATGATTATCATGGATCATAATCCTTTTCTCAATGATTAATATAATGATTTATAAGGACATTTGTCAATTTTGTAGACTTGCCTATTTGTGCAACATCTTTCTCGAATGTTTATATAGAAACATTAATAAATACTAAATAATACTCCCTCCGTCCCAGCTATCTTTGTCTACTTTCCGTTTTTGAACGTCCCACCTAACTTTGTCAGCCCAAAAATGGCAACAAAAAAATTACGACCTTACCCCTTCATTTCTTTCATTTTACTTACTTTCCACTCAAAAAGCACACATTAATTACAAAATTACCACTCAAAAACATTAAAATAACATATCACATCAAAGTCAACAGTTTTTTCTTAAACTCCGTGCGGTCAAACCGTGATAAAGATAACCGGGACGGAGGTAGTATTTCTTATTATATTTCAACATTGACCAAGTAAGTTGTATACCTTAATTTTCTATATTTATTATAAAAATGTGTGGATTGTGGATTGAATCTCATTAAATGATTTGACAGATCTCCTTGATCGATAATCAATATGTTTGAAATATTTTCTTAATAACATTCTTTTTTTCAATAGATTTCATCTAATAATTAGATTAACATGATTTTGAAATGATAATAAATAATGGAGGTAAGAATATAAAATTTGTGTTTACTATACAAGTATTTAATATAATATAATTATTAATTTTATATTCAAAATCATTTTTTAATCGAGAATTTATATCTCAAGTTGTTGACATGGCATTATTGTTTTGTTTTTTTATATAGTAATGAAGAAGATTAGAAAAGATTTATTCGAGAGAAGTCTACTATGATAGTCGGATATCTCAAAATCGTGGACGAAATCAAAATATATATTCGGACGTTTCATTGTGAAAATTACTAAAGTGATAATATTGATGATTTAATTTATAATACTGATAAATTGACCACATTACAACGCCTGTCACGTTTATAATCCACGTGGTTCGGTTTGATTAAGTATAGAGAAAAGTGATCAAACAAATATCACATGATGCATTATTCCATAAATGGGTTTTAGTTCAACATCGTTTTCAATTCTGAAAATCATTTTATTTTGTCTGTTTTAAAATATTTCAAACACGTCATCATTTTATAAGCACCTTGTTTCCATATATATGTAACGTTGCGCAACCCATGCAGAACACGTGTCCTTTCAATTTGTCATTGTCACTTTTTTGGGTAAGGTTTTTTGTGTTTTCTTGTGGGATTTTCAAGGAATTTTGATGTTGAAAATGTAGGGTTATAATCCATCGTCAATTCATTAAGATCAGCATTTTTTTCAATTTTTTAAATTCTTATCTAATGGCCCTGGGGCCCATAACTCATTGATGTATATAGTCCTACAACTTAATACAATTGAACAGGGATTATTATTCTTAATAAATATGTGTGTATATTTGAATGTTCCATGATCTTTAAGTCTCTTTTTGTTAGGGCATAAGCACAATATGGCCACACTTTTGCTACAAAATAAGATGAAAATAAAGGTCATTTGTATTCTCCCCCATTATATAGACCCTTCTTTCTAGGGAATTTTATCGATTGCATACAAGCAATGGGAAACAAATATTAGTTCAAACTAATCTTAGGTTTATAGAACCCATGAATAACTCACAAGAATGACCTAATACTTAGCTGCCTGTTTCTAGCTTAACTTGTTGCTTATAAGTCCTTGTAGTGACCCAATAAGAGCCAAAATGGTGCAAAGCAAGCAGAAAAGCTTGAAAGCTTGAAGAAGTATCCATGTCAGGCTCCATGCTCTCACCTTGTTCTGAGCAAGGTACATTTCTACTGGGAAATATATTGCCAAAGGCCAGAAATTCAGGGCCCCAAGAACTCCTAAAACTTCATTGAAGTATGGAAAGAGCATAGCGAGTCCTGTCGTGGATGCAACGTAAGCGGTTCTAAAGCAAAGACGAAGAAGATTCATCTTGAAAACGGGGAGAAAAGGGAGCTTGATTATATACTCGTTGTTCATGAATCCGCTGTTAGGGTGCCCTTTTGCAATCTGTCTTTCAGCCACTGCAAATAATGGCTGACTGTACATCTGAAAGCAAATCATTTCATGTTGTAAATGATCGATTAAAACGTACAAGCTTTTGAAATCAATACACGTTAAATGAGTACCCTGATCTATGTACCTGATAGCCTCCTACAAGATGGAGAACTATACATGCATTAGCAATGTCAACAAGCCAATAGGGCTCGTAGAATCCAAATCCCGTCAATAGATTTCCTGGGGCTTGGTCACCAAAAGCAGCATATCCGAAACACCCACAGGCAAGAAAGAATAAGCTGATCATAAGTATAGATATAGTTGACGCCTTTTTCATGGTCTTGTTTTCTGAAGGAGGTGCCTTAAGTGTATCCTTCATTCGCAGGTGTATTAGGTTCAGAGTGTTCTAACATTGAAAACGATCAAAATTGAATGTAGACACAGCTCTAACCTGAATGTTCAAAAGAATGATATTGTAGGTGAAAGCAAAAGCAATGTCTCCAACTGCTTGGGATGAGAGCCATAATTTTTGAGGTGCAGTACGTGTAGTGATTCCACCGAGCTCACCCCTGATCTCTCCGTTTTCTGCATTCAACCATATAAAACGAAATCAAGATTTAGCATTGTTGATGCTATAAATGAAAATTAAACTTGGAATAAGGAGAAAGAGATGTACCTATTACTTTGGCGAAACCCAGAGCAAGTCCAATGAAGGTGTATGCAAAGGACATGATAGCAGCAAAAATCGAGAGCCATTCCATGTTGTGGAAGTCGGGTATCTGAGAGAATACAAGCTGAACAGCTCCAAACAATAATATGAACAAACTGTTCCCATATTCATCACACCGAGCATCCTGTCCTTCCTTGTGGTAACAATTAGATTTCAGAATTGCCCTAAACCAGCAAACTCGAAATCAAACTCTGGAAACTTTTATCAATCATGGATCTCAAAAGATTAGCAAACATCACCATTTGCAACCTCATTATGTGAATCTATAACAAGTGTCTAGAATAGTGCTTGCACTTACTACATTTAATTTGGGAATCTTGTCAAATACATTGGACTAAAGACATTTACCACACTTGTACATAAGCAAAATCAGTATAGGTTCTATAATAAAATACCTCATACTTATTGCAGCTGTAATGGTATAAGCAATCCCATACCCATAATAACTTTCTTGAAGAAATGTTCCAGCCACCCACATACTCTTTTTCCCTGCCAAATAACATTTGTCCAAAAGCTCTTCCAGTACTGTAATTCATATCCAAAACCAGAGCTACACATACCGGTTTCCTAACACAACGTGCTTACACGAAAACTCCAAACATTATACAGTGATGCTCAAAAGGAGCTCTTTCCCATCATTCCTCATATATCATTGGTTCAATATACCAACCCAATTCACAAACCTCACATGACTTACCTAGATAAGAGCTCACAGCTTCAGCATAGGACCTGTTTCTGATGTGGCCCACTTCAGGATGAGGATATCTGTAACAATCACAAAGAAGATTCGAAGAAATAATAGTGATAACTGCAAAAACCAGCATGCATAGAGGGCCTGCAATCCACCCCAACTGAGCCACACTCCATGCCAGTGATAAAACCCCTGACCCTATCACTCCTGTTATTATATGGGCAATTGCTGTCCAAACAGTCCCTTCACATTCAAAACACAAAAATCAAGAAAATAGAAAAAACCCAGAATTAAAAATCGGGTCTTTTTCTCAGATGCATCTGTTTCTACAATAAGAAAGATCAAACAACAAAAGAAAAACAAAAATCAGCAAAGAGGAATGGAACTGACCAGTTCTTTGGACAGAAGCATGAGAATCGGAGGACGATGAAGATGCAATATCTGAGAGCAAAGGATAGGAGAATTCATCTTTTTCTTCAAACTCAACCATTCTGTTACTCTGTTGGCAATAATCTGCAGCAATGTTTTGTGTGTCCAGTTTCCGACAAGAACACTAAATATAGTTTGTTTCTTCAATAATGTTTAAGCTCAAATTGATTATTGGCATCAAACATTGTGGTGTCGTATGGGTCTTTCTGGTCAAAGGAACGATACTGTTGCATCTGGAGATGCAAGAAAGTTCCTTTAGTCGGTGAATTGTCGGTGAATTGTCGGTGAATTCTTCCTGGATTTTTCAACATTAATTAATTTTTTTTTTCAAATTTATCTTAAATTTAAAATTAGATTTTATTAAATTTATTGTTTTGAAAAGATTTATTTGATATTCTCTCTCATGGTGCTTTGATTTATTAACTCACATATTCTATGTGTTTAAATCTCTTTTAACTAACAAACTTTCATAAGTTTTAGGAAATTGTTATTTGCTTATTTTATTGATAGGATTCAAGATATATATATATATATATATATATATAAAAAAGTGAGATTGAAGAAGTCAATATGTGAACTTAAGAGAGAGATCGTGACTTTGAGAACGTGGGATTGAGAGAACAAGATCCAAAGAGGAACGAGTCAAGCTAGAGATCAAGAAGTGAGGATGAAGAAGTCAAGAACAAGATCATGGGAAGTGGAGTCTACACAGTGTACTTCAAGCTCTATAAATAGGTGAAGCTGGGTGAAGCTGCTGAAAATCAAGGAGGCACAGAATCGAGAGCTTAAGCAGTCTAGTATACGGCAGTACACTGGTGTCATAGGTTGTGTTGTTCATACCGATAGGCAACATCATTTTCTTGTGTGTCATAGAGTTTGCATACTCGTAACTTTTAGTATAGGTGTTCTTCGGAGTGTTCGATCCATTTTTCCGCTGTGTTACGCTGGTGTTGTCGACACCGCTGACAACACCGTGTACTTTGATTGGGTTATTTGTGTACTTTAATTGGGTTATTTTTGTTTTTGTATTTGCAGATCCACATAGGACTTTCATAAATTATATTGTAACACCATATAAAACACAATTTGAAATGAAGGATTTTAATTGTAAAATTAGTGGAATTTATCATTAAATTATGGAATTCTTTATTCACAGTCGAAAGATAGAAGATGAAAGGTAAAAGTTTTCAAATTGAGATCGGTTTTTAACGATAATAATTTGGACAAAATAATCCTCTCCTTTTATTGGTATGCCTAACATTTGCATTTTTAATGTTTTTGCTACTCAAATTTCTTGTCTGAAACATCTTAATTCAATTCATAAATGTAAACCACTTTACGAGATTTACTCCTATTTTTTATTGAACTCCGGTTCTATTTGTGGATTCATTCTCAATTATGCTTGCTAATATAATGTATAATTAATAGATACAGTATAGAATTAATTTATATTTTGAGTTGGGCCTCAGCCCATTATGTCAGTACTTGGTCAATTCATAATCATAAAATATTTGGGCTGAACATTACTATTGGGCATCACTAAATCTCAGCCAATACAGCAGATCCACCAAACATGTTGAAAAAGAACTCATGGTCAAACCCATCCATTGAATGTCACGTTTAGACTACAATAGAAATTTTGAAATAGTCTAAACAACCCACTAGAATTCAAAAATTAAAAATCAAGAAAACTGATACATCTGTACTGAAGAGCACCACAGTTAAATATGAGAATTAAATTTTGCAGAAACCATAAACCAAAAGCTCTTCAGAGTCAAATATGAGAATTAAATTTGAAGAAACTATAAAAAAAAAAAAAAAAAAGGCATGCTCCATTCACCAGTCCTGACAACAAAACACCCCCTTTAACCTCCACCGCCGCCTCCGCCGCAGCCTGCACCTCCGGCGCCACCGGTACGGCCTCGTCGATCACGGGGCTTGCCACCGGAGTCATGATCAGAACAACCAAAGACAAGCATGGAAATGAGTGAAATGGAGATCACAATCATCCCCAGCAGATAAATGAGGGGAGATGATGAACCCTGATACAGTGTGATGTCACCATTTCCATCTTGGAAAAGTCTCACCATTTTGATCCGGATATTCTGAGAGGCTTTTTTTGCCTATGTATGTGGACATATTTATAAGGGAAACAGACCATAGGAAATAGGAATAAAACTATCACTTACTATAATACAAAGACAAATCTAACCTAAAAACTATCTTTTATCCTAAAAATATCCATTTTTGGTTTGTGTGAGATTATCAAATCAATCTACAAAATGAAATCTTGTCAAGTCATGATAGAAATTGGGCAACATTTCAGTCAAACCCACGTTGGCCCACGTTTTAGATTCCGGGCTTTTGAAAGCCCTTTTGGCAAAAAAAGAAAAAAAAAAAAAGAAAAGGGCACACTACAGCAATTGAACCCAGGACCACAATGAGTGAATTGAAATATAGTTCCACTGGGACAAATAAAATTAATACAATAGTTTTCGTGTAATATCTATAAATAGGGTTACACGAAAACTCAAAGGTTACATAAAAACTCTTGAAATTAAGGTTACACGAAAACTCTTCAAATTAAGGTTATGCGAAAACTCTTGAAATTAAGGTTACACGGAGACTCTTCAAATCAAGGTTACACGAAAACTCTTGAAATCAAGGTTTCACGAAAACTCTTAAAATTAAGGTTACACGAAAACTCTTAAAATCAAGGTTATATTAAAAAATTTTGTGCTATCTTATCCCAATTTGGAGTGTGTTATATCTATTCACTTTTCGTGTCTCTTTTACACGTGGAAGTTGAAAAAAACTCTATTTTCCAACTTTATATCACATCACTTTCAGTTAGTAAGTAATTGTTTGGACATGTGATATAAGACCAACTTTACACGTGGCATAACCATGTTCAATATATAAATGTTATACACATATATAACACATAAAAGTTGGTGTAGAGAACACTGATTTTAGGTATGTTAAATCAATTTACTTTTGACTTGTAAAAATGGGTATTTTTTAATCCCTATTTAACAAAAATGTTAATTTTGTCATGATTATTTTTATTCTATTTTTTAAAAAAGTGGGTAATGGTAAGTACATTTTCTCTATTTATAACTTCATTTAAAGCTATAAATCAATCAATAAATTAATTAACGTTTGCTTTTCAAATCGCTTTCATTATTAAATATATAGCTTGTAACAAACGTAACCAGGACGAATTTATTATGTATTTCTGGCTGTTGCTTGTTACTCAGCTCGAAACTTCTGCACAAACACACCACCATCTTACACGTTATTTAATTCTCTGCTTATCTATGCCTTTTCTTCTTTAATTTTATGTCTACACTCTCTCTCTCCTCTCTCTCTCTCTCTCTCTCTCTGTTGGATGGTTTTCCCATCTTATTCATGAATTCATTTCATCTTATTCGAATAAATGGGGGATTCAAGGGTGTGGGTTGACTTTAAATTGGTCGTTTATATTGATAGGATTAAACAAGGATGGATTATTGAGGGACATCCTAGCTTTTAAAATGTAATTAATGTTTTCCAGCTGTCAGTTCTTGCTTGAGATCCTATACTATATTCCCATAATAAGAATAAACATTGAAAGGGGCCTGAGATTAATTATTCCCACTCCAATCCTCGTCCTATGTGAAAATGAGTCAATTACCTCGAAATAAAATAAAACAATAATAATAATAAGCATTTTTCGCCGGGGGGGGGGGGGGGGGGGTTCTTTTACATGTCTCAAATATTGAAACAAATATTTATACTATTTACTTATACATTCATATGTGTTTTAATTATTATTAATCAAAGTATATTGATCAGATAGTACTCACTTTATCTCAAAGTAAGTGTAAGTCAAGAGTGTAAGTTTTATTTCAAATTAAATTCAATGTCGTTATAAACTTATATGTAATTTTACTTCCAAGTTAATAAGATTAATATTTACTAAAATGAGAGAGAACAATATTTATTAAATATGAGGATGGTATTAAATTGGTTTATCTAACAAAAACCATTTAATCAGAGGCAGAGAGTGAGTAAATAATAATTAAGCATACATTAGGATCTGGACTAATTTAAAGTGGCTCACGTAAGGAGACAACCAAATATGATTGTTCATTATTCTACCAGATCATCATGTTCTATAGCTAATTCAATTATTCTTTTTGATATTCCAAATTTTATAGTTAATGTAATTTCGTCTTATTGTAACTCATCAATTTCTTAAGGTCATAAAAAAAATCTTCAAAACGAGTAAAAATAAAATCAGGGCCTTGACTAGTGTAAACTGGTTTAAGAAAAGGAAATTATGAAGGAATCAAATAAGGTACGTAATTAGAAAAGTAAGAAATGAGATGGTAGGGTAAAGTACATGCAAATGAGATCCTCTGTACCACATATTCATGTACCACGTGTGTACCACAACCCAAAACAAGTTAAATTAGTTTTTAAACTAAAAACAGTTACAAATTATAATATTATTGTAATATCAAAACGACGTAGTTTTGATATGGTACACAAGTGGAACACGATTTTTTGGTACAGAGGAAGTACATGAAAGTCCATGGGGTCCTGACTAAGCTGAAGGCAAGCACAAACATCTAAACATAGGTATTTTGTCTATATATGCTGCCACATCATCGACGATTAAAGCAAGAAAAGAAGAATCAATAATTTTAGACTGCAATTACTCTGTTTATTATGGGAAATTACTCCAGTCTAGATTGTTTGTTTCATCATATCCATATCATATTCCACGAAGAAAGATGAATCAATCCACTAAATTTATGAATGTATTTGGTTTAATACATTATAAATCCATATGAGTTGTGAGATAGACATATATATATGTATGTATATACACAATTAGACTTGATTCGAGATATATACACCATCTTATATATATATATTTCTTAATTGGAGATTTAATTGAATTTTATGTTTCATTTAGTCAAATGATCTTCACATGCAACTTTAGATAGCAGGAATCGATTATTACAATGCAAATTAAAGCATGTCTCAATCACTTTGAATAAATAAACAGAGAGACAGCCAAGTATAAAATTTCAGTAATATAAACTCCTCTAGATTCAATAAAAATTGCTGAGTGCGAAATGACGCTTGTACCCTTAGGTGAAATTTAAACAGCTCTCTCCACTCTTCCCAGTCATCAGTAATCATCTTCTTTATCAACACGACATTTCATTTTATTGCATTCTACTCTTATATTTTGTCTATACTTATATTTCCATCAGTAATGAATGGATTGATTCTACAATACATTTAAATTTTCAGACAATTATTAGGAACTTTGTCAGCAAATTTAATCAAGCATGTATTTATTATATATACATAATCAATCAACAGAATTGTACTCAACATTAGTTACCTTTTGTTTGTTTGGTGGAATTGAAGATGGACGTCCAAGAAGAGTCGTAATTGCACTTTAATGGTTGATTGTAAGAGATTTCTGTAAGCTATTTGAGTACATAAATCAGATGATCTTAAAATCATTTCAACACGTATATTACATGGAATTGGATCCTGATTGATATTTACATACAATCTCAAAATGCATGTCAATCAATTAGGATCCTTTATTTCTATACATAAAAAGGATCCCTTTGATTTGGCATAATCCTTACTAATATATCGAATACGAATAATCTCAAAAATAACATATCAGTTCCAATTTTAATCTGCGACATAACATACAAGAACCAGAATTTTGATGTATATATGTTACACCCATCATATTCTAAGATGGCTAATTTGAAACCAGAATAACTCCACGATATGGAACAACATGTTGTCCACATTGCAAGAATCATTTATTTTTATCACTCGATGGTTTATACTTAAAGATACATATATATTGTATTCATGAAATTCCACCATTTGACAATCTGTCCAAAATATTAATATGAGGCAAAAACTTATATACCCCTGAGGCATATAAGGGCACAGATCTAAGTGTTATATATATGTTCTTCAGGTGTTATATATATATATTCTATAGGTGTTATGTTTTGTGATGTTATACATATACTCTTCAGGTATCATATTTATATAAGAGTATACATGTAATACCTGAAAAGTATACACATGATAACTGTAGAGTATATATTTAACACCAATATAATGATTAATTTGGGGGCACCGTGCCCCGGGCACACAAGTGTCACTCTAGTGCAATGATTACATGTGGTAGTTGAACTAATTTAATTAGTGCAATGAGTTGTGAGTCACTAACAAGTCATTGTCTCTTCTCACTTCCAAACTAATTATACTTAAGTTCATTGCTTTTTGTGTCAATTTCTTTTGATGTAAAACCTTTTTTTTAAATGGATAGTTACAAGTAGAGCTATTGCAATTGGCCATCAAACAGAGAAGAAAAGATCAGTTTGGAGAATCGGTTCGGTTCGAAGATTCAGGTGCAGCAACTTCCTCCTTGAGAAGCAGCTGCACCATCTCTTCGGGATGAAAGTCCCGGAATTCCTCCGTATCCAACTTTGATTCCAAATGACTGCACCAAGAAGCGTACTTCATCACGTATACTAATGATTTTTAACACTTCTCGAGTAACAATTCAAATTTATACCTCGTTAGACACATCGAAAACTCCATCCTGAATCTTCTTATAAATCGTTGAGGCAGTCTGTAAAAATGCCTGAAACAGAAAAGAATGGTTTATGCTTAGTTCATAGCTCATTGAGATATCACTATAGTGAAGGATCAGGGAAAGAAGATATTAACCTCCTCGACATTATGAGCAGTTTTAGCAGATGCCTCCATGAATATCAAGCCATTCTCCTTAGCAAACTGCTCCCCTTCCTCAGTGCTCACTGCTCTTCTGTGGGCCAATTCACACTTGTTACCTATCAACATTATGGTCATGTTTGAGTTTGCATGCTGCCTTGCATCCTCCAACCAACTCGCAAGGTGGTTGAAAGTTTCCCTCCTAAACAATTATATCCATCCAGTTTTCATCAGAGGCTAATATTGAAGTTGACAACTTCATAGGGTTGCCAACACATCAAATATGTAATATAAAGAGTAATCAGAAACTTCTGATTGTGCCGTAAATACAATGTAGATAAGCTCGTTTTTGCCTTGTAACGAGTACATAATCTGCCACTACATTACTAATTGGATAACTAATATTTCTCTGCATTCATCAGAGAGTCTGATAAAGCTTTTGAACATTGTTTGAATATGGGTCTTCAATCAACATATAAGTTTCAGAGCATGAAGTCACAAATTCAGAGAATCTTATTGTGATAGGAGAGAGTGAAGTAATAATTGAAAAATCTTCTCCAAAGGTTTTGAACAAAAATAATCGAACACCACCTTGTGATATCATAAACTAGCAGGGCCCCGGCAGCACCTCTGTAGTAAGACCTCGTAATCGACCTGAATGATTCTTGACCAGCCTGAAATGATGTAATCAAACACAAGGAATGAAACATGAGTCCAAGCATATCTAGCTCAAGATTTTTAGCCAGAAGATTAAACTTGAAACAGCACTGCTATATCAGTTGGCTTAATCCATCAGTTTCAAGGGAGAGCAAATGCAGGGTCTGTTACAAAAGATAATAATAAGCAGGAGAAAATATGGGAAATGAAAGATAAAATGGTTAAAAAACAAACCGTGTCCCAAATTTGTAGCTTCATAGGACTGTTGTCGATTGTGATCATCCTGGCTCCAAATTCAACTCCAATGGTCAAATCATGCACGGGCTGAAAGCGTTTATCCGTGAATTGTAAAAGCAGACATGATTTCCCAACACCTACAGTGTACATGATAACAACCATGAACAAAGAATTCCTATTACCCCTTCACTATAATAAAATCAATTCAACTGTGTGCATCTCTTTGCATATATCTAATCGGGTTTAAACATAACAACAAATATTAGAGCGATTTCAATTCTTCTCAATCTTTAATGCATTCCCAGCAAACAATGTTGGAATTGAATGTGGTGTATTTGAAGATGATTTGGAAAACAAATAGGTAAAGTCGAGGCAAGAGTTGGACTCTTTCTCCGTAAGACGAAATTGACCCGTATTCAATGCTTGACGGTCTACGGCACGCGTCCCCAAGATACAACGACTTACTAACTTAAGGATCGCAGCACAACGAATCCAAAAGTTTTCCGGCGAACAAGAGAGATATTTGGAACTTTTTAGGACAAGATGAAAAGAATACTACAATTGCTAGAATACTATGAATGCAAGTTGTAGTGGAGTGAATGAAAAGATTGAATGTGGGATCTATTTATAGAAGTTGAATAGGTGTTGTGTCCTTTCATAATAGACACCTTTTTGGTTTAAATTGATGTCTTTTCATAATGAGACACATTTTCATGAAATGATGTCTTTTCATGATTAGACATCTATTCATTTGAATTGAAGTCTTTTCATTATTAGACACCTCTTTCTATGAAATAGTGTGTCTAATTGGAATGGTTGCATCCCTTTAATTTGGGTTGCATCAATTCAATTCAAACTCACACCCTTTCACACCTTCACACCTCTTCAATTTAAGTTGCCAACTTTAAGCATTAATTTCTCATTCATCCGAAATTGGATTTGAGAAAATAAATACTCTAAATTTATCTACTCGAAATGTAGATTTTAAATTTGCAACTTAATTTCGTTTTTGACAAACGAAACACCATGTAATCAAATTGGTCAAAGATTAGTCAACACCAACTTTTTCAAACCAATTTCCAACAAACAAAACCGACACCTTTAAAATTCAGATTTCAGATTCGAATGAAACTGCGCTATTACTTCTTAACATAATTGGATACCTCCTCGTTCAAAAATCACATTAATAGTTTCAATGGAGCTCAAATTACAATCTCCAAAACAGATGAAACAGTAATTAGCAATCAATCAATCAATATCAGCAGAAAAGTTGGGAAAATTTTAAGCATTCAACAAGAATACAAACGAAAGGGTAGGCAATTACCAGTATCTCCGATGATAATGTACTTGAAGAGGTAAACATAGGACATGGTGGAATCGAATAACACGAATTTGAGAAATTTACAGAAAATGAATGAATCAAAGAAGAAGGTGGAGAGAATATAAACGTTGTTGCCAAGAAAGAGAGGTTGAAGAAGAAAGAAGGGGTTTTGGTTTTTCAACGTGGGAATGTGTTCATGAGGCTTTGTTGGAGAGGAATTCCTTATTCTTCTGCGCAAAGTAACTACTTTTTTTGTATTTCAAAATTATTAAATAGAATATAATTCTACATAATTTAATTTAATTTCTTTTTCTCCCATTTTCTTGAACTATGAAGTTAGATCAATCTTTGGGAAGCCTAGGCCCATTTAAATATATGGATCAGTGTTTCTCAACATGGGCTCAAAACTGAGGCCCATTACAGAAGTCCAGATGTCAATTCTCATGTAGTCATTGTGTGCTCACTTATTTCATGGAACTATGTCTCCAAACTCTTTTTTCCTTTTTTTTGCTGAACCAAAAATAACTCTCAGGTGTATTAACAAGGTTGATTATAACGATATTGTTATAGATATAACAAAGGGTCCTTCTGTAGTACACCTGGTGTATTAATACACCAGGTTGTCAGTCATTTTTGTCCATTAGATTTGAGTACTTTAAATCCTGACCATTCATTTCTCATTTACCTTTTTTTACCTTTGTTCAATATTTACTATGGTAACTTATTGTGATTCCCCAAAATGGTATAATGTCCTTTATAATGAGTCTAAATCCTCCTTCTCCTAAAATTGAATTTATCAGCCATTATCATCCATAAAACCAAATTCACGTATTCTAGTATTATGCATCGTTCGACGACGATTCATTTGACATCCATATTCGATATATTTTATTGTAATTTACGATGGTTACATTATGGATGACAATTGTTACATTATGGATGACAATGGGGCATGTCGGCTACCCACCAGGCGGGCGGGGCAGAAGCTTGCGGCCCGTGCCCGCCCCGTGCCCCGTCCCGCCCGCCCGTTTTTAAAAAAATAAAACAATAAGAAAATAAAAATTTGTAATTTGAACATGAATAATTTGAAAAACACCTAATTAGATTATTATTAACTAAATACTTTGAATAATTATTTGATTGAATAATTTGAAATGAGGATTTAATTTTACTATTTTACACACCCAACAACAAATTAAAACATTATTTTACATGTAATATTACTACTTTAGTCTTTTACTTAATTAATTAAAATATGATCCTAAATTACTTATATACACACACATATACAATTAATTATCATAATATATACATTAATTGAGATCAATGTATATAAACTTAATTATCACAATATATAATATATATATAAACTTAATTATGTATATTAAAATATATTATGTATTTTATGAATGTTTATAAAATGCTCTCTCAACGTAAACACTTCTCAAAATTCACCAATAAAATATTATTTTAGATATTCAAATGTATATATATATACTACTTTATATTAATAAAATACAAATTTCTCATAATTCTTATATACACAATATTAGATTTCTATAGAATATTCTTAATAATTTTACTGATGAAATATCCTCGTATCTGTTCTTTCCTCAATAGTGATCAAACATGCAATCCAATTTTACTGATAAAATATCCTCGTATCCGTATTTCATTGTCTGATGAAATATCCGCATATCCGTTATTTCCTCAATAGTGATCAAACCTCTATGCAATCCTCGTATCTCCTCTCCTCGTATCCGTTCTTAGATCCTCTTATCTCCTCGTATCCGTTCTTAGTGCCTCGTATCTGTTCTTTCCTCAATAGTGATCAAACCTCCATGCAATCCTCCCTCCATGAGGATCTCCATGCAATCCTATCCTCAATATGCGATGCAATCCTCCCTTCATGAGGATCTCCATGCAATCCTATCCTCAATAGTGATCTCCATGCAATCCTCAATAGTGATCAGTTAAATAATCCTATCCTCAATATGCGATGCAATCCTCCCTTCATGAGGATCTCCATGCAATCCTATCCTCAATAGTGATCTCCATGCAATCCTCAATAGTGATCAGTTAAATAGTGATTTCTATAGAAATTCACTAATATCCTAGTATATCCTCGTATCCAT